>CM062849.1:33652382-34252382 GCA_031772225.1 Eubasilissa splendida
AAATTATTTCATAATTATTTCCAGACCAATATTAATTTTATAAATGCGTGACGTTATTTTGTAATATCACAATCAGTGGCGCGCTGTAGGTATAGGTTTAGGTTATGCTGTTACCAATGATATTATCCAATCATATATAATATTTGTACTTTCGTTTAACCAACATCTTTACACAAAATAAATCCAACGTTTATACGACCCTACCATGTATTTATTTATAATTTTATAATACTATTAATAATGTTTTTAAAATTTAAGTTTTAACGTAAAATAATACCTTCTTACCTATATAAAAATGTATGGACGTTTTTAAGAACACTTTTTATGACTGAATTAGTTAACGTTGGAAATAGTTATGTCAATTGCTTTTTGTTTTTCCCCAATTAAAAACTAATCATGCACCAAATTTAAAGAACAATCATGAAATCAACACGTTAAAATAGTATGATAGTAAAATTCACGAATTAGTAAAAGAGGAAGTAGACACTTCAATGATTTGAACGCAGTTGTAACCCTTTCTAATGTTATTCTGTTGAAAAACAGCATAGGTAACGACTCCATATAAAACGGATCAACCGAAAGAAATTTTCAATTAAGTAAATAGTCATTTATATGACTTGAGTAATTCACTAGCTTAAAGAAAGAATAGAGTAGTGTAAATAGCTCGATGCTGCGAATACATAAGAGCGCCCTGGATACAGCGGTGAATTGTCGTGATAGTTTTTAGAACTAAGCATGTTAAGTCTCTACAGTTACACAGATAGCGCTAATCATAAAGTATTTTTTTCGTTTATGTTAATCCAATTATTTAATTTATATTTGTTTTCCAGAATTTTTAGTAATGCACAATTTTTTAACTTGTATGTGCTGCACGCCCCTGGTCAAAATATATACTTCATATCATATATATTAATTTACTAGGCTGTCACCTGTCAATTGGAAGAATCATATATACACAATCCACAAATTAAATGTTACCCAAAGAACAATAGAAATGTATGTTTTTCTGTTCTTCTGAAGCGTTGCTATGGAAAAGAGGTAATGAAACAATGTTTTAAAACATACCCTTATCTTGTACTATGAAAATAGGACTAATTTAATTGTCACGTGAAGGATCGCAACCCTTACGTTCGTATCCACGGGAAATAGTGTCCTTCCTACCAATAAATATAATCCGTCCAAACATCAGTCAAATGGCCACAACTTTTACGAGGCTTGAATAGTTTCAACCCTTTTACGACACCCGATCGGGTGTTTTCGCCTCTATTTCTGAGCCTCTAAAATCCCAAATTTTACGCCATCAAAATGTATTTTAAAGCAATATAACCTACGTACAGAATGTAACAAAATTATTTCAACATATTTTATGTGAAATTTATGTTTCAGTCCACAATAGCGACAAGCGTAAAATGTACCCCTTCGAAATGAAGAGAAGTATATAGTAAGTTTACTGACTAACTGTGGCTATAGGTACAAATAAACAAAAATCAATTGATTCTTCTGATTAAGTAACTGGGCATAATTTTGGGTAAAAGAAGTCCTGGAAAAATGCCACACCCGGAGCTGAAGTCAGCTGTGAGGGCTGCCCGGGAACGGGACTTGTAAAGGTTCATTACGAACCGTGTCTCATTTGATTGAGGCTACTATATATCAATATTGGAAAGTAGGGTATAATAATAATAAGAAAAATACATATTTTAAATAAATTATTTTTTCCCCTCCCTTAATGTTCCGTCTATCTGTACATGTATTCTGTCTCTCTCTTTCACATGTAATTTTATATTCTATCTCCCTCTTTATGTATATGTAAGTGCACTATTTTTGTATTTATGATTAGTTTCAAATACGTCCTGATGAAACTTGAGACAGGCGAAACCGGTTGACGTATAATAAATTTCATGGATCATACAAAGTGATTGTTATTTTACTTAATATAATATGTCAAACCATAAAGTGATTGCTTTCTACAAAAATATAATAATATATTCATACAGTTCTATTCTCGTTACACATTAAAATATATATCATTTTGGTTAGGTAAATGGTTATGAAATATAATTGGAATTTTTGTTATACAAGATGTCCCAAAAGTCTTTTCAACGATAAAAATTCTGTAATAAAATAATGGATGGGTTTAAATGTTTATTTGCATTTAAGTACAGTCCCTGGGCATTTATTTCTTAAAAATTGTATATATATGTGATCCGTTATTTCGCTGGCACTCTTCTAAACGGGAGGTAAAATTTCTGAGAACTGCTCGGCACATATTCTCCGTGAGCGCTGCGGATCGGATATTTTGTTTTAATTTGTCCAGAGAAGGAGGATTGTTACTGTATGCCTTTGATTTAAGCCCCATAGGAAAAAGTCCATTGATATGAAGTCGGGGATGCCCTGGTGGCCAGTTAATGTTATCTCGTCGGGATATTAATTTTCCAGTGAAATTTTCACGAACGACTGGTAAGGACACTCTCCATAGCGACTGAATTCCCAAGAACGCGGCTAGCTTAGCTTTGGTTTTGCAGCTCGTTGCGTTGGTACAGCGAATGAACCAAAATGAAAAAGGGAGAAATATAAGAATAAAATCAATTGTCAGATTTTTTCAGATCTCTGGAAAGGAATAAATAAATTTTTATGTAATTAATTTTCACATTATCAAATTTCATTTCTAAGAAAACATTCATACGCAAGTAAAAGATCATTGTGTTTTGTATATGTAAGAACTATATATTATTTATTCGAAAATACAAATGTTGTGGCTTTTCAAACATGAGTAAACTATAATAAACAAAACGTAAATTTGACGTATATGGGTACTGTTCAAATTATGTAGTCGCCATGGTAATAAGCATATAATGAGCTTGTGCTCAAATAAATAATACGATCTCAATTTTTTTTAAATCTTCTATTTCAATCGCTTCCGTGTCTAACACTAGGACTCAAATATCAAAAATAACATAGTTTTATTAAATATTGGTGACTGTAGCTCTTTCAGCGTTCATAATCATCAGTTTTAATCCACACAGAATAGATATAAAATTTTATCCTATACAAATGCACCCTTTAAATCAAAATTGTCAGCCCTTCTCGAATTATTGTGTACGAGGGAGAGGAAAGCTTTGTTTATAAGTCAGTGCTGACAGCTTAAATCTGGAAGCGGTATTATGATAGTCGAGGGTGTTTAAGGGTAGATTTTTAGCAATTATGCAAAATAATGATTACTCCTAGAAATATTAAGTCGTGTTAATTGTGATATTCTCCAAACCTTACTAAGTCTGTAATTATTAAAAAAATATTCAACTCACCATCAAGCCGTTTTATCGTTCCGAAAGAGCGCAACACTCGCCTCATCCACATTCGTACATTTTCTTGTGCAAGCTCGTCGATTATTGAGTATCTGGTTTACCTGATCGTGCATGACGTAAATGACAATGGACGGGTGACGCAGAGATGACAAAGAATGTTATTTATTGTTATCCACTCGTGGAGGATGCACAAAATCTCGATGGGTATGGAAAATTATCCGAGAAGTGGGAAGATCGACGGAGGACCAAAGAAAGTGACAAAGTCGCAGGGAGGCCTTCCTCCAGCAGAGTGGTCAACAATGGCTGATGATAATTTTAAATATGAATTAAATATATTAATTAGAAAGATATACATATAAAATTAATTTGATCGAAAAATATTGTTGTTGCGCCACCGGGATTCGAACCTGGATCTTTTTCCAAACCGGGGAAGGTGCATTATCCAACTATGCTACAGCGACAATATTTTTAGCGACAAATTTTCGAACTTATATGTTACCTTTTTTGATATTAATACATTTAATCGTTCCATTGTTTGAAAGAGCCATCTACCTTATTTTTACGGAATCTCAAATACCTTTGAGTAATCTGATAGCAGACGCCAGAATTATCAATTTATTATTAGGAGAACACATTATTATTAAAGAGAATACATGCTTATTGTGAAGTTGTAATTATTCAGAACATGGGTCTGTGTTGTTTTAAATACTAATTTAATATATTAATTATAAATATGTACATATAAAATCAATTTTGTCGAAAAATATTGTTTAATTATTTTTATTATTTAATAATTACAACTTCACAATAAGAATGTGTCCAACTTAATAATATAAGTTTTATGAATGTGTCCAAAATTTAATAAAAATTAATTAATACTTCAGGCGTCTGAAGTCGGTTTACTCAAAGGTATTTGAGATTCCGTATAAAAAATGTAGATGGCTTTCAAACAATGGAACGACAGATGTATTAATTTGAAAAAGTGAAACATAACTTTTGTCATGAAAAATACTCGCGCTATAACACAATTGGTAGTGTACTTTCCCGGATTGGAAATAGAGATCCAGGTTTGTATCCCGGTAGCGCAAAAACAATATTTTTCGACAAAATTGATTTTATATGTATATATTTATAATTAGTATTTAGAACACATTCTTATTTTGAAGTTGTAATTATTCAGAACATAGGTCTGTGTGTTTTAAATAATACAATTTTACAAAAAGAATGCGATCTGATGATAATTTTAATTTAGCGTAATATTATATACGATGGGAGACGCTCCGGTGCGATTAGAGCAAAGCTATCGGGGCATCTCTTTACATCTCCAACGTCTCTTTATTTCCATCTCCTTTCTTCTCTTTTTGGTTTTTGGTTAGGCACACATTTGCTATCATCTGCTTATGATCGGAAGGGAAGGCGTCTTTTAAACTGTATATTATGTAAATCTTTTTCTTTGATTGCTATTTTAATTTAATTTTTGTTAAATTGACATTGTATATTGGTACTAATGTAAATTTAGACTTTCACTTATCTCTTAAAATGAACCCATCCCAGACATTTCAGAGTAAATCATGAGCCTGATAATTTTACGGTTGATGAGAATCAGATAATAGGAAGGAGAGAAACCTATATTTTACCAACACTTTCTTTTTTATCGCAATAACATTATTGCCATTGTAATAAATATCTGTTTTCAATTTATCGCATTGAGTGCAAGCGCTTGCTTACTTTCTCCCACATCACAAACATTACAAACCGGTGTCACGTTCGAAATTGCTCCGTCAATTGTTTTAATGCCAAGTACCTCGAGATCACAAATAATTGCCCTTACGTTGGTATAGCAAACTGTTTTGAAGGTTTGTTTGAAACAGTCACCATTTATGGTTCTTTTTCAATTCATCGAGTAGAGCTGTCAATATTAAGCGGTTCTTTGCTGCGGCCAGCGAAACTAAGATGTAACCGTGAGCATCCAACGTAACCAAAGGGTAAATACTTTTATGTTATTCAATTATTAGTGCATAATTTACAATAATTTGTTAATCTAATTGTATGGTGAATAATTTTTACCTACTTTTACTACTTCACATTCGGCTTGCATTACTCGGGCTGTGTGATTTTTTACAATTCTGCACATGGCCTGGATGCTGGGTCATGGAGATGGGATGCTACGATGGAATGTGCATGGTCGAGAATGGATTGGAATTATGCCATGAGAATGAAAATTGTATTCTGATTCTAACTTTATTTATGTTTTTATTTTATGATTAGATTCCATTATATACGAATGATACCTTTTCATTTATCTCTTCCAGGTATTATTAATAAATTTTTCCCAGTTTAGGATAAAGGTAGAATGTGACAAACTAAGGTGGGTATGTGTTTCTGAGGTGAAGAATCCGTGGAACTTGTGTTCACCACTGACTAGCCATTGAGAGGTTAGAGTACAGTACATTGCATCGTGTAAATGTGTAGTTACAGGAAATAAACATCTTTACATGTACATGAATAAATCTTTCTAAGCATGCTCTGCTCATACAACTGCTCGAAGAATGATTAAACCACCTGTAAAGAATACTTAAATCCTGCGCCGATAGGATCTAATGAACGAATTGCGCGATCTCCGGGTCGCGAGTCCCACGGATTGGATTACGACGATTCCAGTCGTAAATTGAAATTGCCGCAGGGGAGGGAAAAAAGGAAATAAGGGAACCTGGATATAAAGGATAAGGTCAATGATAGGATAAGGATTCCAGTCAAAGGACCAGTATCTTGGGAAACCGGGATTCTAATGGACTGCTCGCCTCACCCCTGCAATCGCTTCCGAGATCACACAAACGGCACGCGGATGGGCAGATCTCTGCTTCCAACTGAAGACGGTGATATCACAACTTCAGCCGCGGCACACAAAAAACAAACAATGCGTGATCAAACACAATATCATAAATTACAGTGCTGGTGCACTGGTGCTGACAAATCCACACCACGAATGCTATCGCGATATCGCAATCAAACAAGTATCGGTCACGTTGACGTCTTCCGACGTCAATGTCACATTTCACACTGAAGACGAGCATTAAGAAGGTATGGTTAAGGAATTTGGACGGAGAAAAGGTGTCAATAACATGGGTCGCGGCCGATTCGCAAGACGCGCCCAAAATGTAAGTTAGGAATTCGAAACACCACGTAAGCGCTATATGATTACCGTTAAAGTCAATCGAGATGAACCGGAGTAAACTAGAGCTCCGCTTCCGATAGTGGAATTCTCGCAAACATATTTAGGTTGAGACATAAATAACTTCCAGTTTTTTTATCAGTTTTATTTTATTTTACTTTCATAAAATAAAACAAATATATTAATCTTTTATGTATGCTCTACTATTGGGTATAATCTCACTGGCAGCTTACCAATATCTTTCTTATCCATTGTCCGATAAGTAAGGTGGATATAGTAAATCAGACAGTAAAAGAAATCCAAACTCAAGATTTTTTTCTTGAGTCACCCTTGCTGAATGTGGTCTCGCATTATCGTGTAAAAGAATAATGTATTTGTGATTGGCGAGTGCAAGATGCTTTTCATGTAGTTTCTCTTGAACTTTTTGCAGCTGCTGAATGTACATATCTGCAGTAATCATTAAATTTGAATTCAACAACAACACATAATAACGTCTTCTTTCTGATCGAGCGTCCAATCAGTTATTAGTCCTTTACCGATACACTGGATATTTTTCAGCTGTCGCCGTAGCACTATTGTTTGAATTCCCAAAACATCACATAAAAAATATGCACTTTTTGATTCTCCATTTTAAGAGTTAGGAACAACACTTTAATGCATCATGCACCACACAAAACAGTTGTCAAAAGACTAACAAAACCCTTATGATGAAAGCAAAAACTCGTTTGTCCCGCTGATTCATAGTGAGTAAATACAAACAATAGATTCTGCATTCCTGCACCGGAAGTAATTTATTATTATTTTCAAGTGGAGACGAACAGTTGGCGCTGTAGAAGCAGAATGGAGATCTGTCATGCTCAATTATGGGCACAACGGTAGAGATAAAGAGAAAACAAATAAAAAACGTTTAAAAATCTTAAAGAACCAAATCGGTACCTCCTATATGTAATATAAATGCATATATTTTGATAAAAAATAATAAATGTAAAATTTCGCACGTTATCAATCGTTCCAGTTCGTTAAATTTCCCATTCGAGCCCTGCCCTATCTCACGATCATAACGATATTTAAAAATCTATCGATAACTCGAATCGAATAAAAATCTTCAATAAATTTATTCATGGGTTTGGTGGATTGTGCGGATGTGGTGAAACGGTTACTTAATTTAATTTTAAATTAAAAAATGTATTCTTCTTTCTTATATCATCTGGCATTTTATTGAATAACTTGATTAATCGTTGATTTTTGAGGTTTAGCCTTCTTCTATCTGTAATGCTCGTGCTCATGTTAATGTGTTTCAATGTTCAATCATATTATTAATATATATTTTACCGTTTAAAGGTCATTATGATTATTCTATCATATTATAATCTTTAACCCTCCGATCAAAGTATACCTATTTGTTCTCAATTTTATTCTCAATGAATAAAATAAAACAATGTTATAACTCTACTTGAGTTTGTATGCACTACTCGAGTTTTGAGAGAAACAGTAACTATTATTATATTCATTATTAACTTAATTATTATATTCCATTATGATGAAACTCTACAAAGTTAACTCCGATTCTATTAATAATTTATTCTCAATGTTTAATTTTGCAGTACTAATAATATATTTCATTAGTCAAAAATACTATTTTACTATTTGACAAGACTCTCGGTACTAACGAATCTTCTAATCCTTCCCAGAAATGAGATATTTTTAGAAATCTTTTTAGTCACGTGTCTTGTATATTGCAAAAAGTTCCATTTATTACAACTTTAATATATTTAATTTCAGTCACTTCCTTTAGACTTTCACAGTCTACGTTTCTTGGTATCCTTTAATTTCATATTGTTTAAGTTATAAGATTCATAATTGTCTCATGAGATGTATATAAGAGTATCATCTGTAAATAATCTTATTTTGAAGTGTTTTAGTATTTCACTATGTCCTCTATATACATAATACAAAGGGTAAGTCCAAGAACACACCCTTGTGCTACTTCTAATAAAATAAGGAGGTGGTCACACATGACTTAGGTACGAGTATTCGTTTTAAACCAGCCTTCTGTTCCTCAAACATGTTACAAAACAATTAATTGGAACTATGAACACGTGTAGTCCACGTGTTAGCCAAGTTATAAAAAAATTACAATAATTGAATTCCAAAATGGTAGTGAATTGAAATACTGCAGAATGCATGAAAATCATAAAAGTAAAATTATGCACATTTTATGCTTCCGTGTAACGTGCCATATTGCAGGCGCGGCAACACTGTTATACATTCTTTTATAGTTTATCAGAGGCGGTTCCAAGGTCTGTTTTCATAAAACACTACATGGTATTAAAAACATTTTTGAAATTAAAAATAAACTAGAAGATGATTAACTGGCTGTCGCAGATTGCTTACTGATACACTATTGTAGCGCGGTCTCAATAGAATCTATATTTAATATCTGTATATAAATAAACTGTCGACGTAATTAAATTTATTCCATCTTTGTAAGTTAGCTGTCAAAAAGAACAAAAATGATGTGAGAATAGTGGATAGACAATTTCTATGGTAAGTAAGATTTCTCTCTTACCATAGACAGAAGATGTCAATATACCTAACCTGCATTGCGAGCCAAGCCTCATCTGATCAACGCCACTATATGTTAATAGTGATATGGCGAAGAAAAGGAGAAATGTACATTATGAATTAAAAATCTATAACGTAAAAAGGTGCATCAAAAAAAAAAGCATTATGCCTACAACTTTGTCAAACTCTGATTGAAAAAACCTCCCTCAGAGATGATACCTTGTGACATTACCCTAGGTTTACAGATTGTGTGATCCCACCCTGTTTGCAGATTGTGTAATGGACCGCTCTCGGGACCGTACCTGGCACCGCCGGCCCATAAAGAATACCCCCACCAGTCGGCTCCACTACACGTAGCTCTGCGCCATGGGCCTGACTTACTAGGGCCGAGCATTGCACACTATCATGCGAAAATAATATTGTTTTATTAATGTAAATAGATTCAGATTCAGGTCTTGAAAGGATATTATTTCTCACATTTTGTCTGAATATTGTCTGGTATTTTCAGAATTATGATGATAATAAAGTTTTGTAATTTCATTTTGTTTTTTATTGAAACAATAATGTTATATTACTTCTTAGGGGTATCAAAGCTGTCCTGTATTTTAATTTTTTTTTAGTTGTCTGAATATACAGGGTGAATATTATGTTCCAGGTCGATTTTGTTTAGCCGTCATTTTATTTTGGCAAGCATTTGTCCACTTGTATTTAGTAGTCGTAGAGAATAGTTAATTACAATTTATGTTAAAGCATCTAATGTTTCAATAACACGTTTTGCAGCTCAATATTTTACAGTTTTAACTAGTCACATGTTGGAAAACTTCTTGGTAGCCGAATTGGGTCGATTGGGCTTGCAACACGTATGGTTTTAACAGGACGGTGTCATATAGTGTTTTTTCCCGGCCGCATAATGTTAAAAGATGGTGGTATCTACTGGCCTCCTCGATCACCTGATTTGACGGCTGCCGATTATTTTTTGTGGTTAAAATTATGGTTGCCACGCATTTATGCCACTGCCAGCCACATTCCCAATGTCATATCTTATACATAATTGTAATAAACCAAGTAATTAATAATAAAAACTTAATTTAAAAAAAATTGTTTCATTTCCTAGTTCATAATATTCACCCTGTATTTGTATATAATATATGTATCTGATTTGTATATGCTGAACTTGACTAAAAATATGAATGAATCTCAATAAGTTTAAACTTGAGTTACTTGAACATGCTGATATCCCAGACCATTTTTAGCATTTACATGGGTATAGCAATTATTTTGAACTGTTGTGTCCAATGGCGCCAGCTATTTTCCGCTGCGCCAGTAGTTGTAACTCTTCTTCCCGAAGAATACATGTTGAAGTAGTGACGTGAATAATACTTGGTAGAGCTGGTAATAATTAAGTATGAATTCCGATCACACCAGTACAGATTGCAAAATGTTCTTAGATCTATCTGTGTTGGAAGACGTGGAGCAAAAAAGAGCGTTCTCCGCGGTCCGTCATACTTAAATATTCACCCTGACGTACCTTTCTATACGCACACTCTGTTCCCATTCATCTTGACATCTTTCCTCATTCCATAGAAAAGTTTACAAATATGTCATTATTATGATTAAATAACTTTTAATTAATTTATGATTTAAAACTTGCTTTGTACATTATGTAAATTGTAAATAGTGCTCCCTTTGTCATTGTTATTCCCTTTATATACTTAACATTTTATTTCCCTTATATTTATATTTTCTTTTTATAACATGACATAACATCTAATTCATATTTTTGATTTTGATTTGTATTACTTTTATGCCGACCACAAAAAATACTTGTTCGCAGATTTTGGATTTTGTAATCCAATGATGAATGACTCGATACTAGTCCATCATGGTAAGTGCATCAATTTTATAATCTATAAATATGTCTTGTTGTAATACCAAAACGATATTGGTTCACACCCTTGTATACACGCAGCAGAGACTTGAGCAGTGTGCAACAGCGACAAGCGAAAAATAGATGCACTGCTCTATAAGCTCTGTCTACGAAAGTACATAAAATATTCTTCCGATTTTTCTAATTAATTAATTAATTAAACTATAAGATGGAACCAAAACCGTTGATGAATACATTTCATCTGACTGGAGACACGCTGGAGTCAGCTCTGAAGAAGATCTAGAATCGAGACTTATGGAAAGTGCATTACGAGCTGTGTCTCATATAATTGCAATCACAAGGTGTCAATATGATATGAAGAAAGAAATAAGAAGTATAATATAATATATACTCAGATTTTCATATGGTATATTTGTCGTGTTAATCTTCTGAATTAGAAAATATTTTTTAATTCCTAATTTAGAGCCAGCCCTGCCTGCCAACCCCGATGACCTGATGTTTGCAGCAGATATTCTGTTTGCTTTTTGCTTCCCTTATGTCCTAGAAAATGTTTGCATACAGTATTATAACATTGGTCTTCATTTTGTTTCAAAAATTTATTTGCATTGTTTAGTAAACCAAAAATAATACTGTTTTATTAAAATATTTCAACCAGTTATCCTAACGTAGCCTACCCAAGTAGGCCCCGCATAAAATGAGTCGTAAAATGTTCTACGAAAGTGAACCTCTTTTCTTTGTAAACTGAGGTTTTCTTTTGTGGAACTTATAATACTTTCACTAGTCATACAACAGTATAATTTAAATAAACATATATACATATTGTGACATTACAAACTAGTGTCTCGTTTTAATGCCATGTATCTCGTAATCCCTTACGTTGGTATCGCAATCAGTTTTGAAAGTTATAAAAATGGTCACCATCTATGGTTCTTTTTCAATTCATCGAGTAGACCTGTCAAAATTACGCGGTTCATTGCTAAACTCAAATGTAACCGTGAGCATCCAACGTAACCAAAGGGTAAATACTTTTATATTATTCAATCACTAGTGCATAATTTACTATAATTTGTTAATCTAATCGCATAGTTATTTATTATTTATTATTCTTTACAGGAAACGAGACGTTTCGCTTTGGTTACTTTCATTACTTTGCCGGTTTACATTACTACCTCGGGCTATGTGATTTTCTACAATTCTGCATACGAATCCTATTGCGTCGGCCTGGATACTGAGAATCAACTACGATGATGGGTCATAGAGATAGTATGCTACGAAGGAATGTGCACGGACGAACATGGTTTGAAGATTTGCAATCTGTGGTAACATTTCGATCTTGTTGTCACCTATCTGTATCGCAAAACGTTGAACTTAGGATTTGAATTGTATTTTGATTTTAACTTTATTTATATTTTTTTATGATTAGATTCCATTATATAATGAATAACACATTTTAATTTATCTCCTCCAGGTATTATTTACAAATTTTTCCCAGTTTAGGATGAAGGCAGAATGTGACAAACTAAGATGCGTATGCGTTCCTGTGGTGAAAAACTTGTAGAACTTGTGTTCCCCGCTAACTATAAGGTGAGAGGATAGAACGCCGACATCCACCCTTACAATATATAATCATAGTAAATTATAAGTAAACGTATTATTTATATCGCTCCCTCGTTATATTGACATATCAACTACTTTTGTCATATACAAATAATCACATCCCTATACAATGGAAGTTCTGCGTGTGTAAGAATCAACAGAACATTCACACCATGGTTTGACATTACAAAAGGTGTCAAGCAGGGTTGAGTAATGTATCCATGGCTGTTCAACTTGTATATGGATAATTGTGTGAAAGAACTGGAATGTATAAATGTAGGAGCAAAAATTGGCGATTTGATTGTATGCTGTCTACTGTACGCCGATGATGTAGTACTAATGGCGAATAATGAACAAGAACTACAGAGTCTAGTGAGTAGAATGTACGATGTATGCAAGGAAAGTGACCTTATTATGAATGTTAACAAGTAGAAAGTGATGGTATTCGAGAAGAAAGAAAGCAAGACACCGTGCTAAATAATTGTAAGTAATGAGTGTTTGAAACAAGTAGATGAGTTTATGTATTTGGGAAGTATGTATGTTTGATAGAAACGGAAAGGATGAGAATGAGATCGAAAGGAGGGTGACTGCAGGGGATAAAGTGAACAACGCTTTGAATGGAATTATATCTAACGGGAATTTGTCAACCGAGGCAAGACTAGCGGTGCACAATGGAGTCCTGGTGCCGACACTGATATATGGAAGTGAGGCCCGGAGCTGGCAGAAGAGGAACAAAAGTAGACTGAATGCAGTGGAAATGAGATAACTTAGACGTATATATGGCAAATCTGTTTATGACACAGTAAAGAATGAAGAAAGAAGGAAAGAATGTAAAGCTGATGTTAGTATAGTAAGTAAGATTAAGAAAGGATAACTTAGATGGTTTGGTCGTATGGAACGGATTAATGAGAAGAGAATGGTCAGAAAGATGGTGGAGGATGGTTCTGTTAGAAGTCTCAACAATCGACGAGCTTGTATGAGAAGATGTATGAATGTGCATGAGGCGAGAATTGTGTGTCAGACGAGTGTGGCGCTCTATCCTCACTTCCTACCCCCGCGGGGAAACGGCGTGATGTTAAGTAAGAATCCACCACGATATATCGCTCGCCCTCATGTCAAACGCCGTGTGATTGTTGTATCAGAGGTGAATATATTATAATATAACATGATGAACATAAGATACAATTATATTGCAATTAAATCCTAGTAGTTTATTGTGTGGGATAGAGTAGACTTCACCTTTGATATATACAGCGTTGTCCTGGCTACTTTGCTAGACTGAAGTCTGTGTTAAAGTAACCAGTTTTTGTCGTGCTGTTGTGGTGTTATTTAATACTGAATCGACAGAAATAAAAATAGAGATAAAAAAAAAATGTAGTGGGTGTTGTAGAATTAGTGTAGGCACTGAATAATGATTATTAGAATGTTGGATAACCATGCTTCTGATCGCTTGATAATTGAGTTCATAATCGTGTAATCTTATTGGAGTTGAACGATTTCCAGTTGGTACTGAGTGTGTTGTACAGTTTCGAAGCTAAGAACATGTAGAATCTTCGATAAAATGTCGTTGTTGCTCTCGGAACTGGCGTGTAGAAAAGAATACAATATAATTTTTAAAAACGGCATATAATTATGCATCAACCTAATAGTATTTCTTTCTTATACTTAATACTCGTGTAAATGAATTCGCGAGTGCGCCCAATAATTTACAATTACAATTGTATTTTTTAATATTTTTAAAGCGTACTAGTTGAATAACTGTATTCGTTTCTGCTCACCAAAAGGTCACCAGTGACGGCTTTATTATATTCACGGTACACGTATATTGGGTTGATGTATTAATTTATTTATAAGTAGTAAGGAATTTATTAAATATTTTGAAAAATCGTTTTTTCAATGGCATCTATTGTAATTGTTGGTGTATTTGATTCAGATTTTATTTAAATGCATATTAAACTGATATAATATCATTATTGTACTGTTATATAATAACAGTTAAAATATTTTTAATCATTACATTTAAATTTCATGTCTTTTTTTACTTCTAATCTAATTATTTCTAACAACAATATACTTGCCAGTAAAAAACATACGATTTCATTGGATTTCATAGAAAGAAACGCTGTCTTGATGGTTTTTTTTTTACTGGCAATAAATACAATATACGATAAAATACACGCTTTTATCAACTGATATAGATTTAAATTATTCGGAAATATCTTCCCCCTGAGGCAGTCCGTCCACTCGTAAATGCATTTGTGGTGTCGTCACGTGACACCACAAATGTGCAGTAATTTAATTTATACTGTATGACTACAGTAATAGTATTAATATTTCAGCTCGATAGATTTGATAATATATGAAACGTCTAAATGCTCTCACGTAGCATCGCTTTTGGGTGAACTACATTGGCTCTGCTGATGTACAAGGCGATACATAACCTGGCGCCTCTGTATCTATAAGAGCTCTGCATCCCAAACTTGAATAGATGTAAAAATCATGGGACAGCCTTTATTTTAGTTACAGAAAAGATTGTAGAACCGACCAATGGTAATTATGGTGGCAAGCCTTTAAGCAAATTCTTTACCCTCTGTCATAAGGAATTGTGCATCAGAGATTTTACTTTTAGAGACTAAATATGCATTTTTTTACAGAATCATATACATTAGTTCAAATTACAATTTTTCATTTTAAATACATACGTAGTGGGAATAGATCCCGTGGACTGTATCGCTTAAAATCACTGTTAGTCGACGCAATCCGAATTGGATTCAAAGGGAAAAATGGCAGATGGTTCTAGCCTACCTTGATCTCAGTCCTGGATTGGACGTCAATTTTACACCTCCAGTTGACTCGCACTTTTATGGTTAAGAACAAAAATATCACTCTGCACTTCCGGATGCTGTAGAACACCGCTTCCTTTTCGTGGTCCAGATTTTACGCACGGGGCGCTACTCTCGACCGTAAAAAGAAACAAATGTTTTGACAAATGCAATATGAAATTTCTAATTAGTAGTGGGCCAGAAAAGGATGATTTACGAAAAATGGAGTACTCGACTTGCGTCAACATAGAGAGTTTATTTCATGTTCATTTGTCACTTATTTTGTATTAAATACAAAACAGTTTATGTATCGTGCGCCCTTGAAGTAATATTTTTCACGAACATGTTGGTGCATAAATAATTTTAATTATCCAATGCTATTAAATATATATGCTGTGTATTTTTGTAGAAAACAGTCACTTTGTGGTTTGACAATAAAATAATAATCATTATTTAAATTATAAAATTATTTATATGTCCATCAGCCCCATTAGATATATTTCCTTCAAAATCAATTTAATATCCGTCAACACTGTATTTTCCCTTCCCTTAATGTTCCGCCTATCTGTATATGTATTTTGTCTCTCTCTCTCTCTTTCACATTTAATTTACAAGTGCACTATTACGTCCCGATGAAGCTTGAGATAAGCGAAACCGGTTTCATAATAAATAAATATTTCGTGTCCCACAATCCTAAAGCGCCAACCGTCACTGGTCGAGACCCATTTTCTAACAATATAATTGATGAATTAAATTACATTTAAATATCGCGTGACTGAAATGGGCGACGGATTGATGAATTGTCGAGCACAAATTGTCGTCGCAAATAATTACTTTGTGTACAAGCGTTACGTACTGAACAGTAAATGTAATAAAATCGAAGCATTATCGCTGCTTTCAACGACGGCCCGTCAGTGGGTCTTCAAATTCGTTCATCCGTGATTGACGTATTTTGTGTGAGCTTGAAATATGAATGAAAATAATATTTCATAGTATGTGCTGACACATTTCATTTTGTGTCATTTAATCTTAAGTAAATTACTTACAGTGGCGTGCAGTAGGTACGAATTTAGGTTATGCTGTTACCATTGATATTATACAATCATATATAATATATGTTGTACATAGGACTATGAACTTTTGTTTAACCAACGTCTTTAGACAAAATAAATCCGGCGTTTATACGACCCTACCATGTATACATTTTTGTAATTTTAGAGTACTATTAATAGTGCTTTTATAGTTTAAGTTTTCACGTAAAATAATACCATCTTACCCATATAAAAATCAATATAAAATAAACACTTTTTATGACTGGACATAATTCTTTTATTGTTTGAAAATCCTTAACTTGAAAAACTAAAGAAAATAATTATTTATATTAAAGGTTAACGTAAGAAATAGTTCTGCCAAATGCTTTTTGTTTTTACTAAATCAAAAACCAATCCATGCAGCAAATTTAAAGAACAATCATGAAATAAACATGTTAAAAACAGTAAGATAGTAAAATTCACGAATTAGTAAAAGAGGACGTAGAGATACTTCAATGATTTGCACGCAGTTGTAAGCCTTTCTATAGTTATTCTGTTAAATAAACAGCATAGGTAACCACTTCATACGAAACGGATCAATCGAAAGAAATTATTAATTCAGTAAATAATCAATTATATGACTCGAGTAATTCACAAGCTTAATGATAGAACAGAGTAATATGAATAGGTCAAGGCGGCGAATGCATAAGAGCGCCATGAGTACAGCGGTGAGTTATCATGGTAGTTTTTAGAACCAAGCAATGAAAGTTTATATTGGTACACAGATGGCGCTAAACGTAAAATAATGTTTCCGTTTATGTTAATCCAATTATTTAATTTATATTTGTTTCTCAGAATTTTTAGTAATGCACAGCTTTTTTGCTTGTATGCACTGCACGCCCCTAGCTACTTATAATATTTGTATTCAATTGTAAAAGCATTTTGTGCGTTGCTTGGCTTTTCTTGTTTTCATGATAGAGACAAAATTTAAACACTTTGCAGCCATTCCTCGCCGCCTAGTGCCGCCCGAAAATCTAGACAACAATACATCGAAACGCAACGCAAACGATCACTTTTCCCCTAGCCACCGACTCGGAACCACTTCCAATGATCTTTGCTAGTCACGAACATTACCTTGCAATTTAACCTCAAAACAGTTAAAAAATTATATGTGCTTCATTCGACGATAAACGCCAACCGATTGTAATTCCTGTTTCATTTAATCAACCCGCAACGTACGCTCCGTAATATTAATATATACTGCGACATTCATATGCACGCTTGAAAAGCTGAGGAACATTAGGGCTCTCAGACTCACATTAAACAAATTCTTCAGATATTCATAACCTACAAACATCAGTGGTTCCATTCGAGTGACTTATAATATACAATCAATACGATCCCAGAAAAATCCATTAATTGAAAATTATATTTAATTATGTTCGATCTTTATGGCTATCCAACTTCACCGGTCGCCATGTGCGCGCAATATGAACGCGACATAGAATGGTTCCAGTTTACTTACTATCCACTACTCCCTCCCCATTTACCAGAATACGATCTTATTTGTGGTTGTGTTCTCTATGGTTTTTGTAGCAGTTGAAATTGTACCTTCCAACTGTCCTGTTCCAATTGTCGCCAAATTCGTCCTGCTGTGTGGAGCCGATAGTTTATTTTGTGTTTTTGTTCCTCGCTACCGTGCATGTCTTTTTTTTTTCTCACATTTTTCTGCTTAGTCCTTCTTAAAATTCAAATTGTACTCACTGTTTAAAGTATTTTATATCTTAAGAGAAAACATATTAATGGTTTAATTATTGTTTAGCTTTCACTGTGATTTCCGTATTAATTAACTGTATGTTTTCTGAATAAAATAAAAATAAAAAATAAACTAAATGCCTAAACCTGTACATTGTGCGATTATGCAAGGTGTTGTTTAACATTTTCGCGCTATGTTCAAATGAGCCGGAAGACCTGTGGATCCAGTAAAAGACGATATCGATAGGAGCGTTTCACAGGTGGGTCGTGTTTTCTGATTCTGGGTGGTCCTTCAACCACCCCCTGTTCCCGATTCTTGTCCCTTTCCCGAATTTCTTCCACCCTTACTGCACCCTCACCCATCTCGTGTGTGTCGTAAGAAAATGATACAAGGTAGGTACCAAATCAATAATAATTCTTCTTTCTTCTTTAGCGATCTCTTGAGATTTGGATGTCCATAATAGCAGTCACTCCGGAGCTCTATAGATCCCTTGATATCGCCTCAGTGGCCAGTCTACCGGGCACCAACCTACCTCTGGCAGATTTGTTTGCCCGCCCATCCTAACTTTGGTTTCCCCCTATGTCTCGATACTATTAGCTTGTGTCATCTACTCCCGCCCATTGTAGCTTTCATGGTTTCACCTATTTCCAGATATCCGGAGTGATATATCGTTCCCAAAATAATAAAAAACACTTAGCAAAAACTTGTTGTTGGGCTGGTCGCTTCGCGGCTATTTTTCGATGTTGAAAATATACTTTATTAACAAAAAAAAAAATGAACCATGTTACGACATACATTAACCGATTAACGTAAACAATTACCCAGATATTAACGTAATGTACCCTTTCAGCGCTAACACGACGCACGATACATGCCACAAATAGCGAGCGACGAGTGCCGAATGCCGAACGATCCGACACCACCTGGCGACAGATTATACAATGCAGTAAAGTGGTTCGTGCATTGGCTACAGAATGAAAATTTACAAATTTACACCATAATACGACAATGTGGTGGTGGCTACATGCCTAATGTAAATTCCGCATCCATTATGTTCTAGAGACAAATAGCTTTAGACAACCCGAAAACAAAACTACCGCAAATAAATTCATGATTTCCTTTGGAGACCAGTCATAATACACACTACGACATGGGGTGCGCTAGAAGCGAGTCAAAATACATATACATCTTTCGAACGTCTATGAATCGCGTAAACACAAACAATTCCAGCAACAGTGGATTCTATCATTCGTTCCGTATCCACATCGGCATCGAATAACACAAAAAACGACTTTATTGCTTATGGGTATAATGCACAAAATAGCATACATATTTCGAAGCGAGTGGATTGTAACTTACAAACTTTCTAAGATGTTTCTAATACTTGTTTAGAAGGTATCCTCAGTTTGTATGAGATAACCATATAATTATAAAATTAATGTTTTTATTTGAAATATTGCGATTTTTACATGTTGGAAATCCTTAATAAATAAAAACGGATTTCCTTACAATAAAGTAATTATTATTAAAGAGAACACATTCTGATTGTGAAGTTGTAATTATTCGAAACGTAGATCTGTGATATTTTAAATACTAATTAAGTGTATTAATTAGAAAGATACACATATAAAATGAATTTTATCAAAAAATATTGTTGTTGCGTTACCGGAATTCGAACCTAGATCTCTTTTCCAATTCGGGGAAGGTGCATTACCAACTATGCTACAGCGACAGTATTTTTGACGACATATTTTCGAACCTAGTGTAACACTTTTTCAAATTAATACATCTATTGTTCCATTAATTGGAAGCCGTCTACTTTGTTTTTACGATAGATATATGTATTTATTTTAAAAAGTGAACATAAATTTGTCGTCAAAAATACTGTCGCTGTAGCATAGTTGGTAATGCACCTTCCCCGGATTGGAAAAGAGGTCCAGATTCGAATCCCGGTGGCGCAACAACAATATTTTTCTATAATATTCATTTTATATGTATATCTTTATAATTAATACATTGTTCCGTAATTTATTCAATATTGTACATTAGCTTTGGTACAAAGCAACAAAAAACATTTTTATTATTTGTAATATTTAAAAAAATGTTTTTTATATCATTTTATTCGGATTTTATTATTTGCCTCTAGCCAGTTTCAGAGCAGAATGAACAATGAATAAATAATGACATGAGTTAGATGAACAAATTGAGACATAAGAAACGCTGAAACTGTACCGTGCGATATGACAAATCACCTCGATAATTAATCAACGAACTGGTCATGTTTCTCTGCGATACTTACACGATTTTCTATTCTCTCCCGGGAAGTTGTCAATACAATGGAAGTTGTTCAGCGTAGCGCCGAGGAGCAAGTTAGTTCACAACTTCTGCGCTGCGAACATTCAGAGATCTTATTCCTAAAATACGGACAATTTCCCTGGACAGGGATAGCAAACACGGCATTAAAATACTTATACCTACATGAAATACAATACAAGGCAACAGATAAACAACTTCACATCAGTGCCGAGATTCTACATGTTTCTTATCTACGAAACTACTCAATACACTGAAAACTAATTGTAAATCATATTAAATAAAATAACAATAGCTCTGTATGAAACCGTGAAATTTATTATACGTCAACCGGTTTCGCTTATTTCAAGATTCATCAGGACGTATTTAGAATTGATCTTAAATACAAAATAGTGCACTTATATACACATAAAGAGGGAGATAGAATATAAAATTATACGCGAAAGAGAGAGACAGAATACATATACAGATAAACGGAACATTAAGGGGATGGTAAAATAAAGTGTTGATGGAAATTAAATTGATTTTAAAGGAAACATACCTAATATGGGGCTAATGGATAAATTAATTTTATTTTTAAGAATTGGCATACCACAATTTAATTTCTTTTTTATTTCAAAGGCTTCTAATTATCCAACCGGAGGCCAAACCCGTTTTAATGGAGGATATTGACCCCTGTGGTATTATTAAAAGAATGGTATTTTTCAATAATATGATTGGAAAATTCTGAGAAACTATCTATATATATGCTATTTAGTATATGAATATATTAAACGTTTAATATATTCTTTGACACGAATATTGACATTGAAATAAGTGAAATCGGTTGACGTACAATAAATAACGTGGTTTCATACAAATATATTGTTATTTTATTTAATATAATATGTCAACCCACAAAGTGATTGCTTTTTACGAATATATAATTGTAAATAGTTAAATAACAAAAAACTAATTCTAATACGTACCTCAATCCTACAAACACTATTTATGAGAGCGAGTTATAGTGTGGCAAGGCGAATAACCATCAAATATAAGCGAATTTTACGAAAATTTATTTATTTTAAATATTGTTATAGGCAATACGTACGTATAATGTTTTTTTTTTTTTTTTTAATATTAAAAATATAATTCAATTTCAATAATCAGTGGAGATATATTAACATTTGTTTCTTCTCTATGAGAGTAAGACTCGTGTATAGGGAAGGAGTATATTCGAGTTAATTAATGTTTCAGTTAGTCTGTGTACATATTTTTTTAACTTCAGTTACAAATTTATGATAGTCTGTAATTTTTCTAATTGTGATGGGAAGATTGTTAAAAAATTTGATACCCTGATAAATATATTGATTTTGAGTCGCGGTATATTTTAGTTTTGGGATATCAATTTGATCTCTATATCTTGTAGATCGGAATTCGTTTCTAAAATTTAATTGATTTTTAATTTTGAAAATTTGAATTATTGAATTTTTTTTGTATATGTCTACTATTTTTGGCACTTTAAAATCTGTGAAAAGTTGTATACTTGGATAGTCTTTTTTTTTTTTTTAGAATAATTTTTATTATCATTTTTTGAGTGATTTCTAATTGTGACATTGAAGTTATGCTTTATTTATAGCTTTATTCCCCCCTCCGTATGAAATCTGTCACTTTTCTGGCGAAAAATCTTCGGTAATATAAATTAAACAGCGAGATCATCATCAAACGAACTGTCATCACTGAAACAGCGGGATATTGAATGATTCATTGTCGTATACAGCAATTTTCAAAGTATTAATTTATCAGATGACTTTTGAAATAACTGCGAAGAGTCCGCTATTTTTAACTAACAATTTACCAATTAAACATCTGATGTTGGATGGTAAACGCGTTACGCATCAAATAGACAGTTTAGAAAATGAGATTATTCTAGACACATTTGGCAGAAGTAGACCTGGAAGAATGCCATAACGCTGGAGAGATGCGGTGTACCTGGCTGGAAAGACCTTGGAGTCAGCTGTAAGGGTAAGTACCGAGACATATACTATCAGTACTGTCATCTATTGCTTACATTTTTTGTTTTATCGTTTCATCACTATATTCTTGTGTCTGTCCACAATAATTAGATTATTTTCGTCTTTTATCTTTCATGAAAACAGTTTATAAACCCTGTCTTATAAAATATATGAACGGACCGTGTTAAGTAAATAAACTTCAGCAGAACTTGGTGTGAAGCGTTATACAAAGAATACCAGATCTTAGTTTCTACTGTGGGCACTGTGTGTTTTTGAGTAGTAAATTAAATACTAATTTAATGTATTAATTATAAATATATACATATAAAATCAATTTTGTCGAAAAATATTCGGGATTCGAACCTGGATCTCTATTTCCAATCCGGGGAAATACACTACCAATTGTGTTATAGCGCCAGTATTTTTCATGACAAATTTTCTAACCTATATGTTACACTTTTTCAAATTAATACATCTGTCGTTCCATTATTTTAAAGCCATCCACATTGTTTTTACGGAATCTCAAATACCTTTGAGTAAACCGACTGCAGACGCCAGAATTATTAATTCATTTTTATTAAATTTTGGACACATTGATACAACTTATAATATTAAGGAGAATACGTTCTTATTGTCAAGTTGTAATTATTCAGAACAGACGGTCTGTGTTTTAAAACATCACAGACCGTCTGTCATATTTCTATCAACCCAATCTGTCTTCATACAATATTTATTATTTTATATCCCAACTAAGTCTGAAGCGATCCACCAACCGTCTTACTACCGGAATTCCCAAAAAGATACACCTTCCATGCTGATAGATGATGCTCTCATGACATGTCCAAGCCACTTTAATTGAAATATTTCTATATGTAGAAGTTTTTTTTTTTTCAACTTTATTACATATATATACATCATAATTTATTTTTTTCAAACTTTTTTTTTATATGTGAAATATAAGAAGGGGAAAAAATTTGATAAGATAAGATGTTAATAAACTTAAAAGTATGCACTATCCAACATCTAATTAATATATTAATATAATATACAGTAATTTCCATTTAGAGTAGTGGGACACGCTTATAAATCATGTTATTGTAAAGATAAAAGAAATTATATGAATTACTTAGAAAAAATGTACAATTTTTACAAGGTGTAACAGACTTAGTTCACCTGAATATAATATAATATAACAAGGAAACAAAAAATTTGATATGTATATGTTATTTTAATTTGTATTTTAAGGTGGTCACATTCATTTTTTTAAATGTTTAATAAGTCTTTATTAATTTTGTTAATTATTCTTGGCACAACACATTCTGTCGTCCTCTCACCGTACACACTGTTCGCGATCGGTTCTCTCATGGTGCGACCCGACGATCTGGTTGAACAGCTACGGTGAGGATATTTATCAACTCTTCAGATATGATAGCATATGTTACTTTTTTGTCAACTGGTAAGATTTTGCATGTTGTAAAAAATGTCGAGATTTGTCACAACCTCGGTATTCTCGCTTGGTCCAATATGTTACTCTTGCTACTCTCCTAAGATATCTCATTTTAGTTTTTAATAATTCCCGTTAACTATCCATCGCGCAATCGTTTTAGATCCTTCGGCCGGAGATTGCGCGCACAATCTGCAAGCTACGGTTGGGTACTCATATTAAAGGGAACGCATGTGATGAGTATTTATAAGAGGTTTAATACCGGCCTATCATTAAATTCTCTTCAAAATTATTAAACTATGTATTTGACATCTTTTCCTAGTCTAATTTGATCAATTTCCCAACATTTTTATATATTGTAATTTTTATATTGTATTTTTATTTTTTATTCATTTTTATTTTATTTTTTTTATTTTTTTATTTTTTTCTGTAATAATTCTGGCGTCTACTATCAGATTTACTTAAAGGTATTTTGAGATTCTGTAAAAATAAGGTAGATGGCTCTGTCAAATGATGGAACGATTAAATGTATTGATTTCAAAAAAGGTAACATATAGGGTCGAAAAATTGTCGCTAAAAATAATGCCGCTGTAGCTTAGTTGGATAAAGCACCTCCCCCGGTTAGGGAAGAGATCCAGGTTCGAATCCCGGTAGCGCAACAACAATATTTTTCGATAAAATTGATTTTATATGTATATCTTTATAATTAATATATTTAATTCATATTTATTTTTATTTGTTGTAAACAAATTCTTACATCTAGTTTATATTGATCTTGTATTATATAAATGTTGAAAGCCACCCCCATGATTCAAGATCTTTCTTATTTGGGGGTGCATAACTCTACTGCTATTTTTTTTATTGTCGAATATATAAATAAACTCTAAAGGTTTCTTACAAGACTTCTAGTACCTGGCTTACTGTATCTGAGACGCTCACTGAGGTAATTCATCATATTATTGAGTTTAAATTATAATATATGTAATAATTGTTTTGATTAGAAATGTATTATATATTTAAGTTTGATAAACGTTGAAATGATCAAAACTATGTCATCCTACTCTCCCGAGATCTCAATAATCTCGCTTCATGAACGGAATATCTCAAGATTTTCAGAAGGCTTTATCTAAAATACGGTATAATCTCACGTACGCAAATTGATTTAATTATCCTCGACTATCACAACCTCGACCTGTTCATCCTCCCCCAAAGAGTGACTCCTCAATTATTGATGTTTCGATGTATTTTGATCTCTGTCTGAGGAGTTGTCGAACAAACCAACGCCACCGGTTCACAAGATTTACATCATTTGTTTCAATAATAATTTTTCCACCTGTTGATGACGCTGTTGCAAGGTGTGTTACGTCCATGTTCCATGCCTCACCCATTAAATTGTATATTCTATTGAAGTGAGAATGTGAATTCAAGAGTCATTGTGGAAGTAGACTTTACCTTTGACCCGGTATAATTTATTATTAAAACCGGTTTCAGGTTTTCACAATCGTAATTCGCAACCGTATCGGCACAACCCTATCACTTGATGATGAGATTCGCATGGAATATTCAGGGATGAATTTATAGTGTGTTCGAAATGGAAAATTTAACGAATCAAACCGCTCTATTATATCCGTAATTACACACTTATTTTTGATCAATAAGTACACAATTACATTGCAATAATACTGTTACGTGAATGACAATATTATCGGAGAATTCGTATAAAGGGTGTTGTATTAGAGGTATAGAACTATAAAATTAAATATTTTCGACCACTTTTTGGAGGAGCTTGGAAAGCAATAACACGACAAATGTTGGCTTTCAAGTTGTTTATCGTCTCTGGTTCATCGGCGTAGACTAGCCACTTTATATATAGACACTCACAGAAAATGATGAAATGACACGACGTTGGAGGCTAATTCACATATCTATTACGCGCTCATCGAATGTTTCTTTCAATAAATTATATGTAGCATATTGAAACCACAGCTCTTTTCATTAATGCCATTCAATTGGGGAACGTAGAAGTCAGTAATCATGGATATATCGCTGTGCTCGATGGCGAATCGACTCATTCGGGTCCTCCTCAATACAACGCTCCACTGCAGCTTCTTCGATACGCATTGTACGGATGCGTACTATCAATTAAAGTATGCGTGGTGCGAAAACGATCCATGGTTATTCGAATTACTTGCTCTGATAGACGATTATGTCGACCGTAAAATGAACGTAGCGCACGGTAAGTTTCGCGAAATGTTAATGTTGCTCTAGCATAAGCCTATCCACGGTGAAATGGCAAACCAAACTGACCACAAATCAGCTAGCTGTCAAATTGGCTGTCGCTGGAAAAAGTGTTGCCAATTCGAAAAACAAACCTTTACCCAATGTATCTACCTAGTTCGAATCTGTCACACGACATAGTTTGTATAATACATGGATCACCAGACGGATTTTAACGTGTAAAAGAACACATGCATACTATAGTACTATATACTTTAAGAATACGTGTTGTTAATTATTAAGTGGTTAATAAAACAAAGATAATAAATTTAAAAAATAAAAACAACTTTTTCTTGTACTTTTTGTTTAACAAATTATCTACTAATTTACTACTCGTATTATAACCTTTATTAATTGCAATTTGCTTAATAATATTTAATTCTATGTTGAAGTTATTTATGTATAAATGAACATTAACTACTAAGCATAGAATGAAAAGCTAATAATTTTTGAGAAAAGTGTAAGTATCTTTACGAAAAATGTTAAATTCTAGTTTATTTATATCAAAAATAGAGGATTTCTGTGGAAGATTTAGTTTGACAAGGTAAACTAGATACTGGATTCTATTAGAAGCCTCTACGATCGATAAGTTGGTGTGAATTTTGTATGAGTCGAGAGTTATGAGTCATCTTCTCTGCGAATCGCCCCGGGGATGGCAAGTTAGTTATTAACATATTATGTTGCCAGTACTGCTTTTTTTTCAAAATTATTTTGCGAATCCAAAAATACAATAAGTTTTCAGAAAAATAACACCATTAATTCGTATTTTATGGCATCAAAACGAAACCCTTTGAGTTGGGAGTCCTTTCAACTAGTTCTCTCTGCATATTTCCATGTACCATTCACTTGACAATTTGGTATTTGTACTCGGCGTACCTGCCATTTAAGGTAGTTTATTGAATGGCGCTATGAACTTCCGCGAAGGACTGAGGCGACTGTTCAATAGGATCGTATTATTTGTGTAATTTATATGTCGATTTATTTTCTAAGCCCGTTCATGAGGACAATTTATTTTTAAGGAATTTCAAAAAAAAATGTACACTCGTAAAAATTACCTAAATAAAAAAAAAGTGTTCAAAAAAATATAGTCATGTTGAAAATGTATATATACAGTGTGGGCCAAAAGTCACCAGACCATTTAAATGTTAAATAACGTTTTGTATTTTATACATTTATTGTCTTTTAAGGTGAAAAGATTTCGCATCTCAGAAAAAATAATATACCTGCCGCCAAATTATTTACCATTTATGACTTTACGACTCCGCTTTCTATTGACCAGGACGACGTCTGAATTTAAACATTTGATACAAGGATGCCGCACTCCGCACACCACGCTTTGCATTATAAACATAATATATACGCCGCCACATCGTTACCAAATTGTTTACTCTTTACGCCTTTATGACTAGGCCAACATCTGAAAATGAACAAAGATGCCGCTTGCCGCACACCACCTTTACCATTTAAAAGGTTACCCAAATCATCTGTTACTAGACTGGAATCTGTCATTTCTTAACATGAACAAATATTTTAGTCTCCATGATTTCATGTTGAACGTTTTCCACTGTATTTATTTTTTATATTAATTTTTTTTACCTATTAGGTCATTTACCAGATATGTTTTTTTATCTATATATACGTAAAATATATTTCCATATATGTGAATAATAAATAGAAAATATTGAGTGTCAACGTGAGTAGTGTTCAGTATTTATGACAAATCTATGCTCCATTAGGTTCACTATACCAATCTGTCCCCCCCCCCCTCTCTTTACCATTACCACAGAACACGACTTTTTCTGTGCATTGTTTATGACTTTTGAACTGTCAAGTAGAGTGGATGTCCTTCGATGTGCTCGTTACTAACTTGAAATTTGTGTAAAGTTACTTGTTGCTAATATATTCGGTACCTCGCGTGTGCGTGTCGAAACCGCTATTGTGGAGCACAGTACTTCGTGCTGATCATTAAAGAAGGTTCCTGTAATTCAGAAGGTGTGACTACAGGAGAGAGAATTCAGGTGAGTCATGTTCGTTCTGATTGGTCCTCGAGTCTTGTCATGTTCTTATACCAAATCTATATCGCCTTTCATGACATATGAGGACATAACAATAAAAAAATTACAACAAATTAGTTAATAATGCATTCTCTTCATTATTCACAACTTCTTGCCAACGTTCTACACGTTTCTCGATGCCTCTACGTTGACAACTTTTGCAGCTGTGTTTCCTTGTCGAAAGTGCTCACTTTTGTCTATTCTATTTTGAATACGTGTAATTAAATAAAATAAAAAATGTAATGTAAAAGGAAAACACAAAATCTTGTAGAGCAGAAAGTATTATTTCCAATGAATTATAACCTTTACCAATTTGTTTTACTTATGTTCACACCTAATATTCAGAAACGTGCAGCAAACAAGCAAAAAAGCTGTTTCAATCATTACTAAAAATTCTGGGAAACAAATATAAATTAAATAATTGGATTAACATAAACGGAAACATTATTTTACAATTAGTGCCATCTGTGTACCAGTAGAGACTTTATTTTTTAGTTCTAAAAACTACCACGACAACTCACCGCTGTACCCATGCCGCCCTTTTGTATTCGCCACATCGAGCTATTTACATTACTCTATTCTGTCATTAAGCTAGTGAATTACTCCAGTCATATAAATGGCTATTTATTTAATTAAAAATTCCTTTCGGTTGATCCGTTTTATATGGAGTCGTTACCTATGCTGTATTTTAACAGAATAACTTTAGAAAGGGTTACAGCTGCGTATCTACTTCCTCTTTTACTAATTCGTGAATTTTACTATCTTACTGTTTTTAACATGTTGATTTCATGATTGTTCTTTATATTTGGTGCATGGATTAGTTTTTGATTCGGGAAAAACAAAAAGCAATTGGCGGAATTATTTCCTACGTTAACCTTTAATATAAATAATTATTTCCTTTAGTTGTTACGTGAAGGATTTTCAAACAATAAATGAATCATGTTCAGTGATAGAAAAAGTTCTTAAAAACGTGCATACATTTTTTATATGGGTAAGATGGTATTATTTTACGTTAAAACTTAAACTTTAAAAACACTATTAATAGTACTTTAAAATTACAAATAAATACATGGTAGGGTCGTATAAACGACGGATTTATTTTGTCTAATGACGTTGGTTAAACGAAAGAACATATATTGTATTATATGTATGTTTGAATAATGTCATTGGTAACAGCATAACCGAAATCTATACCTACTGTACGCCATTACTAAGATTATATAATATATAAACAAAAAGGTATTAAATCTTTAAATGGTGAAGTTTCTTTTGGCCCACTTTGCATTATATTTTAATTCCTGGCCAGCAGCCGCATTCCTTAACCAGTAAGTATTTTAAGGGAATTAAGTTTCCTATAAATGGGGTTGAATTACCTGGGAAAATGTGCGATATGCGATTTTCAAATTTATTTTTAACAATATTTATTTATAAATAACATACGGGGCTACATGCTACTCCATACTAAGTCACTAGGCGGAAGATAATATTAAAAACCAATATAAACAATAAGTTGATAAATAATATTTGAAATAAAAACACTATTTACTTTCACTAATTTGTAATTTATTATAACGTTTTCTTCATCTTCGGTAATATTACTAATATTAAACATAAGACTAAAAGACTACGTACTACTTTGGTTTGAGGAGTGGAGGGAAGGGAATTAGAGTTGGGTGAGTGTAGGGGCGTGGTCAACAAGCGCAGGAGAGGAAACGTAATAGCAGGTGTTTGAGTATTGACGACATTTTGTTACAATTAATCGTTAAGTTTTCTAGTTTATTCCTTTTTTAAATTATATTAAATAATTCAATTGTGAAAGTAAACAGTATTTTTATTTTGATTATAATTTAAAATGGCCTCACACAAAGTTTCACGAGAAAATTTCGAAAATATAATAAATTGCTGTTATAATTAAAGTTTTTGAATAGTTGGTTCAAGTACCTAAGTGCGAGTGTATACCTACCGCTAGTCTTGCTTCAGATGACAAATTCCTATTAGAGAGTTCCGTTCAGAACACCCCGCTATATTCCCCGCGGTCACCCTATGCCGTAATAAGACACAAGTATGACCTAACCGTATTATTGAGCACTTGCTGGTGGAAAGTCCCCATGGGATAAAACCGCACAACTAATTAAACTGGACCGTATTACTGCCAAAATAAAAAGTGTTCATTTTTCTGCTACCGATGCATTTTTCCGCGTCACGTTACGATGACGTCACATCCAATCAGCACCGTTCCCGCTATGTGTCTACCGATCAGCGATTTTATATTAGACTAGTCGCCATAATGTTTTGCGTGCGTTTTAGTTACTTGATTCTTAAATTAAAATAATGAATTGCTCCGAGACGTGCACTCAACGTAATCAAAAAAATCTGTGCTAAACTATTATTTATACTTAGGATAACTGTTGACGCAAATGTCATTCCAATATCAACCTTAATATATACCTAACCCTCTCTGGCCAAATAATTATTTAAGGATTTCGCCGACGGGGGAACAGATTGCCTTCTGACACCGAACTGTCAAGATATGTGTTCTTTTTTACCGTCCGAAAGCAGCGCCATGCATAACGTTAGGACCACGAAGAGGCGGTGTTCTCAACAGCTCCGGAAGTGCAGTGGTATATTGGTTCTTCACTAAAAGAGGTGCGAGTCAACTGGATGTAAAAACGACGTCCAACCCAGAACTTTACAGCACGATAAGCCAGATCCATCTGCCATTACTTTTCTTCCTAAATCCGATTCAGGTTGCGTCAACTAATCATTATATAGTTAGATTAGATAATTTTAAATAAAACCAATAAAGAATAACTAAATACACACTACCACCGCACTACCGCACTCGGGAAAACAAATCTCAATACTGATCCGCCAGTTTTCGGACATCTCTTTGATGCGGCTGCCATCTTTCGTCTATCGGATCGGCGTCTGTTAAAGTGGCGGCCGAGTGCATCGGTTCCTTTCATGAAGGCGTTATTTCTCTAGATCGCTTTCTAGGAATGGAATTATAGCTAATGGAAACTTGTCAACTGAGGCAAGACAAGCGGCTCACAATAGAGTCCCGGTACCGACACTTATGAATGGAAGTGAGTCCTGGAGCTGGCAGAAGAAGAACGAAAGTAGACTGAATGCAGTGGAAATGAGATCTCTTAGGCGTATATGACAGAGTAAAGAATGAAAAAATAAGAAAATAATGTAAAGTTAATATTAGTATAGTGAGTAAGATTAAGAAAGGATCACTTAGGTGGTTTGGTCATATGGAACGGATGAATGAGGAGAGAATATTATGAAAGATACATGACGCAAGAAACCATTCAATTATTATTTTCAAACTACGCTGTCGCCATCTATGGTTGAATATTTGATATTCATTCCCATGTAAAAGTATAGATGTCGCTGAAGCTGAGACTGTTTTTGACAGAAGTATAAAGCTATATTCTTTATGTGTACATTTGAAAATTTATCCGAATTATTAACACTTATACTAGAATATGCTTTTTTTAAATAGACCAGTATATTCACATTATTTGAGTCTATCTAAATCTGTGTAAGAACACAATTACTGGGTTTTATTCAGAAGAATTGTCATAAAGATATATAATAGATGTCTGACTTCCATATTTATATTTATATATAAAAATAACGGCTTCGTCTCTGAGACATTTATAATATATCTTGACGACAATCCCTCTGGATAAAACTCAGTAATTGTGTTTCTACATAGATTTTGACATACTCAAATACTGTCATTAATTTTAGTTGTTTTAATATATAACTTATTCTATTAGGTACATATTAAAATAGGCTTCATTTCCCAAAAATAGTACTGTTGAACAATCATTTATGTGCGGAGTGATAATATTATAGAATTATGCACTGATTGCGATGTTTTTAGGTAAAGTTTCTTTTTTTATTCTGTTTAAAAATCAACTTTTTTGGCCATTTTCTTTGTAATCATTAAAAAATTTTTTGTCGAATTTTAGTTTATTGTCAATTATCAATTCTGAATATTTTATTTCATTGTCTTTTGAGATTTTAGGATAACACCAGGGGTTGAACATTTAGAACATTCGTCCTCAACAATGTACCCCGTCCGTACCAAATGATCACATGCCGGCTCAGCGTCCCTCGTCAAAGGGCGAGTTGCGTCAAGTATGTACCTATGTGTAGTAATCGCCATAATTCGGGGACCACTGCTCCATAACAAGTCTGGACAACTTCCTGTACCGCGGTTTTCGGCTGGACGCGGTCGCACGCGCGTGCGCCGTGCAAAGCGCGCTCCAATACCACCGCAGACTTTAATTATAATATTATTTAGTTACATCTCGACAAAAGGATTTTCCCAAGAGCCATCAAACCTTTGACTATGATGTATATTTCATAATAATTACACTCGCAGTATTTACGCTTTTTGGTCAATTTCGCTAGCATTCACTAGCATAAAAGCAGATTGCTTACTGCTAGGTCCCGCAGGCGGCTGTTGTAGACGCTTCGCGGCCGACAGTTACCGCTAGGCGGCCAGGGTTTCCGTAGAATCTATATTTCAATATGGAAATCCCTTTTTATATCGCTTTATACAAATGTACATATGCTATATACATATGTACACCTAGAGCTATCTTAACGTGTTTATCGTCAGTATCGAATAAAATATAAACGTGAAAGATAAAGTAAAATTAAATAATATGGACAAGTAAAAAATATTTACTAAAAATTTTAAGTGAATATACGATATGTTAATCAGTGATATCCAGGGGCGTGCAGCTGTGCATAACCAAAAATTCTGGAAACGAATATAAATTTAAAAATTGGATTAACATTAACGAAAACATTATTTTTCAATTAGTGCCATCTGTGTAACAGTAGAGACTTTGATAGCTTAATTCTAAAAACTCACCGCAACTCACCGCTGTACTCATGGCGCTCTTTATTTATTCGCCGCATCGTAAATAGCAATTTACATTACTCAGTTCTGTTTTTAAGCTAGTGAATTACTCAAGTCATATAAATGACTATTTACTGAATTGAAAATTCCATTCGGTTGATCCGTTTTGTATGGAGTCGTTACCTATGCTGTTTATAAACAGAATAACATTTGAAAGGGTTACAACTGCGTGCAAATCATTAAAGTGTTTACTTCCTCTTTTACCAATTCGCTAATTTTACTAACTTACTGTTTTTTATGTGTTGATTTCATGATTGTTCTTTAAATTTGGTGCATGGATTGGTCATGGATTTGAAAAAAACAAAAAGCAATTGGCATAACTATTCCCTACGTTAACCTTTAATAAAAAAAAATATTTCCTTTAGTTATTACGTGAAGTATTTTCAAACATTAAATGAATCATGTTCAGTCATAGAAAGTGTTCTTAAAAACGTCCATACATTTTTTATATGGGTAAGAAGTTATTATTTTACGTTAAAACTTAAACTAAATAAATACATGATAGGGTCGTATAAATGACCGATTAATTTTGTTCAAAGACGTTGGTTAAACGTGGTTAAAGTACATATATGTTCAATATATTGTATTACATATATTATATATGATTGTATAATATAATTGGTAATAGCATAACCTAAATCTATTCCTACTGCACGCCACTGGTGACATCTATTGGGGATTGTTAATGAATGCTAATATTCATTAATATTTTTGCTAATCTGCACTGCCGTCTAGCGGATTTTTAAAGGACACCAACAATATCAATGGATACAGATGCAGTAATTAAGTGCAATCACATAATTAAATTCTAACATTCCCAGGTTTAACAACAACGTTCCCCGACACGTTCCTTAATTTAGCATTACGCCATTCCCCTCAGGGGTAGGCAGACGCCACACTAACACTCTACTGTCCTGATACACTATGCTAGGCTCATTATTTTCTCGCCGTCGACTGAAATACAATTGCGTCATATATCTTATTATAATCTCCTTGATCCGCCGTATGATCAAACCGCGTGAGTGATTTAATCCTTTTTTAATCCTTTTCACTGTGCTAAGATCAGCTGCACAATCTCTCTTAATTTGGTGCGGGGGTGGAGCCTGGGGGAATGGGTGACTGTCTCTATTTTGCGTGGGGAGAAAAATTTGGGTTTGATTCGGCAAATGATATATAGAGTCAAGCAGATATGTTTGTATATATAATTTTTATTTATTATCTATTAGGAGAACACATTCTTATTGTGTTTCTGTAAAAATAAGGTAGATGGCTCTGTCAAATGATGGAACGATTAAATGTATTGATTTCAAAAAGGTAACATTATTTATAATTAATATATTTAATTCATATTTTATTATCTTTGTTTTACTAACCACTTAATTGAGTTTTAATACATCTACCGGTTTCGAAAAATACCATTTTCTTCTTCAGGATGTCATAATTAACTAAAAACATGTATTATTGTTTCTTTACCAGAATCTATTTAAATTTGTATTAATTAACATATTAAGTTAGATATTAAATTTATTTTTTAAATAATTGTTTTTTTTTTAAATAGATTCTGATAAAGAAACAATAATATATGTTTTTAGTTAGTTATGACATCCTGAAGAAGAAAATGGTATTTTATTAAGTGGTTAATAAAACAAAGATAATAAATAAAAATATTAATTTTAACCACAAAGTTAATATTGCTAATTTTAAAAGTATTGTATATATAATTTTATTAAATAAAATATTACGTGATCATCCTAAAATGATTTTTTTTTAAATCGTGTATTGTTTTTACGCAAGCTTAAATCGGTTTACAGATAGATTTATACTCTTAACAGTATTTTTTAATCTAGTGCGTTATTTTTTTTTTCATTTTCTCATTGTTTTTAAATAAGGTTGTCTGCAGGGAACAAAATGAATGGCGCCTTGAATGGAATATTATCTAATGAGAACTTGTTAACCGAGGCGAGACTGGCGATACACTATGGACTCCTGGTATCGACACTGATGTATAGAAGTGAGGCCAGCAGCTGTAAGAGGAAGAACGAAAGTGAACTGAAGAAAGTGGAAATAAGATCACTTAGATGTTTGTGTGCTGGACTAATTTATGATAGAGTAAAAAATGAAGAAATTATGGGAGAATGTAAAGCATAGTGTGTAAAATTTAGATGGTTTGGTTATATGGAACGGATGAATGAGCAAAGAATGGTAAGAAAGATCTATAAACCAAGTGTTGATAGCATCAAAATGAGAACATCAAATCCTGTTAGAAACCACAATAATCTATGAGATTTTTATTTTTTTCTTTTTTTATATTTTTGTTATTAAAACTAGACCCATAAAACATCATAGACGTTTGTCTGCGGGTACATTTATATAAATTTTGTTACATGTAATATAATCAAAACATAAGAACTAATCTGTGTCACAGTTAAAAAAATTCATTTCATGCTTTTAAGTAAGACATGTTATTATCGATAAACCACTATTTTATCATTTCTTTCAAATTGGGAGAAAGCGTACTATTTTGTAAAGACTTGGGTCTGTTTGTTTGTTTTTTAGTGTAGGAACAACAAATTCTAATGTTCTGGATCCATACTTATTAGTGATTTTGGGAATTGTTAAATTCAGATTAGCGCTACACCTCTTGTATTTTTTCCGTGTGAAGCCACCCTATTCAGAGCATCGTTGCTATAACTGTATTTTATTAAAAGAAACAGTAACAGCCCGTGTACAGGAATAACGTTTACGGAAGAATATAACAATTTTAAATTATCTTCAATTTAAATGCTTCCAGGCTTACAATTTTTTTCACTATGGCTGATTGAAGATGTTGTGTTTGTTTTATATTTGAGTTACAGAAGTGACCTCACGATCGGATCCCATATCTTAATAATGACTCGACCAAAGAAAAATATATTATTCGTAAAACTGGCTTTGGGATTACGTAATGAATTTTGTAGAATTTTCCTAACAATAACAATTGGAGCAAATATTATTTATTTGCAAATTACATTTAAAGTATTCGTCAATAATTAAACCAAGTTATTTATGCTTTATTTTGTTTTTTGGCATTGATTATGAGTCCCATATCATGTGACCATTTTAACAGTTCTTTGAAATCAATTTATAATCCATAGAAAGCTTCGTTCAAGTTATCGTGAGACATTACTAAAGCTGTGTCATCTGCAAAAACAAAGTGAAGATAGTTTAGCGATTAAAGAGACATAAATAATGTATAGGTAAGGTCCCAAGATTGAACCTTGTGGGTATACCATTTTTAACACATTTTTTACTACTAAGTTTTCCGTTGACTTTTACCACAAACTTTCTTTCTTTCAAGTAATTAGTAAATAGTATTAATGTTGCCGTATGTACCTTCGATAGCTAGTCCTGGGTTTTTTATTGGTCTTGTTGAATATATTAATTCAATCCATGTAAATAAAAGACACCAACGTTTGTGAAACTGGGCTGTTAGACGCCGATGGTCGCTCTCCTTGCAGTCTTGAATCTTCTGAAACTCTGCTGGTCAGCCTACGAAACTTTATATAACCGATAAATAATACAAAAAAACGAATCCGAAACCGTATCTTACCACAAGCAGTTTTGCTTTTGTTTGCTGTTTGAAATTTATCAAAATATAAAAACGCGTAAACATCTAATAAAGATCTTCTAATTCTTATGGCTTCTAGAAAAGTGTTATTATTATTAGGCGATAATCGAGTGTCAAGACAGAAGAGTGTGGCGCTCTATCTTCTCTGCCTACCCCCGCGGAGAAACGGCGTGATGATAATTAAGTAAGTAAAATGTTATATTTTACCTATATTACCATCTTCGATGTCTGCTCGGTTCAATAGGATGTACAAAAAACACGTGCCACAGCATTGAATAACACGTGCCACCGCCACGTTTCGAAGCATTAACGTGTGCGCGCTCAGGGTGTGGAACAATTTGCAGATTCTTTCGATACTAATCGTTCCAGCAACTTCTCGTCACATGACACGGGCGCCAGGTAACAAGCACGTGGCGGTGCTCTTGTGTGGATTTGTGTATCTGATTAGAAATGCAAGTCACGGGGAAATGTGGCCGCGACACGCCGGCCGGCCGGTCTACGGTAGGAGCAGAGGTTTCTGAAACCGTCGTAGCCACCACCCAGATTGAACGAAAAACAGACAGATTAGAAATTTAAGTGTGACCTGGATGTGTATAAATCGATTAGGTACATGATCATCATTTCGAAGTTGAGGTTTCTAGCTGAGATGTGCTCTGCACAGTGTGAACTTAAGGATAAATGAATTAAATAGAATGTCATAAAAAATAAAAATACAATGTTGCCAGTGATCGTTATTTAAAACGTTCTAAACCGTTATTTAAAACGTTATGAATCGTTATTTAAAACGTTATGAATCGTTATTTAAAACGTTATAAATCGTTATTTAAAACGTTTTAAATCGTTATTTACAACGTTCTAAAACGTTATTTACAACGTTACAAATCTTTATTTAAAACGTTATTTACACGTTCTAAATCGTTATTTAAAACGTCATAAAACGTTATAAATCGTTATTTACAACATTACAAATCGTTATTAAAACGTTATTTAGACGTTCTAAACCGTTATTTAAAACGTTATAAATCGTTATTTACAACGTTATAAATCGTTATATAAAACGTTATTTACAACGTTATAAATCGTTATTTACACGTTCTAAATCGTTATTTAAAACGTTAAAAATCGTTATTTACAACGTTCTAAATTGTTATTTAAAACGTTATTTACTACGTTCTAAATTGTTATTTTAAACATTGTTTAAAATGTTATTTTATCCGTTATTTGGAGCGTTTTTAAAACGCTATTTAATACGTTATTTACAACTGTCTAAATAGTTATTTAAAACTTTATATAAGCCGTTATTGCGACTGATGATTTATGATTGTAAAGATGATTGGCAACTTATTATTTCTAATTCTTCGAGCAATGCCACTGTACATTAGAAAGTAAACCTCCAACATTCAAATCTCAGTTACCAGTCTCAGTCGGCCATCATCACACAAAGGTTTAGCATAACTCATTTCAGTTATAAATCTGGTGGTCGTTTGAAGACACCTCTTATCTATACAAAAAATATTATTTTTCTCGCTCTATCCTCTCTAACTACCCCCTCTGGGAAACGGCGTGATGGTGAGTTAGAAATTTATAACTTCTACTTTGAAGCTGAATGATTAAGCAAGTATTCCTTTGTTGAAACAAAAATGTCCGTCTCTTAGAATGCAACTTTTTTACTTAATATATTTTTAAATTCCCTTTTTGTCTAACATTTTTATTGTTTTTATCATTAAAAGGAGACGTTTCTTTTTTACAAGTATTTATAAATGAAGTACAACCTCGCTACGTTTTTTTTTAGATGTTTTTGTCTGTAGAATTTTGATAAAAATCTTTTTTCGAAACTCCCTTCGGCTCGAGGTAGGACTTATATAATATAATATTTTAACACCATCGGTTAAAGAGCATTGTTTAATCCTGACTGAATCCCGGAATTCGATTCCTGAAAACACGGATTTGCGATTCTATTTGTTTGTTTGTTCATGTTACAATCATAAATATGCGTGTCATGTTACAAAGTACCCCGCGATGAGTACGTTACTGTCACTTTCGTTCATACGAATTGTAGTCAGATGTGCGGAATGGTATGCGCGTGTTCAAATGCGCATCGAGCCTCTCTGCAACGAAAGCGAGCGCGATTGTCCGCGCACGCACAGGCACTTGCGCGTACGTGCGCGCGCGTGATATTTCCTGATCGCCGTGTACCTGTTTCCTTTCACACCTGAGCTGGCGCACGCAATCGACCGGATTCGGTTTCTGACGACTGCCGCCATTAAGCCCCGGCATAAATCAGTTGGCATCGAACTCACACGATGCGGGATCAGTCAAGTCTGCCATCAGAGCGCGGAGCATGGTCGCGAGGGTGCACTCCTCGTTCAGCTCGGTTACATGAACGAAGTAATGGTTGGGCCATTTTGCGTAAAACCCACGATTGTTGAAACTCGTGTGAGACGAAAGTTGTGGTTTTCTGGAGCTGTTCAGGCGTGGGATGTGGTTTTGTGTTTGTCTATAGACACTAACGCGTAGGTAGATAGGTAAATTCCAGTAATACAAGGTTACACTTTTAAAATGTATAAAAATAGTAGTAACTTATACATTTCGTCAATTCGGTCTCCATTCTATAATTTAATCATTTAAAACATTTTTTAATGTTTTCTTAATTTAATCAACTTTTTGTGCAGAAAAACTTTGAGTGATTTAATATTGTTATACAAAATAGTAAATGGAAGCTGTACGTCCTCCACTTGGGTGAATTGGGTCTTTGAGATCGCAGAAGCGACGACATCAAAATAGTATTATTAATAGAATCGGCGTTAACTATCTAGAGTCTCATCAAATGAAACAATATTATAACTCTACTTGAGGTTATTAGCACTACTCGAGTTTCGAGAGAAACAGTCACTCTCATCGATAGGTAAAGTATTAAACTAACTACACACAAATATAGGAGACAAGTCTTAGATGGTAGACGTACAAGCAATTAGGTACTGACTGATGCGATGGGGTGGAGTTATTAGTGTAAGGTGGAGGGGTGGTTGTAACGGGAATATTGAGAGGAGAGGAGATGAGTTAAAAAATGTAATATTGTTTAACAAATTAATACCCGAGTATAAATTCTTTTTTATTTCTAAACATTCAAAATTATTAATTTTATTACATTTACGCGTGACGGGATGGAGACTATTTGAAAGAAATGACTATTATCCTTATCCACGATTTGGTTCGTACCAAATCAATAACATCCGCGCAGTGTCACGGAGCGCCTTAACACTTACAACGTCACATCCTGCCCGACGACACAAAGCCACGGATCCAGGGATGAATGAAAAACAAGATGGACGCGTAACAGCCACAAATGGCCGCGATATTTTATTCACCCGACAGGTAGGTCGGTGCCGCGGCTACCTGGCCGGAGATACCGAGACGCCGCGTTTGCAACAAAAAAACATATCTTCGTTGTGGTTCTTTTTTCAATAATGAAAGAAAAAAAACGCATTCCTACCGCACTAAATTGGCTCTGCGTCGCCGAGCGTCCGCGTCATTTCCTGTACGATTTTTTGTCGGGTGGAATTATTGAAGGCATCGGATGTTATTTATTATATCCTTCGGTCACTTTAGTAACATAGAATATGTTTATTCAACGGGTCCTGCCTTCAAAATAGAGCTTTAATTTGTTTTAAACCCATAATTATTTCATTTTCAAAACTTTTTTGAAATCTATTATGCTTTTATTTTATTTTTTATTTATTTGTAACTATATAATACAATGTAAAATCTGTTTGGACTGTGCCCGTCTCACTGGAGAAATTCTGTATCGAGACGGGCATAGTTTACAAGCAATTGTTCAATTAATTAGAATTACATTTATTACTATATAAAAGGTGTATATGAAGAACAATTTTAAAGTGGACTTAATTTTTTAATCACTTTGTAGCAATAATTAATATAGGTATGAGTCAATATGTTTGGGTGAGTGCACCAATACTGGCTCTACGCATATTACGAATCCAAGTTTTAATATATAGTTTCATGTTCTTGGGACCATTCAATTGATTTAAATCTTTTAGCATTCTATTAAATAATTTAGGTACAAAATATTTGTAGTTTCTTTGACCATATGTTGTAGGTACTTATACCGGTAGGTACCTCTCACATACTAAGCGAGCATTTTCAGTTTGTTCCACAATAATCATATAAGTATATACTGCTGTTTTTTTTTTGTGAATTTAAGCTTACATTTATATGTTTAATATAAAGTACATATATCAAAAATTATACATAATTACATTTAAAAATGTATTTATTAATAATTTTATTAAGGAGAACACATTCTTATTGTGAGGTTGTAATTATTCAGAACAGACGGTCTGTGATATTTCAAATACTAATTAAATAAATATAAATAAAATGCACCTTCCCCGCATAGGAAAAAAGGTAAAGGTTCCCGGTAGCAAAAACAATATTTTTCTATAAAATTGGTTTTATATGTATATCTTTATAATTAATACATTTAATTAGTATTAATAATTTTATTCGAAGACGCATACAACCAGTTAAAGTTGCTATGAACCATTTAATGAAAATATTGAAAGACTGGAGAAAGATGTTACGCACCCCGTACGTACGAATGCACAGCAAAGCCTTATCTACAACAATAAACAAAATATTCTTTCATTTCATTGGCCACGCCAAGCGTCAAAGTGACAGCTTAGAAAAGGAGATTATACCGGGTACTACTTTGAGGCGATGAAGACCTGAAAGAACAAAGCATGATAGACGGTCGCTTCATACATGCTTTGGATGCTCCGCATCCCTCGTGTTCTAGAGTCAAAAAGCTTTGGACTTTTTGTATCTAACCGAAAACTACACTACCGCAAATAAATTCGTCTTGTTCTTTAGAGACCAGTCATAACACACACTATGACACGGAGCGAATCGAAATACATATACATTCTCAACAGCATACTAGCAACAGTGGATTCTATCATTCGTTCCGTATCCGCAAAGTTTGAAAGTATTCGTCTTCGAATACTGTATACGTATTCGAGAACGGCATCCAACGTACAAAAAACGACTTTAATGCTTATGGGTATAATGCACAAAATAGCATACATATTACGAAGCGAGCGGAAAGTTTTGAGAAATTTGTTTATGTGACGTATTTTTAACAGTTTGGCTTTATTTGCGTTTGCGCTATGAACCGAGTCTCATCTGATTGAAGCCAATATGTCAATACTCACACGAAACAGAAAAAATAAATAATAATCTCTGGTGAACCTTGTAACAGGATAGTGTTAATAAAGAACTTAAAATATCTATTAAAGGATATTTTCATATTTTTTGGCAGTGCAGTGATCACGCGTGTGACCGAGGTTCTGTTTTCCGAAAGAACAGAACCTCGGAAAGAAATAGGGGTGATATGATGCTTGGAAGAAGTCTCGTGCGCATTTATTTATTGCGTGGATTGTTCATTTGTCGTACGGAATAATTACAATTTTAAGGACCAAATTTTTCATTGTCAGTTACAACGTTATTTGCATTCAACATATGTACAAAAAAAAAACTTGAAATATTTATTTTTATAAATCTATATGTTGAGACTCGTCCAATATTTCCATGCTAAACAACGACTCACCCCAAGCAATAAATCATGGACACAACACAAGACAAACAACGAACATCTATACACCAGTTCCGAGAGCGACAACGACATTTTATCAAAGATTCTACATGTTCTTAGCTCAGAAACTGTACAACACACTCAACACCAACTGGAAATCTTTCACTTCCAATAGGATTACATAAATATGAACCCAATATATGATCCAGTTGGGTTCATATTTGGTTCATACACGCACTACATATTTTTTCTCTATTTTTATTTTTATTCCTGTCCAATTTTTATCTTCCTTGTATTTAATAACACCACAACAACACGAAAAAAACTGACTACTTTAACACAGATTTCATTCTAGTAAAGTAGCCAGAACGACGCTGTATATATCAGAGGTGGAATTTACTCTATCCCACACAATAAACTACGTGTATTTCAATAGAATCTAATAAATAAATAACAATTTCATACTACTGTTTCCCCTTGTTAGCAAACCACTCAAACGACATCAACAACCAACTCATTTCTCTCTTTCTTCTTCCTAGATGGCAATTCTTATATGCCTCTCGCACCGCATATCCTCCAGCGAGATGTATCACATCAATATATTTTGAAAGTCATGAATTTCGAAATTAAGATTTTTTTAAAATTATTTAACAATTTTTTTTTTTTCTTAATTTTAAAACATTAATATTATTAAGGAGAACACATTCTTATTGTACAGTTGTAATTACTCAGAACATAAGTCGGTGATATTTTTAATATAAATTAAATGTATTAATTAGAAAAATATACAAATAAAATCAATTTTATCGGAAAAAATTGTTGTTGATACCGGGATTCTGGCGTCTCAAATCGGATTACTCAAAGGTATTTGAGATTCCGTAAAAATAAAGAAGATGGCTTTTAAATAATGAAACGATAGATCTGTTAACGTTTTATTTGGTACCTACCGGTCACGAGATATTATTTTAAGTTGATATTTGGCAAATGGCAATATTACACGGCAGGAAGAAATTTCTTTATGGTATTTTCCCCGTTGACGGCTCTAGAGCATGCGAAGTGAGCTGCCCGTGGATTGATTATAAAAAAATGTGAATTCATCCTTAAACAAGGAAGGGATGCTTCACATTCCTTTCTTACTCGACGTCTGGGAGGTATGATTTAGTGAACAATACTAATTTTCTCGTGAAGGATTTCTCACAAGCCGAGTATAATGGGTACATAATTAGGTTCCCTCTGCTCAATTTATTTTACAATTTAATCTATTTTACAACAAATGAGGACGCGAAGGTTCTGCGCAATTTCATGAATCACGCCAGGAAGAAGATGATTTTGCGGTGGATAGTATTCTAAGCGAGTAAAGATTCTTGTGTCTGAATTGTTGTGAAGGAAATTTTTGATGTGAAATTTTAAAGATGTAGTGAATTTTAATGTTTATTCTCACATCTAATTTTAAATGCTAGTTGCTAACTTTGATGTAGTCGATTTGATAAAAGCCTATTATTTGTTGAAAACGATTGATTAAAAATCTTTGTTTGTAATCACACTGTAGTGATATTATTATTACCTGGTAGAATCAAATATTTTCGTATCTTAAAAACTATTTAATTATAATATTGTAAATTTATAACATATTCCATTAATTTTCCCTGAGAATGATTGCTGATCTGGATGAGAGACGGTATGGTGAATTATGTGTATCCGGACCACGAATGAAATATAACGTCACAATGTATTAATTTGAAAAGTGTGACATATAGGTTCGAAAATTTGTCGTCAAAGCACTGTGTTGGTATAGCATGATCGATTAATGCACGTTCCCCAGATTGGAAGAGATCCCGGTTCGAATCCCGGTAGCAACGACAATATTTATTTATATGTATATCTTTCTAATTAATACATTTAATTTGTATTATCATTATTATTATGGTAAATTTTAAACCTCAAAATTGGCGTCATTCAATTATCAAAAATGTCTTACTTTATCAATTTAGAATAATGATTTGGGGAACCGGTTATAATTTAATCCCGTCAGAATGTAAAGATCCGTCCACACTTTCCTCGCTCATTTAAATGTACTTTGGCGAAAACTTTTCCAATTAAAAATCTGTCAATGAATTTTCTCATTTTACAATCCACTTTCGCTGAAAATGCTTTGTTTATAAAATTAACATTTTTAAAGGACATTCTGAAGAGATGATGAACTACTTTGTTGACTCGTGTAAACGAAACCCAGATTGAACCACAACTATGTCCACATGAGACCTATCCGAAATTATATGAAAATTACTATGTACAGTTTACTCTACTAATCTGTCGTGTATATCTACCATCATCAGGGCAGAGGTCCATCATCAAGGCTGATGAGCTAGGCAAACAGGTCAGATACACATGGCAGAAGAGCCCATAAAACTGTATTTTTACATATGAAACATGTTCGCAGAACAAAGGTAGGCGAAGTAAAGAGTAAATCATTTTTTAATTAGAAAAATCAATTGTAAATGATGTTTTATTAGAAGTATAGAACTATAAATTAAAGACTTGAATAAAGCGCAATCTGGAAGTTCAATTTTAAATCACTTTCAGCTGGGGACGTATATCGGCAAAAACGCAACGAATGTTGGCTTCCAAGTAGTCTATCATATCTGGTTTATCGGCATAGACTAGCAACTTTACATATACCCACATGAAATAATCCAAAGGTAAATAACACGATCTTGGAGGCCAATTCACAGGTCCATCACGCGAAATTAAGCGCTCATCGAATATTTCCTTCTGTAAATTGATTGCGACGAGCGCTATGTGGCATATCGCACTTTCACATTAATAGTATTCAATTAGGGAACGAAAAAGTAACAGTAATCATGGATGTATAGCACTCTCCATTGACTGTAACGTCCTGGCCGGCATTATTTTTTAAGAAACAACAGCTTCTTCTTTCGAAATAAATTTATACATAATTCGCAAGAGCTGTTCTGGCGTAAGTCTATTCATGCTGAAATGGAAAACCGAACTGACCACAAATCAGCTGTCATCTGTCAAATTGGCTGTCGTTGGAAAAAGTGTTGCCAATTCGAAAAACAAACCTCTAAAAAAAAAAAAACACTATTTATTAGTGTGTAATAGATGTTTCAAAATCATGTGACACTTTTTTTTTTAAATATTAAATAAATACGTAATAAATAGTGCCGGAAAACTTGTGGGAAATAGAACACCCAACGCATACAGAGCTCAAATTTTCATAGAAGTACACTTTTTTTATATATATATTTTTTGTTATATTAGATTAGCGAACCTGGAACGGTATATCACCCCAGAGTGAAAGCAATAAGGCTGTAAGACCGAAAACCAAGACGTAGATGGGCTGATAATGTCAAGACAGACCGGCAAAATAGATGAATTCTCTGCGGACTGGCTCACGGAGGCGACGTCAAAGGATAAATGGAGCTGCGATCGTAGACTCCGAGCTCAAGAAGAAGAAGAAGAAGAAGAAGAACATATAAAAAAGAGAGCTACAAGTTTTAATGAAAAGTGGCATGGAAAGGTGTATTACACCAGGATACCGCAAAAGAAAGATATATTTAAGAGAACAGACAAGATTAATAGATATAATAAAATACAGCAGTCACATCATTCAAAAGGCGAACAGACACTAGTTGGAAAAGATCCCGTGGACTATATAGATCAAAAATATGGTTTAGTTGATGCAACCCAAATTGGATTCAGAAAGGAATAATGGCAGATAGACCTGGCCTACATTGATCTAAGTCCTGGGTTTGACTTCAATTTTCACCTCCACTTGACTCGCATTTTTATAGTGAAAAACGGAGATATCACTGCACTTCATGGATACTGGAGAAAACCGTTTTTTTCGTGGTCCAAAGTTTTATGCACGGCAACACTTTCGATCCACAAAAAAGACTATTGACAACTCCGCGTCGAAATGCAATCTCGTTCCGCGTCGGCGAAATCCCTAGTTAGTAGTGTGTCAGAAAAAGACAGATATAAAGATTATTAGAAAGATGGAATGGAACCGTTGAATAAATATTGTCATCCAGTGATCCCGAGTAGAATCAAGAGGCTGGATTAAAAAAATCAGCAAACTCTGCGAAAAAGCATGGCAGCGAATAACAATGGACATAGATGGGAGACACTTAGGGAAGCCTATAGGCAACAGTTGCACATAATACGATCTTTCATGACCTCATTTGCGTACACGTAAGGGTTGGTTCATCGTGTCACCATATTTGTCTTGGCGACGATCATAAAGGTCCGTCTGAGCCACGCTTGTCACCGGCTGAGTTTAATTTATCACCTAGACATCTGAACGGAAGGGGTGTGTTCTAGGGGCGACCCCTTCGGCCCTCCGGCCCTCCTAGGGGTGGTAAGGATGTGGTATTACACAACCCTTTCTCTGGCCGTGATGTGTACGAGCGCTATCGAAAGGGATCATCTTAATTAGCCAGTCAGAATGGGTGGATCGAAAGGTTAGGGTTGGTTTAAAGGGATGAAAGTGGTTGATGGAAGGATACGGAATAAATTGGGCGAAGGCATAAATACTGTTGCATTATTACAATTTGTAACTACCCGCTAATGTTACAGCTTTGGAAATAAAAATTATTTTATATATGTATAAGTAACACCTGGATTATTATAGATTAATTTGAATATGAACTGTATATGAAATTATCTTGAACAAAAAACTCACAACTCGATTTTGATTATTTAGTGCCAATTTGTGTTACTCCAACAATATACGTATATATACAGTGCCAATTTGTGTTACTCCAACAATATACGTATATATACAGTGCCAATTTGTGTTACTCCAACAATATACGTATATATACAGTGCCAATTTGTGTTACTCCAACAATATACGTATATATACAGTGCCAATTTGTGTTACTCCAACAATATACGTATATATACAGTGCCAATTTGTGTTACTCCAACAATATACGTATATATACAGTGCCAATTTGTGTTACTCCAACAATATACGTATATATATACAGTGCCAATTTGTGTTACTCCAACAATATACGTATATATACAATATAAATGGGTTTTTTTGTATTAGATTAATGGATCCACCGTTTTATAAAAATTAATTGTGACATAAATTATTTTGTAAATTGTTGTAACATAACCAAAAACGAGAACAAACTCAAAACGTAATACTTACAATAACGTAACTGTCTCTATCTTGTGCCAAAACTAAACAAAACTTTTGCACAAAGATTCCATTTATTTCTAGCACCAAAAATATACAACGGTCTAAATGCAAAAGTGAAAGATTGCAACCATAGTATTGCATATTTTTCACGATAGTGCAGTTCTGGCTCCACGAAATGGGGAGAAATTACGCCCAAGAACTTTTAAAGGTCCAAACCTGAGAATAACACTTTGCTTACTATTATAGCGGAGGAACACTGCTATAATACAGTAAATTACTAGTGTAGCAGGCAGGGTACCCAAATATATGTCTTACTTTCTAACTGATATGTTGTATTTACATTGCCAAATTTTATATGTATATGAAATATTACGCAACATTCATAGTAATTAACTAGGTGAAAATGTATACTTAATGAATATTAATTTGTAAGAGTAATACGTCACACCGTTAGACATTATTTATCAATGTAAGTACATAATGCATGTAAAAATTGAACGTAATAAATGTATTATTATTAATAATAATTATCATTTGCGGACCATCAACATGAATTACTGCTTCCCAATCCGCGGGCGAAGAAGCACTGATTTTTTGAGGCAATCTACAATCTGACTTCATGACTTTACCAACATGCCAATTTTTCAGAGAGTGCTTAACGTGGTAGTCCATGGGGGCCTCGATGGGAGAGTAGGCCTAATGAAGGAGCAAATCGCATATCTCGCTAGCCATGGATTCGATCACACGGCGATCGACATGAGAGCGAGCGTTATCGTGGTGGAAACAACGTTTCTTAGAAGATTTCTTAATTTTAACATTACATAGGTATCAATGACATTATCCTATATGATATTAAATGTTAACTATTTACAAAAATGCTTAAATACATCGATAAGGTGGTATGTAAATAATATATAATATATTCATATTGAAAAATAAATGTATATTTATCGTTCCGTTTATAGAAACGTCATACAATTAAAAATATACTATTTTTACGAGAAACAATTCTACCCCTCAGAATAACAAGGTTCCATCTGACACTGACACTGTTTTGAGATAATGAGCTCAAAAGTGTTGATTGAATTTCAACATGTATTCATGTATATTTTGTTTTGAGTATGCAAATACGATCAGTTTTAAGGTCTTAACTTATTTTCAGTATTATCAATGACCACTGTGAGATGTGAGAAATTAAAAATAATAAAAAACATTAATGATCCATAATTTGAAATAAATAACTGATGCATATAAAGAGGCGCTAGAAGAGGGGGGCCCACCCTCCTTTCCCGGAACCTTTGTAGAAGTTTCAACTTCTTTTATCGGTTCCACTCACGGTACTATAGAAACTCGAAATGTACAATTAATAAACACAAAAGAAAGGAGATAAAAAAACAAAAAAGCTAATTAATGTAAGAGATAAATAACTGATGCAGTTGGAACTTTCAGCTCTTGTTATTTCCTTTAATATCTGTTAAATTGAGTCGGTGTGTATGTAAGAAATAAATAATAATGCGTTTGGAGCCCATTTCACGCAATAACTCAAATTAGCCCAAAATATTAGTTGGAACCTTGTTATTCTAAGGGGTGGAATTGTTAAAGATTTTATCTCAAATTTCAATTTCCATAAAGAATTATCTCTCATTTCAATGAATACGCCACGGTTTTAATAAAAACTTCTGGATAACTAATTTTAGTTATCTACCTTCTTGTTCATGTGCATTATTTTTGACGAACTTCTCGACAGTACAGATTATGTACAGATTATTATCAACTAGTCATTGATGACCCTAATAGATAATCTTAGGTACAAGAAAAACAAAAAAAAATGTAGAATCATAAAAGATAATTAGGATTATTAATCAAAAAAAGTAAAAAAAAAAAAGTTAAGTAATAATAAAATTATAAAAGCCATCTAATAGTTGAAGAGAGACAATATACAGTGAGAATATTATATTCCACGTCGATTTTGTTTGGTAGCCATTTTGGTTTGTCAGATATTTGTCAGTTCGCATTTAGTAGTCGTCAAGAGTAGTTGACTACAATTTATTATGGAGTATTTAACGCCTTAACAACATATCAAAGTCATCAGTAATAATGGCAATGCTGTAACCATTAATGGTGATCGCTATCGTCACATGTTGGTTAACTTATCGGTAGCCGAATCGGGTCGTTTGCGCCTGTAACACGTGTGGTTTCAACAGGACGGTGCCACCTCACACACAGCCCGAGCTACGCTTTTTCCCAGCCGCATAATGTCAAAAAGTGGTTATATTGACTAGCCTCCTCGATCACCTAATTCGACGGCTATTTTCCGTGAGGGCACATGAAAGAAATGATCTACGCCAATAATTCAACAATTCCGATGCTACAAGACAATATTCGAAATGAGATTGCTGAAACATGTTGTAAAAATATGATTAAAAGAGCACATATGGCCATTTTACCGACGTCGTAATAAACTACATAATTGAAAAATAAAAACCAAATTAAAAAATTATGTTTAACTTTCTAGTTATTTATAAACAACATCGGCCTGGAACATAATATTCATTCTGTATTTAAAACTACCGCATAGAAGTGTACATAAGTGATTAGATTCCGAGGTCAACGAAATCAGTACTTGACAAGCATTTCTTTATATTAGGCCCGTATTACACGTTTGAATGACTAATACTAGTAAATAATATTATTTCGTTTTTGAATTGAGCCTGTGTTATGAATCATATATCCATGTTAGTGTATTAATCAATGAGATCTCGTTGTATTAATCAATGAGATCTCGTTGTAGTAATTTAGCATTCTAGGCGGGGGAGAGAGATAGCCTTGATTTCAATATTGTAAAATAGGGTTGGTGATCTCACTGATCGGACATGGATATTTATTTCTATATATTAGTAATAAGCTTATAAGTTAACGGCCAGATCTGTCGAATGCCTTGTTCTTTGCAGCTGCGTTCAGAAATGAATCTCTCCTCATATAAGCACCCAACATAACGAGATTAAAAAAAAAATAGATTGGATTGTAAAGATCTTTAGATTGAATTGTAGAGTTTTTTAGATTGGATTTTAAAGAAAATTATGTCATTAATTTACAATTATTAGTGAAATGGAGGACAGATTCAACCAGTAGGTGCCTAGGGTACAATGAAAATAAAATACTTACTTTTTAGGGGTACATACAGATTAACCGGTAGATTACATAAAGAAGTCAATTCAAATACAATGTACTGAAGTATTTTTTTCGGTTTTGTTGTTTCGAAAGATTTTGTTTAATCTAAGGGCTGTTTTAATAAAGTTATAACGGGAAAATATCAAATATTTGACAAGTTTTAAACAAAACATTATAAACTTATATTTAAATAAAAATTCATAGACCCCTGCATGCGATAATGTCGACAACGATACTAAATACCGATAAAAAAGGTCTTATAAATATGAATTAAATATATTAATTAGAAAGATATACATATAAAATTAATTTGATCGAAAAATATTGTTGTTGCGCCACCGGGATTCGAACCTGGATCTCTTTCCAAACCGGGGAAGGTGCATTATCCGACTATGCTACTGCGACAATATTTTTAGCGACAAATTTTCGAACCTATATGTTACCTTTTTGATATTAATATATTTTTAATCGTTCCATTATTTGAAAGAGCCATCTACTTTATTTTTAAAGAATCTCAACGCCTATTTCTAATTAATATATTTTATTTATATTTAAAATATTACAGACCTATGTTCTGAATAATTACAACTTCACAATAAGAATGTGTCCTCCTAATAAAGATCTTATATATAACACTCTCATCCGCAAACCTTCTGTAAAATATTGTGAAATTATTTCACCAGGAAATCTTTTAAAAATTTCCATGAAAAATATATTCGTGCAGGTTTGTGCGCCCCCGGGAAGTTTCCATTCAGCCCGCTTGCGTAGTCCTACCCTGACGATGGGATTCACACCATAAGCAGCACATTGTTCATAACTAAGTTCACCTGCAGATCAAAGAGCTGTTTAGCGGTGGTCCACGAGACAATTTCGCTGGTCCGCAGAGAAATGTGTACATTATTTACATTTTTTAATCCAAAGCAAACCAACACTGAAAAATAAGTGAATTACACAGATGAACGATGCAAAATGCATTAAATCATCTCAACCTCGTAATACGTGTAGCTAGCTGCATTTGATATGTTTCGTCTTACTCTCACTTCATTTTGCACTCTTCTAATGTTTCAAAGAAGTCAAATTATTTTTTCAACAACAAAATACTCCGAAATTCAAAAACTCTTGTCCGACGATAAATGGCTAGCAAAGCTTGCATACCTACCAGATATTTTGTAACTAAACATATCCTTGCAAGGATAACATAAAATGGATACATTTCAAAAGAAGGTATTAGTGTGGCAAACATCATCTGTAAATGTTTTCTAACTTTGATGAATACGTGAGGGAACAATGTTAACCAGCAAGTGGCAACCCTGGTTTAAAAACAACTAGAATCACTCACAGAATCTTTTGACCTTTATTATATCCAGACATGGTAATATGTAGATATAATATATTAAATCCGTATTATTACGAGATATATATAGATATACTGTAAATATAATATTATTACCTTTTATTATGCTTGCTCGGCTAGCTATCGAACAAGGCAAGACAAGGTTGTGAGAACAGAAACAATACAACTAGGGAAACGCTTCAATAAATAAATATGTTAAAAAATATAGGTTTATTCAATACACAACATTATTATTCAACAAATTAGTGATAATACACAATTCAGAATTTACATGAAGACATAGAGGGCGCAAATCAGCCATCAATTTTTAAAAGTCGTCAAATAAAATAATAATAAATTTTCTAGGGTTTTTATCATGAGTAGTCCAATTTAAAGTCAGTTCCGCTGGGCGGAGATCACTGGTTCACTTCACGTTTACAGAGTAGTTAGCATTAAAGATTGATTCATTACAATATAGATGCACAATAGGTCAGGTAGTAGAGTTAGATGATGAAGTAATCTCCAAGACTCTGGACGTAGATGGAGGAGTCCAACAGACAAGGCCGATGGAGACTTTTTTCAAGACGCGTGGTAGGATGAAATAGTGGATGTATCCTAACCCACAATTTTTTTAAGAATACTGGACCCTATTTAATGAATCAGATGGTGGTCACGATATCAAATGCGTTCATATGTCGTCCGGCGGAGCGTATATCAAAGGCGCTTGGTCGCGATACAAAATGGCTCCGGTCGACCACACGTGGAATGAGATCCGCACGGGGAATACAGTTCAATTATACGAGAACTGTCTGAAGATTGTCAGGAATATTGACACAATATATAATATCACACAGTTTAACGTCAAGTATAGTTATTTTTTAAAAATATGAATTAAATATATTAATTATAAAGATATACATATAAAATCAATTTTATCGAAAAATATTGTCGTTGCGCCACCGCAAATAATAAAGTTGTATCAATGTGTCCAAAATTTAATAAAAATGAATTGATAATTCTGGCGTCTGCTATCAGTTTACTCAAAGGTATTTGAGATTCTGTAAAAATAAGGTAGATGGCTCTGTCAAATGATGGAACGATTAAATGTATTAATATCAAAAAGGTAACATATATGGTCGAAAATTGTCGCTAAAAATAATTTCGCTGTAGCTTAGTTGGATAAAGCAACTTCCCCGGTTAGGAAAGAGATCCAGGTTCGAATCCCGGTGGCGCAACAACAATATTTTTCGATAAAATTGATTTTATATGTATATCTTTCTAATTAATATATTTAATTCATATTTAAAATATCACAGACCGTCTGTTCTGAATAATTACAACTTCACAATAAGAATGTGTTCTCCTGAATAAAAAAGTACAGTTACCACACGACTCTTTAGTATTATTAACGAGGCGGAGGGAGTATTGCAAAAGAAGTTGACGTAAAAGCGCTCGACTTGTATGATCGACCAAGGCCGACCAGGCGAACACGTCCCGGAAACGGAACTTTTAGATCGTGCATGTTTTTGTGAAATACAAGCGACCAGATGCATAATAGCTCATAGTATCGCAGTCAATTAGAATTAATATCTCTTCACGTACCGTCTAGATCTACGCGGCAATCCGTACTCTTCCACATTCCCAGAAGTATAACATCTTAGATTCAAAACCATAATGAGAAATTTACAGAAATTGACTTTTACAACATTAGCCTTACTACGCTCAAAGTGTTTGTCTTCATCGTTATCTCAATTTTGGCCAATAATTTTATCTATAAATACATCTTGCTCTCCCTTTATTGTAACAATGATTGCAACCTCCTCACCCTTTATCCCTCTTTTTCTCATTTCATTTATTTTCTGCATCTAAACAAACCTATTTGTCTAAATATTTTTGTGGATTTTCATTATTAGTACCATATGTTAAATAGTTATTACGTTTTTTATATGTTTATACTGTTAAAATCTCTCAATACAATTCGAATTAAATTAAAATAGTAATCTTACGCGCGGATAAATATTCAAATTTGAAAATAGACTCACAACAGAATGAATCTAAATGAAAGCCTCACCGACCTATCGTCCGACAACACTCTCAAAGCTAAATTTCAATCATCCTTATCAAGACCTCAGTTTTGGCTTTCCATAAAAAGTAAATACGCTTTGTTTAGTGTAAAGGCGATAAAAATTCTGATTCAATTCTCCTCAATTCAAAGGCTTTTTCGGAAAAACACCGTACCCATTATGGCTTGAAATAAATGCAGTTCTCCGTCTTGCAGCACCATCATTGGAGCCAAATATCCATAATCTTATTTCAAGCAAGCCGAACATCCATCACACAAGACATGCGTAATGCGAAAAGTTTAAAATAATTATTAAACTATCTTTTAATTTGAAATACTAATTAAATGTATTAATAAGAAAAATATACATATAAAATCAATATTTTTTTGCTACCGGGATTCGAACCTGGATCCATTTCTAATCCAGGTAAGGTGTCTTAACCAACTATGCTACACAGCACGCAGAACTTTTAACGACAAATTTTCGAACCTATATGTTATACTTTTCAAATTAATACATCTATCGTTCCATTATTTGATTTTATATGAATATCTTTCTAATTAATGCATTTAATTTGTATTTAAAATCTGAATTTAAAGTCTGTTCTGAATAATTACAACTTCACAATTACAATTAATAATTTTATTTTATTAACTAAGTGGATTTTATGCATTTGTGTATTTTTTCTAAATATATTTAACACAATAAAAAATTATGTTAGTGAATGATGAATTGAATGGTTTGTGATGTCCTAAAGTTAGGCGAGCGCTGGTTTAGTCGACAATATAATCATTATTAAATTGACGTTATATTCGGTACAGTTGATCTAATTAGATTAAACTAATTAAACATCCACTTTCGTATGAGCTTTAGCCAGACTGTTAAAAAATCATTTTTTTGAAGTAAACTCTTTTGCCAGCGCCTACACAAAGTTTGTATTTTTGAAGGTTAAACAAATAGAGATGATGTGTGTGTTTAGGACTGATATTCTGTGCCTCCCACTTCTCCCCCTTCCGTCAGTCGATCGGCGACCCTGAATCGGAACATTCAAAACGCTGTTATCAATCTCGGTGACTTCGTAAGTCTATCGTGTTCAACCTTTGGCGAAATAGTGTGAATCCCATACAGTCCACTGCATCCAGAGGTGATTGTGAAACACAAGAGAGGCGAAGTGAGTCTCTTTTCCTGTTCCAGTATTTTCTGGCACCTAAGGTACAGGTAAGGTAAAAATACGGGCAAACAGAATTTAATTTAAACAACTAGAAATATACACTAAAATACCTTAAAAAAGAATGTAGAAAGAAATATTGCATATATGAAAATCTTTCATGTTCAGGTCTGACTTGACATTATTCTCCGATCTACGTGTCTGTCTTCTCCTCGATCGTAATCAATGGGGTGGTACTAATTAAAAAAAGTATCAGAGCGGTATTTGATTTTAACTACCCCCAACCCCTTTTTTATTCTTCCAAGTACTCGTATTCCCACAAAAATTCGAAATTGTATATATTTGAGGTTAAAAAAACGATCTATACAGCAATAAATTAGCTTCTGTAAACGCTTATATATAAAACCGTGTATATATAAAAAAAACTATCGCGTTAGAACATGTAAAATTAAGGATGATTTAAGTTGATTTCACATATTTTAACTATCTCCAAGTGCATGTGGTCAATGGTTGAAAGAATGGGATACAGCCACTAGCCCAGATGATCCAATTTTTCACAAAAAGAAACTTATAAATTTCCTCGTAATGACTAAAAATGCTCCTGTCTTATATATTTTTTGCATTTTGCTTGTTATTGATGTACAAAATATTATGCAAATATTTTGTATCAAAATATTTTTAAATATACTTGAAATGTAAGTTTCGTATAAAAAAAAAGTGGCAGTGCGACGCCTTGACCCGCCCTGGCCCAACTACGCCACTGATCTTGATCATATTGGCTTCTGTAAGAGAGCTTTGTGTATATTACGGTTCTCATTTACGTTCGCTACATATCCTTAAGCTACGCGCATTCTCCTTGCTTTCATCTTTCTCAGGATATCTGATGGTTATACCGTTTCTGAAGTTCCAAGTTCTTTAGCTTACTCCATTATCTGGTTATGTTATCACGTACAGTTCTCTAAATCTTGCATAAAATATTTATTTTAGAAGTCCTGCAACGTGAGCATATAGAGCAATCGGTTGTATTACCCCCTCAATCTTTAAATTCTGTACAAGTTCGTAAACAAATAATTACCGATTATATCGTTGTACAATCCAATACATCGTGACGGACGAGCCCTAGGATCTAGCCGACCACTTCTCCACAGACCATTCTTTCGTCAACATCTCAAACGAACCACTCTAATCTTCAACTTTATTCTCGCAGTACCTGTTATTGTAAATTGTTCTGTAATAAACGCCAACTTTTGTAAGTTCTCTTTTATTAATTAACTTTATTTCCACGATTCGATCCAAAGGAAACTAGGAGCAAAACCATAGGATACTTTTCAGTGCCAAAAATGAATACCAAATTCGGTCAACGAACTTTCTTGTTTTGTGCACCGCGTATATTTATCAAATTGCCACTCTACCTTAAAGGGTCTAAAGTGATTAACGATTTTAAATCAAAAATAACAAAGTAGTTGCTTAATTTGTTTAGAAAGAAAAATGAAACTAATTTGTCATTTGTGCTAACCTAACTACCTACACATTTTTGTTTCCAACTATATTGTAGACAAAAATATTTTTATAACTTTTTTTACAATAATATTTCATAACTTCTGATTATACTTTTATTACATAACTTTTTATAACTTACTAATTTACTTTATGACAATTGTACCTTAACAATTACAACTTTTAAAAACTGTACAAGTAATTGCTTTAGAGCTGAGCAAGTCTAGTAAAGTTTTCATTATTATTCATATGTACTATTTATGCTACAAAAAAAAAGAAAATTAAATACCTTGCTCTAAACACAGTAGCATAAATACTCACACGCACATTCATATACACTGCGACATGCACCAACACGAGTGAGACTAGAAGAGAGTCAGGGGCTTCAGTCTCCGCATACCTTCTGATACGATCACACGATTAAGATCCTCAAGAGTCACTAATAGCCCACATCGACAATCCGTATATTTACTTTACGTAAGTATGCCCGTGATTCAAATTTTAATCGGATAGACAATACGCTATATTTGGTATAATATTAGTCAAGTGCTTTGAAACTAGTGAACTAGAGTCTATTTCGAGTAGGTAATATAAAAGTCCATTAGGACCAGTGGAGTACCCCAGTAGAATTACCAACCGGTTCATAAAAATTATTTTGCAAACCGATAGATCTTTTTTTCTCTTTTTATATGCAATAGATTTAATATATTTTTTTAAATAAAAATAAAAAATTTGTTTTTCATGAATATCTCGTTTATTATACAATGTCCTCTTGCGTTCAAAGATCACGCGTGAACTTTGAAAGGAAATAACATATTACATCGGAATTAAGTATCAATTACTCTAGTAATTTAATTAATTAAATTTGTGACTTTTTTGTCGGGAAGTACATTTTTCAAATTGAAAGATAAATAGGTCCATTCATATTGACAATTTTGTGAGAAATTTCAAAATTGGAATGATATAGCACTTCTGTAGTGTGAGCAGGTAAATATTTCAATTGTATCCTAATAACGTCCTTCGTTTTTTTTTAATGTTCTTAGAGTTGGGTACACGGAGTGCGTGTGATACACGGCAGGGGCTAACTTAATTATAACATATTATGGATTATTTCATTTATATTTGTTTGCCAGAATTTTTAGTAATGCACAGGTTTTTTGTTCGTATGCGGTGCACGCCCCTGCGTACTAACCTACCCACGCTCACATATTCGTCCCATAGATACATCACATTTATAAACCTATTTTAACGACACGACGTATATATTATATTGTAGAAACAATGGTATCGATAACATTGAAAGATGGTGATGGATGTGGCAAAATAAACAGCAACTTTCAGCATGACACTTCTCTCGATGGTTATTTTAATTTATCATGTTCATGTATAATATGTTCATCATATGTGAGTTCACATCAAAGCAGAATAATGTATAAAAACATGGAGGAGATGGGAAATATACGTGCGCGTGTGGTGTGTTGACTGTTTTGAGAATAAAGTAAAGGGAACGTAAAATCACCATTCATATAATGGACTATTCAAATGAGCTTCCGTCCATATTCAAATAAGTTGAAACAATGAATAATATTTTTCTTTCCCCTTTTATCATTTGTCTTCTTAAACAAAGCTGCTTTAATTCTCGGTAAATTTTTATGCTCTTAGGCAGCAATACGCCTACGAAAATATTACTTATTTATGTAATTTTTCAGGGGCGCCGTCCCTGGCCACCTTGTACACCAAGCTTTAGATTGCTGGCTTAAGCCGTTATTGCTCTTTATCACCCAGTTCGTACCCATCTCTAGGTACGGGACTTTAGTGGATACGGACCAACACCTACTGGTAACACAACGAAGCTATCGAGCGAACTATAAGTTTACCAGATCAAATACAATCAGAAGGGTTATAGAATCTGCACTTAGAGCAAAGAATATCACAGTTACAATGGTGGAATTTAATACTAGATGCGCTAACTAATATCTGTGGCAGCCGCTGTTCAGACGATGTCGATAGATAGAGTGATTCGCCGTAGCTCGGCCGTAGACGTCTGTATTATTGCACGCAGTCGGTACCCTACGTCTATATGGCTAGTGTTCGTATGTTGACGATACCGCCTTGCTGAGTGCATTCATTTTAGGTGACGAAATTGGAGGCAATAGCTCTCCACACTATCTGGATATGTTGAGATATCTTCCTATCAGGTTTGCTTTTCGAATTGGCAACACTTTTTCCAGCGACAGGCAATTTGACAACTGACAGCTGATTTGTGCTCAGTTTGGTTTGCCATTTCACCATGAATAGCGTAACGTTATCAATTTTAGGAAACGAGAAGTAAGTAACTATAGTACCTAAATTCAATCACCATGGCTGGTAAATTTCACGCACAAAGCGAAACGCCTATCACTGGTTTCGAAGTTCGTCGCTAGGTGCGACCGAGTGAACTGATCGGACCGGCGCGAGTAGGTAGCTCACTTTGCATTCGCGTTTTAAGCTGGGAGGTACGCCCTGGGGGCGGTTGTGGCCATCCCGCCATATTTCGGAACTTTTATTTGGAGATGGAGCCCGTATGGAATCCAGGAGCGGAGACAACGCCAAAATGGCATTTGAACGTCGCGCTCAGGATATTGATTGAAGGGAAATACTGAAATTTCCCTTCTTTCTAATTCTTTCTACTTTTTCCTCGATCTTTATTTTTCCTACATTTTTACATTATTTTACCACGCAAAATTACGACTTATTCCCAACACCCGTCGATATTATCTTATAACAGTCCACCTGGGAGAAGAGAACGCGTGCGTGTGCCGCTGGTTGAAGGAGTACCTGACCAAAATTACCAGACACCCAGATACCTCGGTAGAAGCTGTTCCCAGGACACCGCGGGAAATGGGATCAAGAGGAATTGATGCAGGTAGACGTATCATTATTGTGATATTATTATTGTCGTCGTCACCTGTTAAGTAGTTGCGTACCTAAATTTTTTAGATTTTAATTTATCAAAGTAGTTCTGTTCCATTAATCATTTGAATAAATTCAACTAAAATTTGTTGACTCTTTTATTCTGGAATATCACCTCTCAAATATTACTTTTATTTTCCCAGAAGAAGTTTAGGATGGATCTACACACTATGGTAAGTAGGTAGCATCTGATTACCGAACAACTCACCCCTATCATGCTCTCCGTTGTGGCTAGGCGGTGGAGGGGTTGCCGTCAATTCACACGTCAAAACAACACTTGCAAATTGAGCAAATTTATTTTGAAAAACGTGATTCAGTCCGCGAAACTTACCGTGCGCTACGTCCATTTTACGGTTGACATAATCGTCCATCCGAGCAAGTAATTCGAAAAACCTTGGATCGTTTTCGCACCACGCATACTCTAATTGATAATGCACACACGCAGAGATGTTATACAATGTGCACCAAAGAAACTGTTGCTGCAGCGGAGTGTAGTATTAAGATGGACCCGAATAAGTCGATTCGCCATCGTACACAGCAATTGGAGCTGTGTCCATCCACTTATGGAAGATTTAGCGAAAAGATCTTGGTTTACGAGCTTACAAAATCAAACTCGTGCAAAAATTGAAGCTGCTTGACCATCGTGTGCGTCGTACGTCCGGTGAATGGACCGAAAACGAGATTGTTCTTAATCCTCATTTTATTCAGTGATGAGACTAATTTTTAAAGTTAGTTTAATGTAAGTTAAATGAAGGAAAATTAATTAGAAAGATATACACATAAAATCAATTTTATTAAAAAATATTGCTGTTGCTACCGGGATTCGAACCTGGATCTCTTTCAATCCGGGAAACGTGCATTATCCGATTATGCTATACCAACACAATGGATTGACGACAAATTTTCGAACCTATATGTTACACTTTTCAAATTGATATGTCTAACGATCCATTATTTGAAAGCTATTACTTTGTTTTTAAGGAATCTCAAATATCTTTGAGTAATCCGATAGGAAATGCCAGAATTCAATCCATTTTTATTAAATTTTGGACACATTGATACAACATATATATTATTAAGAAGAACACATTCTTATTGTGAAGTTGTAATTATTCAGAACATATCTCTGTAATATTTTAAATGCTAATTAAGTGTATTAATTATATGTATATTGTGACGTTTTTTGCCGTCCACCGACTCGCTCACGGTATATATAGCGTGAGGTGTGTGGTTCTGATGCACAGAATTCACCATGTCGCCTACCACTTTAATGATTTGATCAGATACGAAAACATATGAATTATAGGGTAGAATGTAGTAAGAAACCTGTCATTTGAATGTGATTCCATAGAAAGATTGATTGGCAAGTCTCACCTTAATAAAATAATAGAATTCTTACCACCGTGTGAACATCTAAATCAACACATTATTATCTAAAACTAATGGTGATATAAAACACTTAGATTCATTGGATATGAAAATCTTCACCTAGGAAATTATATTACAATAATTTAAATCCCCCGATGAGTTTGTCAGGTCAAATATAACAAAAATCGTATCAAATAAATGTGAACAACAAGATAAGAATGCTATTATTTGAAATTAAAAAGGTGAGAATGAAAACTACAATACTTCAAATATCAACATTACATCGAAAGAAATTCGTTTTACAACCATTTAAACGCGAGATCGATCGACAGTCTTCGCCCAGAGTTGATGTTTTGAGGCATCCGTAAATACTTGTATCTCTTTACTTATCAAAACGTCAGAATGGCTGGGTCATCTTCTTCCATTTGAACTCACATGGAATCCCTTGCGTCTTCTTCTGTTGTAAAACAAATTCAGTTGTGAAATTATGAAGCAGAGTAGACCAAATAGTATCCCCATCCTGATAAATTTTTCGTGAAGAAAAAGTATTGTCATCTACATGACCTCTCTGCTGTCATGTAAGGAAGGGATGCGTCCATCCTGCAAGCATACAAGCATAATAGCAAACAAATTTCACAATATGGTGCAGGATAATACAGATGCCCAATATATTTGATTATTCTCACCCTTCCTTAATTCAATACGAAATCACATCTTCGTACTTTTAGCATCGGGACAACTTCCTCGTGCTCGCAAACTGTCAAAAGAAAATAATAAATGTCAACTCCTAGCACATCTAGTGCGCGGTAGGTACCAAATATAACGTTATAATATCTTTCAAATTAATACACTTAATTAGTATTTAATATATCACAGACCTATGTTCTGAATAATTACAAATTCACAATAAGAATGTATTCTCCTTAATAAGTTTTTAAAGTTTTTTTACCAGAATTCTTCTCTTTTCTTGGATAAAGATAAGACATTGCGGTTCACGGGATACGCTACCACACATGTTCGCCTTCAGCACCCGCATAATCACATGTAATTCATTATCGTTTTTACTATTTTTGTATTTTATTAAAATATTCGTACATTTAATATGTAATTAACACATTGCCTTAGAAGAGTCATAGCAATGTAATTAAATTCTTCTTGATGCATTCGTACAAAGTAAGAAAGTGTATTAAAGTTCTCAGCATTGTTTGCCGGCTTTTAGTTCCCAGTCGTGTTTGCAGGCTTCAGACGGACGCACACTTACGATAGGAAAACGGGACGTTAACGAGAACCAGAAGATCAGACCTAAATGCAGGGTTTCCTGAGAATTTTTTATTAGGTTAGTTCTCTGTGATCATTATTTTCAAAAAGTCTCTCGAACATCGTGGCCATGTATTCCACATCCATAGCGCGAACTGCTTGCCTCCACTCGTCGCCATCTTGAGCCTTGTTCAATACGACGTGTAGCGACGATCTGGCCATTTCACGGACGTAGTCTGTCCATGAAAGATGGAACTTGGCCATAACTGGGAGATGGATGCACTATTTCCTCCCTCGAGTGGCCGTGAGGGAAAAGGATGGAGGTAATTTTCCGAGATTTGACCGGAAAATATCCTCGGGCCATGGCGAGGATATTTACTTTGACTTGAAACTTCTTGGGCACGGTTAGGAACGACGACCTAATGAGGAATGAAAGGAACTTGGGATACTTTCGAATTTGAAAAATGTAACATATAGCACTGTGTTGGTATAGCATAATCGGATAATGCACGTTCCCCGGTTCGGAAGAGATCCAGGTTCGAATCCCGGTAACAACAACAATATTTTTCGATAAAATTGATTTATATGTATATCTTTCTAATTAATATATTTAATTAATATTTTAAATATCACACACCTATGTTCCGAATTATTACATCTTCACAATAAAAATATGTTATCCTTATTAACAGTATTAATTGTTCCGTAAACGTTGTAACCGTACTGGTTCAAGGTCGCCAATCGACTGATCGTCCGTCACCTTTGCCGGGAAGGGAAGGAAGGAGAGGGGAAGGCACGGTGCATTATTTTCGTTCAATAATTAATATATTTATACATAAGTAAATATGTGTCCCGAACAAAGTCTTTGCGGTTTTTGTTGAAATGCTATATTCCGCTATTTTTTTTTTGTGACCAAAAATGACATATTATTCGATAGCATTTTTTTCCTTTAAAATGTACAGTTTTCCTGTATTTTATAGTTTTTCTTAATTTTTGAACTTAACTAATGGAATGTCAAGTTAAAAAAAAAAGAATATTTTCGACACATATTTCTTTTCGCATTTAATCAATGTTAAAATGGCCATCCAGGAGCTCAACTGAGAAATCCTACTGCATTAGATTATCACCTTCCTCCGTCGCTCTCCAATCAAACGTGTGCCGTTATGTTAAACATCGATAGCAATACATTATTGAATGATATATTGTAATTTTTGTTTAACCCTTCCCAAACCATGCAGTAACACAGGTCTACCACCATAATTAAACCTGTAATATTTCAAATTCATATTTTAGATAATCCTAAAGAAAATATAAGCGCTTAGAAATGATTAGAGAAAAATCAATTATGAAAAGGGAATCGTACAAAAACAATTGTTTTTTTCATTCAATCAGTTATAAAATGAATACGTTGTTAAAAACACCATTTATGATATAAAATACAGAGATCACATACTATTTTCACAGTGAAAAGAACAATAAATATAATTGTCTCTTTCTTACTAATTAAACGAAGAGAGATAAGAAGGAAGGATACATTGTATAGAACTTAATGAATGCTCTAAATTATGTTAGAATTTTTTTTTTTAAATTGAATGCTCAATATTTAGTGTAAATTTATGCCATTAAAGCCATTTAAGCTAATAAAAACATTTTTTCTAACTGTTATTTACGGTAACACGAGTTGACAGCATGGCTGCGTTCGGATATTTTATATTATGGTATGGTAAAGGTTAAAAATTTAATTTATTAATAGATAATTGAACAATACCGCAAAGACTTGAGAGACTTATTTATTAGTTGCGATACTTTACGTTAGGAGCAGTCGTAATGTAGACCAAATGTGAAAATTTCTTAATAAAACTAATAATTGCATTGCTTGACTACCGTCTGGCGTTCCCGTTCCCGTTGGCATCCGAGCTGCTGCGAGTGCGGCTGCGCGCCAGCTCCGCGATAGGCGACGGACCGTGAAGGGAGCAGGTGGGTAGGTGGGCAGGTGGGCCGCGTGCACGGTGACTGATGATGACGCGGCGTGACAGGGGCGGGATTCCACGGAACAAGGACCGCCACTGTCATTTCGAAAATAATTTTAAAAAATTGTAATATTGAGAAAAATTAATACGTGTCACATAAATATTTTTAATATTATCAAACTAAGCGAAACGCTTGTGCTGTGAAAATATATTGATGGCTTCCTGAAACGAGGGTCGAACCCCGACTACTAAATTATTAGGTGAGCATCGTAGCCACTAGACCACAATTAACCATTTCATCTGCTGCCACTGCCCGATAGTTGCATCTATCCACCGAGACTTGATCATCGTCTTGGTATGTAGTTTTTTTCTTATGTCTACAATAATAATTCAAGAATATTATTTATTCATCGATTATCTTGGTCTTGAAATATGGACCGCCCACTGCCATTTACGGACTACGCTCTAATCTACATATTCTACTGATTCCGGGTATATCTTTCTATCCACACTACCATTCTTTTCATTCAACGTCAGAAATCTGTTATTTATGCCACCTATATCGGCTACACTAGTCAATAAGATTCTTCTTGGTAAAACAACAAGGTGCTCAGTAACAATAAGATTTATTCACGACACCAATATAATATATTTACAAATCAATTATTAGATCTATCTCGGATCACGGCTGGAAACAGAGAAACCGTAACTCCATTTATCTCTTTCGCTCGTCCATTCGTACCAACCTTTCACGCGAGCTCTTACGTGTGTACTTCAACCATAGATATCACAATTAATTCATTTTTAATATTTTATGGTTGTACTTCAGTCAATTTTTTTCTTCGTCTTTTGCCTCAAAATTCAGGAGTTGATATTTTTCAGGATATACATAAAATAGTACAAATATAGTATTGTGCGTTTTCACCCAAACCAATGTATCAGTAACTCTATCTTTAATCATCATCTGACGCAACAGCCCGGTATGGGGGTCAGCCTCCTCAATTAGGTTTCGTCACTGGGATTGGTCCTCCGATATCCTTTTCCAGTTTGCGATGCCGACTGCATGAGCATCCTGGATGGCACTTGACTTTTTTAACACTACAGAAGCTAATATGATTTGCATAAAATGCTTTCTTTGCTTGTTTACTCTGAGTCTATTCCTGAATCTTTCAATCTTAATAACTTGTACTAAAGTTATGTTCACCAAATTTTGCATTTAATTCTTGGTTGTAATATATGCATCATACAACCCTATCTTTTAACAGCCAAAAAAAAAAATCTCAGAATATGTACCTTATCGCTGTGTAAAAAGTAAATGTTCTTTGGCGTGGCAATAAAATATCTTCTGTTAATTTAAATTATACAAAAATAAAATGGCTTCCGATTCGTCCCCTGATAAAAAGTGTTGCCTGTGAACTGGGCGGTCGACCGTGTGATAAAAAATGGACTTGGAATAAAGAATTTGTCACGAATCAGTCGAGCGCGGCGGGGCCCGAAATAATAATTTGTTTATTTTTTACCTCGGAATCCTTTATGCCCCCATTCCCCCCGAATCCAAATTGGACGTCGCGTAATGGCATACTTGTGTTTACACCGCCTAGGTACAACTTGAATACCTAACGAACTCTACTTGTCGATGTGATTGCATTTGGAAGGTGTCATTGGCTGAGTTATAATATTTGACACCAGCAGACCGATGCAGGGCCGGCCCCCTCCAAAGAGGGCGACAAATGGGACACTGAAAACTTTAAATAAAAATATGACAAATATAATTATACATTTTTGAATCCATTAATTTAAATTGTAAACATTGTTTTATTTATTTAATTCTTAACGTAGTGCATACATAAGCACTCTATATATATGCTCTAATATAAACAAGATTAAAGTATTTTCTTTTACTAAAACTTATCTTTTATATATTTAGTCAGTTTCATTTTAAATCTATTAAATGTCTCTTTGTTCTTCCTGAATGGCAGTCTCAGTCTATGCCTTCCCCTTGTACGATGCTCGTGCTCATGTTGATTTGTATCAATTTTTCGTGTGAATTCAGCTGATATTTTCTTATTGATGATTTTGTAAATAAATACCATTGTATTAAAATATATATTTTTTATAAATAGATTCTGTTAAAGGAGTGATAACATATGTTTTTGATTAATTAATGACATCCTGATATTTTTCGATTATTCATTAAGTAAAACAAAGTTAACAATTTAAAAAAATGGATTTGAACCACAAAGTTGATTTAACTAATCTTAAAAATATTTTTGAGTTGGAACATTGGAACATTTTAATGCTTATGTATTGTAAAATTCAAGCTTAACTCTCTTCATTGGTCTTTGAGAAACTTTGAACGTAGGATACTGAGGATTGGAATATTCCTGAGAGATTGAGTACCTAACGTTCACAAATTCACCAGACAACCAAGGTAATGCCGGCCTTACACGCGACGGTATACACGATAGATGTACCTGTTCAGATCGCCTATACAGGCAAACTGGAGCGTGTATGTGACAAAACTAGCAGGTATCCGTACCTGTACATGCGACCTGAAAATTATTGAGAATTCATATTTTCTATCCGTGGTAATGTGCTAGTGTTCAGGCAAACCTTCGCGTGTGTACTACTCGCCTGTACAGGTCTCAGTTTTTCCATCCACTGCAAAGAGAAAAGTATATTATGTGGTAATATAGCTGTTGAATTTGAACTGTAAATCCGGATCGATAGGATCTAAATGAACGAATTGTACGATGTCCGAGTCGCACGCCCCGCGGAAAGGAATACGACAATTCCGGTTGTAAATCGGAATCACAGCAAGGTATGGGGGAGGGAAGTAGGGAAACCGTGGTATCGGATGGGGTCAGTGAGGGGATAAAGGTTTTATTCGAAGGACCAGTTATCTCGGGAACCAGGATTCAGAAGGACTGCTCGCCTTACTTTGTATATGACGTTTCCGTAATCCCCGAAATCGCCGCTGAGATTGCATAATGACACGCGGATGAGCCGATTTCCGATCCCAAATGAATACGACGATGTCACAAGTTCACCAAACAACAAACAATACGTGATCAAAACACAATATCACCAAAATATATTGCTGGTGAACTGGAGCTGAAATGTTCACACCGCGAATGCTATCGTGATGTCGAAATCGAACAAATATCGGTCAAATTGACGTCAATGTCACAAATCACACTGGAATGACGAGTATTAAGAAATATATGGATGGGAATTTGGATGCGTAAATGTGTCAATAACATGGGTCACGACCAATTCGAAAAGACGCGCCAAAAAGTTGTTGACGAATTTAGAACAACTGTTCTTATGACAGTGTCCTTCTATGGAGTAACCATTGATAGTAGTTTTAGTTAAGTCGTTTCATCCATTCTTAAATAATTACAGTAATATTGAAGTTCTACATTTTATTCGTTTATCAAATTGATGTGATTGCATTGACCTCTTTTTAATAACCATTCTTTACACCACTTTTGTCACGGTTTTCTTTCATTCTCTTAATAGGTTGACGAGAAAACATACTTTTCTTATGTTCTTCTAACTTCTCATGTTTACTTGAACAGGTATATACCGGCTTTAGACATGTTACCAATAAATCTATATGCTTAACTGGCTGATGAATTTTCGAAGAGATGATAGACAAGAAAGGTTCCGACACTGGTAGATGAAGTGTTGCCCATCCGCAAGCTCAATGGAGCGACGACATCAGAAGAGTCGAAAATATTTGGGGGAGGCCTATATCTAGCGGTGGAGAAATCATTATAACATTTTTATTTGTTGTTCTGAATGTAAAAAATTTTGTCAAAAATAATAATATTATGATAAATAATAGAATATTAATTGTCAGAAATGTAAACACGAAAATTTAAGTAATGTAATTTAAATTCATCCCTACAAAGAGAAAAATCCATAAGGGGTGGTTAACGGTTAAAAGGATTTTTTCTCTTGATGTTGAAGGTAGTAAACTAAATAATGGGAAATACAGTAAAACGTCATGAAGATTTGATAATAATCTTCAGCAAAAGAGAATAACATATAGGTACCGAGAATAATTTATTATTATAAAAGGAATTTATTAATGCTGTTTTTTTGTACCTACTGACAACTGAAAAAAGGCATGCCGACTTTACATGGAAGTAAAGAAGATGAAAGAATGAAAGAAAATAAGATGGAAAAGGATTATAACCTGACTCCCGACCTGATCTCTGAAGGGTATCGCACTAGGGCGGTACAGAATTATATGTGAGTGTTTCTTTTATTTATTTAGTTTCTGAAAAAATAAAGGTGTACTAGACGTGGTCTATTCTAAAGCAATTACCTGTACAGTTTTTAAAAGTTGTAATTGTTTAGAGGTAAGTATAATGTTATAAAAAGTTATGTGAAAAAAGTACAATCTGAAGTTATAAAATATGATTGAAAAAAATTTATAAAAATAGTCTGTAATATGTGTCGGTAGTTTGGTTAGCAAAAATGACAAATTAGATCCATTTTGCTTTCTACCCACATCAAGCAACCACTTTGTTAAATATTCGCGGAGCGCAAAATAAGAAAGTTCGTTGAGCGAATTTAGTATTAAATTTTGGCTCTGAAAATTGTATGATGAGCGCGTGGATTTACCAGATACATACATTCAGTTCTCGATTTATGAACGAATTCCGTTCTTTAAGGTCGTTCGTTATGCATCAAAACACTTCAATATGCATTTTATGCGTAAACGATGCAATCGTATAAGTTAGCGATCAATTACTATTATTATTTAGTGTTATATTAAACAAATGTGTACGTTTAATTGTAACAATACACTACGAATGTAAAATATGTTGAACAAATACTAAAAGAATACAATTCAATTGGAATATTTCCCATATCAGTTGGACTTTTCCCGTGTATTTTGATGATTTGTATTACGGATGATTTAGATTACTTTTTTACTCTGATCTTTTATTTAGCCTTTCGTTTTTTAAAAAGTGATTTTAATATAATTATTAATTTTTATCAAAAGTATTAATATAATTATATATGTAAAGGGTTATTTTTTTATATAAAATAAAACACGTAAATAAAACTGTGAGTAAAATTCTTGATGTGATATTTATCTATTTATTACAGTAAGATATAATTGATATACAAGATGTACAAGTAATAACGAGAGACAAACCCACATACACACGTCCCGCGTGGGCGGTGAGGCTCACATACACACATATACATCGGTACAATCCAAGGACATCTTAACTGTATTTCCCCTGCTGTCTGTTTCCTGCGAAGTACCTTATCCAGCATCTGAAACAGAAAACCCATGTTAAGCCTTCCATCGACTCACGGGTCGATCCGTCCACTTCTTATCCATCAAAATCACGTTTCCTTCTAGCATTTGATTTGGTTTAGATGACGTTTCCAAATCTGGTCTGTACCATTAATATAGCGTACCAAGTATAGCGTGGAACTAATCATTTTTACAATTTCTCCCAATACCCAAGAAATTTTATTCGCGACTCTATAGTCCTTTTCAAGACATAACTGACCGATTTTAAGATCTAGCCCAGAGGTTCCCAAACTTTTTTGTGTCGTAGACCCCTTGCCATGTTTTTCGGTTTTTGGTAGACCCACTACTTACCTGATATTGATTTTTTGTAAATTTCTAATTGTAGTGAAGTTTAGTGTTAAAAACTTAAACCACAAAGCGAATGCCTACATCGTACAACTTACACAATTTTATAAACATATATAATAAATTTTTTACTTCATAGGTACTTTTATAAATAATGTATATGTCTTTATATTATAAGATTATAATGTAAGTAAATAGGTACTATCAGTGTATGTTGAGATCCACTATCGTGGGGACCCCCATTTTCATCTCATGGATCCCAATTTTTTTTTTCACTAACGTAGACCCCTTGCAGGTTATCATAGACCCCTGGGGGTCGATATAGACCACTTTGGGAATCACTGATCTAGCCTAAGTTTTATTAGCTCCCGCCTTAATGAAACTTTTGTTTCTTTTGCGTCAACTTTAAATTTTTCACAATACTATCTCCCAATTTCCGAGTATTTGGAAATATTTCCTTAGGTAACATAGAAATAAAAAATCTTAATAATTACCTTTATTGAAAAAATAATTTTATGCCATTAGTACTCAAGGGTTGACCTAAGTATTTTTAGTCGCAATCTCAGCAAGTTATTTTTAATTTAGTTTTTTTTTTAATGAACATTGTAAATCAGAGACTCTGAACATTAAATTGTAATTGGTTCTAACGTGAGAAAATTGACAATTTTTATTTTTTGCACAGTCAACCAAGCTCCGGTTCTGCGCTTCAATTCAGATGCGTCCGGGACTGCTGTCTATTCGCCCCACATATTCCGCCCCAGATTACACCATACGATTACGTATAATATAATATTAATCGGATAAACTGTAATAAATTTAATTAAAACATTACTTATTTATAAATTGTAGAGACACTTAGAACAATACTATTTACATCATTAGATTTAATTAATATTATTGTGTTTAATGTGATACTTAAACTAAAAATATATTAGCACTTCACAACTACATACACATTACATATCGCACTTATATAGCACTAACAACACGCATAAAATGATGCCAGAAATAAGTCACCCTCCGCCATTTTGTAAAGTAAAAATAAGATAAAAAAATTTTCGTATATTCGATAACTGTAAAAATATCAACACTTTGACGTCGACATGTGTGTTAAATTTTCAAATATAATAAAATTGCGATCTGGCAATGCAAGATTAAACGCCAACTATCAATGTTGTATGGAGGAAAAATGACGATTTTTACACTCGATTTAATTCGTTGTGTTCTTGGGTTGAAACAGATTTGTATGGGGCGCCGTACGATATCACTCCTGGAAATAATAATTTGATTAAAGATCCAATTCGCAGCGCCGGTGATATCATGCGTTATTTGATGGTCACTTTCCATGAAATAGACGCCGCAGAATGTCAGGTGGTTGTCCGCTGTATTCATGATAGCCAACTTAAATTCTGACAATTTTCATTCCATCTCTTTCTCTGTCAAAAACTTGCGATGTGGACGGCCAAGGAGTTAAAACCGCCCGCATTGCTAACCTAAGGGTGTTGTTCGTAACTACAAAGGTAGTTGGCATTAAAATTGACATTAGTTTTGTAACGTCACAACATGTACATTGTAATTTTCAATATTTCCCAAACTGCATAACAGTTTTACGGCAATACCTTTGACACGTTTGATACCTTTTGACACCTTATAGCGTGAATGATCCTTTGATGCAATAGACATGCAGTACTCATTTCGCGTAGGTAGGGGTGCGATTGCAAGTACAAGTAGACTTTTCATCTAGTAAAATCATTATTTAAATCGTCATTGTGACTGTGATTATATTCTATTGTAACAAAAGTTGAGAACTATAAGTGATTGATACACTAAAAATAAAACCTCCAACAGTTAAATCATAGTTACCTTTCAATCCTAATCACATAACGGTCTATTATCACTATTAGATATATTTCATAACTTTCATCTTATTACTCTATCATAAGCTTATTACAGATCAACAATTCCTATACATTATCTTTAAATTTTATTGTGTATTTATCATGTTGTATCTAAAATGTGTTTTAAATGTTGTACCAACAATGAAATTGATTCCATGCAAGTTAGCCGATTTCACTGAAAACAAATAAAAAAATTGCTTACAGAGCTTTGTCGGAGTTTTCTGAAGCGCCAAGGATCACTTGAACAAAAGAAGGCTTCCGTTCAGTGACCAATGTTCAGCTCCAAGGTCTAATATATCTGCGCTGAGTATACTTGCAAATAGATCAGAAGTCTGTTTATTTGCTTTAAAGGTATTGATTCACAATAGGTACCTTGTCAAAACCTACATTTCGTTAAAATTTGTTTTTTTGGGTAGGGAGCTTTAAAGATTATCTTCCTTTAAATAAATCATCGTAAATGAAGGGTAATCAAGTTTAAAACATTATAAAAAATCACATTCCTAAAAAGTGTTATTTTCAAAAAAAAATCATTTACTGATAGATATAATGAATTCAGGCATACACAAGTGTCCCAGAGACAGCAGTCTAAACGGAGCCCACGGTTAGAGGACGTTAGTCATCTATCTGACTGTCTAGCTATCTATTGGATAACCCTATGGTTATTCGAAATTCAATGATTTAGAAGTTATTCAAACTTTGTGTAGTGTATAGTTTTGGAGCTAAAAACATATAGAAACCATGATTGAAGGCAGTTTGTTGCTTTCGATACTGGGGTGAAGTGGTCCATTCGTTATCATTTGATGTAACTGGTAAGTATATTTATGTGTGCAGTAAAATTTAACTAGTTTTGGCATATTTGAACATCTAGAACACGGATTTTTTTAAGCAGTACCTTTACATCGAGATCATCCGATGAACACCCAAGATCAGTGACGTCCCATAAACGTAGGCAAGTAAGGCGGTGTAACATAAGTATTAAGTACAATAAAATATTAGAATCATCGTCTCATATTTAAAAATGCAAAAAATATATATTAAAGGGCACTTTAAGGGTTCATTTTTCAGAATAGTGCGAAAACAATTCAAAAATATGTCAATAATTAGGTCAATACTTTGTTTAAACCACTATTTATTTTAAATATGAATTGAATATATTAATTAGAAAGATATACATATGAAATCAATTTTATCGAAAAATATTGTTGTTGCGCCACCGGGATTCTAATTAATATATTTAATTCATATTTAAAATATCACAGACCTATGTTCTGAATAATTACAACTTCACAATAAGAATGTGTTCTCCTAATACACTATTTATTAATTATTCTACATGTTTCGATACAGATGGTATCTCCTTCAAGAAACAATGTATACTGAAATTAAAAATACAAGCATAGACAAAAACAAAACCTTTCAAATTTATTTTCATATTAGTTTTATTTTTATCTTTGCTTGTATTTTTAATTTCAGTATACATACAATGTTTCCTGAAGAAGATATACCATAGGTATCGAAACATGTAGAATAATCAATAAATAGTGGTTTAAACAAAGTATTTTATCTAATTATTTAAATAAAATGAGGTGATTAAATAAAATTATATTTATTGGGAAAATATCAAAGGGCAAGAATTTCATGCATTTTCATGCAAGAAAGTAATGCACCCGGTCTTAAAACAATACAATTTCAAAAGGCAACATGAATTTAAACAGTACCTACGCATCGATAGGGATAGATTAAGTTAGTTTAGGTTAGTAAAAATAAAAGGGGTGGCATTCTAAATTTTACTTAAGTGCGGCACTTTACCTAGGGATGTCACTACCCAAGATGCCAGTAGATTTCAGGTATATAAATGAAGAGATTTGAAGACAGGGATTCCTGGAGAATGCTAAATTATGATATTATTTTTATTCTAGCCGCTGTCCGACTATCAAACGTTTCCTATCATTGTTTTATACTCGCGTCGACTAGCGATCTGGACTGGGTGAATTTCTGCCGGACTGTAACAAAGTCACGTGACTTCAACACATAAATGTGACGTTTATCATCCCCTTTAGAGGGTGCATAAATTCCATAGCTTCTCTCTGGCTGCCTTCTGGAATCGTTACAAATACGAGCCTCACCTTAAATTGATGCCATATGTGTTATATTATGCATATTTTACAGTTATAGCTTCGTGACGATATTGCCTATTACCAGAACCAACCCATATCAATAAATGACCAATTGATATCACTCACATGCCTGTATTATTAATAATAATAATATTGGATAATTTGTAAGAACTTTCACCTCAATGCGCTTTACACGTAAACTGTTTATAGTTATTTTTGATTTTAAAATTAAAAATTATTATTTTCACTTATGGAAATGATTAAATAGAGTCTCTATTTTTTTATGACTGAGGACAAAGAATTCCACGCTTTTGGGCCTGCCACCGCAAATGCCCGTTCAATATATTCAGACTTTTGGCAACGGTTGGTCGGTTCTACAACTCTTCAGTAGTAGAGTTTGACGTCTACCATTCAAATTGCCTGGGATACAAAGCTCTTGAAGATACAGAGACGCCGTATTATGTGTCGCCTTGTACATCAACCAGCCCAATTTAAATTCAACTCTTTCAGGGAATCGGAGCCAATGTAGCTGATGTAAAAGGGATGTTATCTGAGAGAATTTGGAAACTCCATATATTATCCGTGTTGCCGCATTTAGAACGGATTGTAATCTATCCATCTGAAAGATGCTGTTACAATAGTCCACACGTGACACCACGAATACATTTATAAGTAGACGAGCTGCCTCAAGAGGAAGACGTCTCCGAATACTGTTAATTTGTCTCAGTTGATGTCAGCGTGCACTGTATTGTAACCAGTTACACTTTGTAGAGGTGACCGACGCAAGTCGCCAATCACAACTGGTGGATGATGGAATCGGAAGGGTAGGTAGATGAAGAAATAAAGTATCGGAATGTGGGAATGGATATAAAGAATTGGGATATCTTTGATAGCGGACAAGGATGGATTCATAGAACCAAAGGACGGCTTGACTCATTTGGTTGATGACGCCGTCTCGATGATCTTTCGGAAGTTCACCCAATGTGTAAACTGCCACAAAACAAAAACTCTGATGAGTTTCACATTCACAATACAACATTATCACAGCGATGTGTACAAAGTAGTGATCCAAAATGAACACTTCTTCTTCTCAAATACAAATACAACCAATCGAGCTAAATAAACTATGTGTACCGGTTTGGGAAAAGACTAAGGGGTAGGAACAAACAAAAAACTGGTGACAATATACTACATTTAACAATACTCATTTTATTAAGGAGAACACATTATTATTGTGAAGTTGTAATTATTCAGAACAGACGGTCTGTGATGTTTTAAATATTAATTAAAAATATATACATAAAAAATCAATTTTGTCGAAAAATATTGTTTTTGCGCTACCGGAATAACTACAACTTCACAATAAGAATGTGTTCTCATTAATAATATAAGTTGTATCAATGTGTCCAAAATTTAATAAAAATGAATTGATAATTCTGGCGTCTGCAGTCGGTTTACTCAAATGTATTTGAGATTCCGTAAAAACAATGTGGATGGCTTTCAAATAATGGAACGACAGATGTATTAATTTGAAAAAGTGTAACATGTAGGTTCGAAAATTTGTCATGAAAAATACTGGCGCTATAACACAATTGGTAATGTACTTCTCCGGATTGGAAATAGAAATTTATAATTAATACATTATATTAGTATTTAATACTCATTTTGATTCAAATGTGGTAGTACATGTGTTCACCTATAAAAAATAATAATTTACGAATTCGGAACAGTACTATAATATTTTATATCCATAAGATATTAAAGCAAGAAGTCTGAAGTGTGAAGGAAACCCACGAAGTATAGTTTGACTCGCGAAACAACTCGAAATCGAGAACTCTTTTATGTTTACTTTTCTTTTATTATAATCTCATAATTAAAACTTGGAAACCTTTGATAATTAAATACACGCGTTGCTTTACACTGAGTGGAACTTAACTAATTAATATATAATGTAATTTTATAAATGCTAATTTTGTATTTCTTTTCTCTGTATACATACTTGGAACCCTACCTAAATACAACCAGTTTTAATACAATTTAATTTTATCAATTGGAAAAATATACAGGAAAATTCAATGTATCGAATAAATATTTTTGTTTTAAATACAAATTAAATGTACACACAAAATCAATTTTATCAAAAAATATTGTTGTTGCGCTACCGGGATTCGAACCTGGATCTCTTTTTCCAATCCGGGGAAGGTGCATTACCAACTATGCTACAGCGCCAGTATTTTTTACGACAAATTTTCATAGTTAGTAATGCACTTTCCCAAAATTGGAAAAGAGATCCATAGCGCAACAACAATATTTTTCGATAAAATTGATTTTATATATATCTTTATGATTAATACGTTTAATTAGTATTTACAACATCACAAACCTTATTTATTTAATTTAGCGAAAATACATTGGCAAAATAAATTCAATTTTAATATATGGTTACATACATCATATGGTTGCATACATACATGGTTTTTCTTTCGCTTACCTCTCCAAAAAAGAGTCAAAAAAGGGTCTCCAACCATGTTCTGAATAATTACAACTTCACAATAAGAATGTGTTCGCCTTAATAAATATTTTTGTTGCTACCGGAATTCGAACCTGGATCCTTTCCTATCGTGGGAAAAGCGTTAACCGATTACACCACACCAACAGACGACAAATTTTCTAACTTGTATGCTGTAGTTCTTTCAAATTGATACATCTCTTTTTTCAAATTTAAAATCGCGAAAATCTCAAATACCTTCCAGTAATATACTAATATACCCGGATAGGAAAGAAAATATAAATGGAATTTTCCTGTATATCCTTCTAATTGATACATTTCATTTGAATTAAAATACCACAAAACTATGTTCTGAATGACTGCAACTTCTCAATAATGCGTTCTTTTTAACAATCTGTTATGTACTTTTAAAATCAGCAATGTTATCTTTGTGGTTAAGATTCATATTTTTATTTTTTATCTTTTATATTTTAGTGGTTAATAAAACAAAGATAAAAAATAAAAATATAATCTGTTATGTATTGAGATTTGTCCAAAAGGTCGTTTTAATGTGTCCAAAAGGTCGTTTTAATGTGTCCAAAAGGTCGTTTTAATGTGTCCAAAAAGTCGTTTTATGAATGCATCTCAGATTATATTAATACGGCACAATATTGTAAAAGAAACCTTTTAATATTGATTAATTTTATAAAAATGAATGTTCGTGCGACCGGAAGCGGAAATGAAACAAACGTGTGTGGATGTTATGGCAACGGGGTTGTTGTATACCTGTCACTCACAAGCGATGTAGCGTTGTGAGTGACGGGTAGAATTGTGTGGATAAAGCAAAAACGAATTCTTTGATAATTTTCTAACTTCATAATTATATTCTTTTCCACGAGACAGAATTTAAAATTCGAATGAAGCTTTTTTTTTAAGTTGCCTCCACAATGTATACGGTAGGTAGGAAATGTTTGCCAAGATTTGTCAGTTTCTGTTTAGGATTCAGCCTGCATCAAATTACTTGAAATTCCTTTACCGGGCCGTAGAAAAGACGTGATTAAAAATGTAGGTACGCCTTTCGAGAGCTTTAAGTGTTGCCGCAGTAACTAGGTGGCCAAAATAATTAACGACATGTAGAACTATTGACAGAAATGCATATTTGTTACATAAAATTTGTACATCTGGCGTCGACTTGAATTATTATTTAACGCGTGGAAAGTGGGTACCTACGTACCTACTAAAAAAAAAAAATTGATAAAAATCTATCGTCCAGAGAGCAACATTTTCTCGTTACGTTATTGCTATTACTGTGCGTGACCGGCGTACAAACGGCGAAAATTATTTTCGATTTCTTTTCTTACAAATTATTCACTCATCTGTTGGTGGAAATATGAGGAAGAAAATGAAGGCACTTACTTTTTTAGTCTGCCGGATGCCGGTTCATTTGTTTTAATTCTTCTCCACCACAAGAACAAGCGTTTGAGCGTGGCATATACAAACACTCGCGAACAGGGATTATTTTTATATAAGCGGAATGAAAGTAATGATTGATTGTAAGCGTAAATATTTTTTTCTAAACAAGTTTACAAGGTTCGTAAAAAAATTATATAAATCGCAATGCAAAATAATTCATTAATTTTGTTTATTATATAATTATTTACCGTTTATGACTTTACAATTCATCAAGCCGATACCTGATAATAAACAATAGATATAATGTTGCCGCTTGAAGCACACCACCCTAACCATTTTAAATTACCTGGATTACAAATCGCCCGCGTCGAAACCGATGTGCTTACCGTTAATAGCTTTACATATAGGATGGCGTATATAATTTATTTTGACATTAAAAAAAATAATCTACTTGGTTACGTATTAAACGATTTTCACTGTATTCAAATCAAATTGTGACGTCGTCACCAGTGACAAAAAATATTTTTTTACATTCTCGAAAAAAAAATCTTTTTATTTTCTCTTCACCGAGATTAGAAATACTATGGGTAAATATTTGAGAAACACTCCTCCACGATAATTTGACAATGTAATAAAGCATCGCCGGGCCTTCAACAGAAAATAAAGGCATAGACAGGAAACGGTCGGCTTTGATCAAACGTCTCAAGTATTCTTAATGCCTTAATATATCGGATCAACTCTACCGCGCTAAAACACACCCACACACTAAAAGATCAACAGGATCGCTAAGTCGCATCGAAAACTTTTATATATTTGAAAATACCTGCTCACAAAGTGGTTCAATACTTAACTATGCATTTGATTAATTCGAAATCGGGTCCTACCTATTGAAAATACACAAGTTGTTCCACACACTTACAGTAAAATTAACCAACCGCGCATTTAGTGAAAACGTTGAAATCCGTCGTGCGGTTGTAAAACAATCGCGTAACTCAATGGTTGAATTTTTTTACTACGTGGTTTGACTTTGCGGGACGCTCAAAAAAATGATCCGATCCTGAACTTTAATGACAGTATCCATCTGAGAGTTATATTGTGCTTGGCTCCTTTGAACCGGCCGGGAAAGCTCTTTTGTACGGGTCCGGATCCCGGGGAGGAATATGCGACTCATGGCAAAAATTAAGCTAAATCAGCCAAACAAAATTTTGCGGCAGCGCTTCTCTCCGAGGGCTGAGGCGCCGAATGGGGTAAGGTAAATAATTGGCTCCACTCTTTAATTTCATTAGATTGATTAAACTTGTTAAGCGAACTACTTGAGATCTTCAAATTGGACCGTAGCTGAAAACACTGACTAAGTGCCGACGTCGTGCCGAAGATATTTATTTGTTGGCTAATTTAATATTGCCGGAGAAGTGAGGCTTAATGATTTCTATAGAAATTTAAATCATGACGTTTACGAAATTTAATATTATTTCGTCCTAGTTCGTACGTAAATATCGCAAACAACCCTGACTTACCCACGGTATCACCAGTAAAAATCAGTTTTTTTATACATTTATTGAAAAAAAACACATTTTCATTTTGTAAATTGAGTTAAAACACTGTTTTATTCCACTATATTTTATTGTGTTAAACATTAGAACGTTTTCGGGAACATCTTCCTATGGAAGCTCTTTAAGAAAGCTTAAAATGGAGGGCCGTTCATTTGATAATAGTAATTTACAACTTATACATAGTTGCACCAATGGACGAAAATTAGACATTCTAGAAAATTTAAAAATATTTTATCATAAAAATAACAATAAAAACATAATAAACATTCAAATACCTCCCATATACGCCATATATTACTGTCTAAAAGTGTTTCTAACTTTAGTTGAATTATTTTATTGATAATGAAAGATGTTCCCGAAAACGTTCTAAAGTTTAACACAATAAAATATAGTAGAATAAAATAGTGTTTTAACTAAATTTACAAAATAATCATGGAGTTCCATAAAGTTTCACCAAAAACCTTTAAACAGTTACATATTTTTAGTTACTGCTTTTTTTTTAAATGAAAACGTGAGGTGTCGTAAGTAAGGGTTAAGGTGGCTTGGACACTTGCATCTTCTTGGCAGCAACTAAAGGCGGCCGGTGGGTTATCGGTGGGGAATAAATAGTAAAAAAAAATGTATGAGGACAGATATTACCGAAGCGACACAAGACAGTGGAAGATGGAAGCACCTTGTCGAGTCTTTGAGCTCCCATCCGTCTTAGGATCAAGGGACGTAGATGGTAAAGATGATGAGACTACACTTTTCTATTTTTCTATTATAATTATATTGACAAACGTAGACATCCCGATTTCCTTACAAGCCAACTTTCCAAATGCCAAGTATCCATCATTAAAATAAAATAATAATATAAATACTAGTCTGTATATCAAATATATTCATTTTTCTAGATATGACGATTATTTGGCTTGTCGGAGAATTGGTCTGTTAGGAAATTGACTTGTCGGAGAATTGATCTTTCAGAATATTGGCTTATCGGGGAATCGGTCTGTCGGACGGAACTTTCCAACAGACCGAAAAATCAACTGGCCTGTCGGAGAGTTGACTTATCGGGTAAATTGGTCTGCCGAGAAGTTGACTATTTGGAGGTTATCCGGCACCCAAATTATCAATCAATCTTACAGCTCACAACGGGTATAGAAAGTCTACCGGAAATAATCGGTCAAATAGACCAGATTTTAGTGACGATGAGAGCGCATGAGAAGATGTATTAACCTTTACCATACCATGATATAAAATACCCGAACGCAGCCATGCTGTCAACTCGTGTTACCATTATTAACAGTTAGAAAAAATGTTTTTATTAGCTTGAATGCCTTTAATGGCACGAATTTACTCTAAATATTGAGCATTCAATTTAGAAAAAATGATTAATACCATAATTTAGAGCAATTCATTAAGTCCTATACAATGTGTCCTTCCTTCTTATCTCTCTTCATTTAAGTAGTGAGAAAGAGACAATTATATTTGTATGTTTGTTGTTCTTTTCACTGTGAAAATAGTGTGTGATCTCTGTATTTTATATCATAAATGGTGTTTTTACCAACGTATTAATTTAACAACAGATTAAATGGAAAAAATAATGATTTTTGTACGATTCCCTTTTCATAATTGGTTTTTCACTAGTCATTCCTAAGCGCTAATATTTTTTGTAGAATTATCTAAAATATGAATTTTACGTTGCATGTATTTACCGAAATATTACAGGTTTAATTATGACGGTAGACCTGTGTTACTGCACGGTTTGGGAAGGGTTAACGTAAACGAAGCAAGAGTGCTCACAGGTTTATACGACCTTTCAGAATCTTCTGTGTGGAGTTTTCTAGGCTTTCTTCCATGCTGATGTATCAGCCACGTCAGCTCTGATGATAAACCCTGCAATGGGATCCGAAACATCGTCAAGTAAGGATAGGAAATTAAGGCGTTCTATCTTCTCTGAAGAAAAGATGTGATGGCTTACTTATGATTGAATATTATTTAATACCTCATAGCACAGCAATAGCTGACCAGTTATCTGAAGTGAGACAGTGAAACACAAAACATTATTTTTTACATTTACTCTTTTGTTTAATCTATCTTCTATTGTTTGAATTTTGCAAGGGAAAAAATAAAGAATCGATCTTTATGCAAACACCGGATATATCCGGACAGAGAATATCCTGTTATTCATTGCTCATCGCTTGGATGGATATGCGACGGTCGAGGCTGACCTCGTCCCAGTGGATAACTTCAGCTCTGTATTGGAATAACACAAACGAATTACAAATCAGAATCTCGTTTGCCTTCGCATAATTTGTAAATAATCTCGCCAATATTACGCTAATTCCTTAAATAAAACATCACTAGATGCTTGCTTGTTGCTGTTGGTTGGTCCAATGGATGTTGATCTTCCTCTTCCTTTTCACTTCGAAGCTCCTTCACTTCTAAGATATTATAATGTAATTGGCCGTGACACTGTATTTTCATTTATACCGCCTGTGCCACGGTAATCTATAGATTATTAACAATCTGATATATTATCTTGAAAACCGAAGAGTATTGAAAGATAGTGCAATTGCGATTCCAACAAGGTATCTAAAAAATATATAGTATTCACCTTTGGGAAATGCTTGTCACATTGCGGTATTACAATATGGCATTATTGGATGGGGAGGAGCATATAAAACTTCAATATCACAATTATAAATCACTCAAAAAATGGTGATAAAAATTATTCTAAAAAAATGACTATCCAAGTATCCAACTCTTCACAGATTTCATTGTACTTAAAATAATAGACATCTACAAAAAAAAAAAATAATCCAATTTTTTTAAAATTAAAAATAAATTGAATATTAGAAGCGTATTCTAAGCTACAAGATTTAGAGACGAAATTGATATTCCAAAACTAAAATATACCGCAACCCAAAATCACTATATTTATCAAGGCATCAAATTTTTTAACAATCTCCACATCACAATTAGAAAAATTACAGACTACTATATATTTGTATCTGAAGTCAAAAAATATGTACACAGATTAACTGAAACATAAATTATACACTTTCGTATATACTCTTTCTCTAAATACAAGTCTTACTCTCATATAGAATAAAGAAATATATACATATATCCTACAGATTATTTATAAAATGTATTATATCTTCTAACATTAAAATATATGTCACATACTATAATGAAACTATGTAAATATTCTACGCTAGTTATATTAGGAATCATATTTTCAAATAATATTATTTCTCTACTCTTATTCACTAGTTCTACAACACACACTACATTTTTTTCTTCTTTTTTTTATCTCTGTTTTTATTCCAGTCGAATCTTTATCTTGAATTAAATAACACCACAACAGCACGAAAAAAACTAGCTACTTTAACACAGACTTCAGTCTAGCAAAGTAGCCAGGACAACGCTATATATATCAGAGGTGGAGTCTACAACATCCCACACAATAAACTTTTAATTGTTTTATCTTGTTATAACAATTAAATAACTATTATAACTGTTACAACAACTCTAAATAAATAAATAAATTCCGACATGGAATAGTTTCACCTTCATCTTGAAAAAATAATTAAACATTTCAAAAGAGATGAATAAGAATAAAAAATGATCGCTTTAATGATTTGGTCATATGGAACGAATGGATAAGGACAGAATAGTAAAAAAGATATACGGCGCAAGTGTTGATAGTACCAGGAACAGAGGAAAGCGCGGAAGTCTTGGCATGACCAGGTAAACCAGATATCGGAAGATGGCCCTGTTAGAAGCCTCAATAACCAGCGAACTTGCATGAGAAGATGAATGTGGATAAAATAAGAATTGTGTGTCAGGGCAGAAGAGTGTGGCGCTCTGTCCTCTCTGCTTATCCTCGCGGGGAAACAGCGTAATAGAAAGTGCGTGATAGTTTACTACCCTACATTGTCAATACATTTATTACTTTGTTTTTTCTACCATAAAATGTGTAATTCTGTATACTACCCCTAATTTTCTAAAAAAAAAAATTTTAAATCAGTATTTTTTTAAATATAAAAAAATATCATACATTTCATTCTGATTTACTTAATAGCCGGTATCTAGAGCGGAACAAAATAATTCTGAAAGTTTTCTTTGATATTGATTAATTGGATGAATCTGGATTGACCGAACAGATTAATGATAATACTGGATATCCTATTGCAATGGCTATTAGAACTGCGAGTTACTGAGAAAGGTGGAGGACAATCGTCAAGGACATCAACAGGTCACGATACTCAGTAATGAGGGAACCGACACAAAAAGAGAAAAAACCCCGAATAACGACCATGTCAGCGTTTCCCAAACATCGTTGGCTTATGGCGCTCTTGGTGCATCAAGATTATTACACAGTTTCCCATTTATCTGTCTGCGGTTGTGCTTCAGTTCATCTGCGTAACCTTCTTGTAGATATTTCCTCCTTGCAAATATTTTTCAACTTCTGCTTAACCAAGTAGTGAAGATGTGTGAGACTTTTGGGTTAGAACTTAATACAACTGAAACAAAATATGATATATGCTATAACAAACAGAACGCAGTTGAATACAATAAAAGTCATTATATTGTCAAATAAACAAAGTATTGTATAATATACCTGGGTTGCAATATAAATAAAAGATGGAATCCTTCTGTTTAAATCAAATTCCATTGTATGTATTCTCGGGAATATTACCGAATACCGAAAAAATGATATTGTTGACGCAAGTCGAATACCTACTCCTTTGTCCTTCCAATATAAACCCTAATATATACCTGTTCTACTACAGACAACTAATGACTTAGGGATTTCCCCGACGTGGGAACAGTTTGCCTTCTGACACTGAACTGTCAAGATCTGTGTTTTTTTACCGTCCGAAAGCTGCGCCGTGCGTAACGCTAGGACCACGAAGAGACTGTGTTTTAAACAGCTCCGGAAGTGCAGTGATATCTCGGTTCTTCACTAAAAAAGTGCGAGTCAACTGAATGTGAAAACGACGTCCAATACAGGATCGAGATCAAAGTAGGCCAGATCAATTTGCCAATATTGCTTTCTTAAATCCAATTCAGATTGCGTCAACTAATCATTATTGTAATCGATAGAGTACACGGGATCTTATCCCATCAGATACAATGACTTGAAGCATTTGAGGTGTAGATCTACAGAAGAATGCTCAAAATAAGCTGGATTGAGAAATATAAATATTTAAAACAATAAAAATCCGAAAACCTGAATATCTCAGACATGTAATAAGACATCTAGAGAATATCTCATAATGCAGGGAAAGAAAGAGCTTTTCCGGGCCGCAGTAAATATTTGATTGATGCATGCATCCGACGTTTTGTTTTTTGATTTTGTTTATTGACATTTAGGCTTACAAAATTAAAATGCGCTTCGAAAACCACACATATGTACGCCAAAGGTGGTAAGCTGCTGTCATTTTGCAATCTCGACGATCTTTTCGGCAAAAAAACGATTAGCGAAAGGGCATGCCGAAAGTGGTTTGTTCGCTTCAAAACTGGTGATACCTACGTGGACAAGTCAGGAAAGGATCGATCTTTGGATTTTGATGACTAGGCCTTCCTGGCGGCTGTGGAAGAGGACGAAAGTTGCACCACCAGAATACTGGCTGAGAACTTAAATATCGATCAATCCACGATTGTTAGTCGTCTCAGAAAACTCAGCCACTATTCTCAGTGAACCAGTAATTGAGTGTATAATATATTTTGAGTTTGTCTTCGTTTTTGGTAATGTTATAATATAATTTATCACATATGTAGAAATAAAACATTTGTTTTTTAATTCTACTCCTTTAATTTAATTGAGACGCGTTTCACCTTACAAGGGCATTATCAATCTAACAATTTAACTCAACAACTTATATTTATAACTGTATTGGGGGACAGCTATACAATTTTATTTACATGAGGTGAAAAGGGACGCAACATTATTCATTGGAATTCTGAGGATTTCCATACATTTTTTTTGCATCTAATTATTAACCATTCAGTGGTATTTAAATGGCATGGATAATTTGTAGAAAAGGATAGCTATATAATTTTACAATCTAAGAAGACAATACGGCAAACTTACCTCGGAAACAGTAAATATAATTTATGTTACAATATCATTTTTTAAAACGGCGGACAATTATGCATTTACTTAATAGGTAACACGTAACACGGTGAAAAGTATCTTTCAGTATGATAAATAAAAAATAAACTAAAACTTCATAAGCAGACTTCAAGTCGCGATAGAAATCAACTTCATTAAAAGTCACACTGCAACAAGGGTAAACAATCCATCCTGTTCAAACATTTTTCTTCTCCATATTTGTAATTTTTTTCTAAAAATTTTAATCTTCTTGACTTCTGTAATACAGTCGCGGTGCCCATTTTGAGAGCCGCTGACCTACGCAATGTAAACGAGTTTGACACTAATTTAGAAAAAAATTAAAATGGCTTTTTTAATGTAACCTCTAATTTGTAAGATTAATTGGAACAAAAAATCTCTTTTTTAGAGTACCTACTAATCCTGTCACTTTGTGTAATGAAATATTATAAATGAACCTTGTTTATGTAATTTAATAGTATTTATTAATGGTGGCAATTTGTTTAGTTTAATAAAACCTGCAGGCAAGCTTCTTTCAGAGTAGAACTAATTTATATTACGTTATAAAATATATATTTTTAAATAAAATCGTTATTTTGTAGTTGCAATTTTAAAACACAATCTAACTTATATCTAAAGTCACGAGTTCTGGTAACAACTGTATATATTTTCGATACATTTTTTATATTTATACTTATAATTGATTCAATAACCTTTCTTCATAAGCCAGTGTCTCGGATACAAGTATATATATACACCTCACCCAAAGATCACCAGTAATATATATTTATACATCTGTTACCTGCCACTTCTCTGACGTTGTTCCATCGAGCTTCTTCTTCAAAACCTTATTTCTCTACCTGCCATTATCTCTTTGATAAGTTTGACTAGCCCATTATCACGTGATCAGGCAGATTTTTTTGGGCTTTATGTATAACGTTAATTCTCTGTCGAATTTGTACGTTAGGTACTCAATTTTTCGGAGAGATATTTCATGGCATTCGTAGCACTCAAAGCAACATCGAGGAATCCCGCTCCCACGAAGATTCTTCAAATAAATTAACAGATTAGTAAAGTCTGCAATCAATGGCTCAATCTAGGAAGCCGTCAAAAATGGTGTTGTCATTGTCTTAGCGACTCTGCCAGAAACAGAACAATTTGTGTTGCTTTTTTCAAATCATATAGGCTGATTTTGTAGTTTATTTATTCAGTGTGCCTCAATATTTGGGAACAACTTAGCGGACTGCACACGAAAGAGAAGAAAGCACTCACACGATGAAATCACATGATTTATTCAATAAAGTTACAAGATATGGATATGCAATAGATTAAGACTGAGTTGTAACTATTACAAGTCAATGTTTATACTGTGAATCCTCTCATATTCCCCGAGAAGAAAGCACTCACATGATGGAATGATTTATTCAATAAAGTTACAAGATATGGATATGCAATAGATTAAGACTGAGTTGTAACTATTACAAGTCAATGTTTATACTGTGAATCCTCTCATATTCCCCGAGAAGAAAGCACTCACATGATGGAATGATTTATTCAATAAAGTTACAAGATATGGATATGCAATAGATTAAGACTGAGTTGTAACTATTACAAGTCAATGTTTATACTGTGAATCCTCTCATATTCCCCGAGAAGAAAGCACTCACATGATGGAATGATTTATTCAATAAAGTTACAAGATATGGATATGCAATAGATTAAGACTGAGTTGTAACTATTACAAGTCAATGTTTATACTGTGCATCCTCTTCTATTCCCCGTTTCTCTTGTTTCTACGAGTATGTTGATACTGTTGAGAGTTTTCCAAGTTTTCCACAGTGCTTGTACTAATTTACGTTCTCTCCAAATTAGCTGGCTGTAATCACCAACTGTTAGACTCCCTACACATGTTGACACTAGCAGTCTACAAAATGTAAAGCGGGCCGCACACGATCATTCAGAACGACATTCACGGCGAATAGAATGGAATGACGAGGAACCCTTAGACTATAATTCAGAATGCAATTTTTTTACATCAATGTACCCCATTATAGTAAAAATAAAACGTTATTAAACAAATATCAGATATTTCATAGAGACGAAGCTATTGTTATTATATTTAATGGAAAATATATGGGAAGTATGGGGTAATTACAGGGCTGGCTTAAGTGATCAATTTATATAAATATAGCGTTCACCAATTCTCACGCCTCCATCTGCACATTTATCAAAATTTTGACAGTTGTATATATGTTACAATGTGGACTCGCTTCGAGTACCACTACACCATCGCTATCTATGGACCAAATTTAATAATTCAATTTTTAAACAGCATGTATGTCATCATTATGAGAAACAGTTTTTTTTTTAATTATTTTAAAGAAATGATTTTTTTAACATATTTTACTAGAATACGCCTGAAAAATCAATATTTTTAAATTTTTTATGTTTTCTTATTATCATATATTTTACATTAAATATAATAAAAAATAGCTTTGTCTCTATGATATATCTGATATTTGTTTAATAACAGTACCTTTGTAGGTAAAAATCCAGTAATTGTGTGATCTTGGACAAATTCAAATATTGCTAAAATAAAACATGTTTGGCAATTATATAAGATCTATTCTTATATATTCTTATTGTGAAGATTTAATAAAAATGAATTGATAACTCTGGCGTCTGCTATCAGTTTACTCAAAGGTATTTGAGATTCTGTAAAAATAAGGTAGATGGCTCTTTCAAATAATGGAACGATTAAATGTATTAATATCAAAAAGGTAACATATAAGTTTGAAAATTGTCGCTAAAAATATTGTCGCTCTAGCATAGTTGGATAATGCACCTTTCCCGGTTAGGAAAGAGATCCAGGTTCGAATCCCGGTGGCGCAACAACAATATTTTTCTATAAAATTGATTTTATATGTATATCTTTCTAATTAATATATTTAATTCATATTTAAATATTTTCCGCTATTTAATGTTTTGTTATCATGGGTAGGATATCAATCGTCGCATATCTGTTTATTTCTCTCTCTGTCTATTTTCTTATCGGTGGAGGTACTATTCATATAAACATATATCATACATAAGATTCTTTTTCATTGGTGTTCCGCACAGGAAACAAGAAATGTAGACAAGGGTGGTTCGCCGATCTCCCCTTCTCCCAACTCGCGATGATGATGAAGATTATGAGATTAAAAGAACAAAATATGTTCAACATGGGTACACTACGGCGAAAGAATCGAGAATGGTGTTCCCGTATGCGGAATACGTCATTTTTATTTCAATTACACACTGTACATGCATTAATTATATTTTTCTCACAGTTTCACAAAAATTATAGTCATTGTTTACCGAAATCTCTTTCATGTTTTCCTGGTACCACACTGATAATTAGACGTTTTTTTATATTTAAATTAATCAAAAATTAATTAATTGACGTCACCTCGGCAAGTAATTCTGCGCGATACAATTAGTATCAACATCAAGTAACCCATCACTATTATTAATACAACTCACTCTTAATAAATGGATACACAACATATGCAATGGTCTTGCTCGAGACTGAACTTGAGTATATTACTCAGTTGTCTTCAATGTTATTATGATTCGCATTCAAATACGTATCAACGTCACAAATGTCCACTGAGCTCGCAGTCGGAGACTTCCGCGGTTTAACACCGGGAAATGATTTATAGAGTTCAGTGCGAGGGAGGGTTGTCCTCCCCCGCCCCAGAACCGTAGCCTCGCTACCCCCATCCCGCCGCCCGGCTCCCCCGCGATACACGCGGAATATTAAGAAGGACTTCTTATATTATCACTGAGGAGTGGGAGGTGTTTTCGTCTTTTCCCGATGCCTTTGTTCCGGACAAGAAATCAGGGATGGCTGGACTGGTAATCGTGATATATTTATAGTTATTACACTACGCCAGCAAAACAAGGAAAAGAATAGAGTTTTTATTTTTAATGCGGACCTAATTAGTAATGGGACGAATCTTATTTTATAAAAAGGATTTATTCGGGTATGGGTGACTCGTTGGAGCTCTTTAGGTGGGTAGTTATGCCGGCCTGCGTGGGTGGGATTCCACCTACGCGTCTACCTCTCACCTCGTATTTTTCAACTTCGTTAGTCTGGTCCGTGTAAGTTTGACTCAATCCATTTTGATAAATGGATCCCTGAGTGTTTGCCTTGAGCTACTGTACCTTAATTTTTCATTAATTTTCCATCTGTATGTAAAACTATATTCTGTGGATTTATGTTATATGATTTTGATGAATAAAGACAGCACTTACATCCAAGCTCGACGATTATTGAGACTTCCAACAAAACCATCCTCTAGTATCTGGTTTACCTGGTCGTGCCAAGTCTTCCGCGGACGTTCTCTAATTCTTGTGCCTTTTTTCCTTTCCTTTCCTCACTTAATCCTTTTTTAATCTTACTCACTATACTAAGATCAGCCTTACATTCATTTCTTATTTCTTCATTCTTTATTCTGTCATAAGTGATCTCATTTCTACTGCATTCAGTCTACTTTCGTTTCTCTTCTGCATATATCAGTGTCGGTACCGGGACTCCATTGTGAACCGCTAGTCTTGCCTCAGTTGACAACGCGACGTTCATTTTATTCCCTGCAGTCACCCTCCTTTCGATATCTTTCTCTGTCTTTTCGTCTCTATCGAACATAACATTCCCAAATACACAATTCCATGCAATAAAAACATTGTTTTGGAATTTTTCTCTCAGCATAGTGTCAAATATTTTTTTCATTACCTATCTGGAAACCACTTATTTAGTTGTGGCAGCAATCTTCCCTGTAAAATTTCACAATACCAATCCTGTCTTATTGCTTTCACAATTTAGACTATTCCAGTTCTTCTGTCATCAATGATAAACCACACCAAGACAGATGTAAAATGATTTACTGTCGGTATTTTGCAGTCAGGGTGAAACTTTTCCCCAGTGGCGTAACTGCACCAATACGATGCATTGAGGTTCACGTTAATTAAGGGTCCAAAACGTCCGATACTTTTTGGAGTATTGATACTTTTTACAGCGCTAGAAATGGAATTATAAAAAAAAATATTTCTTAGAAAGCAATCACTTTGTGGTTTGACATGTTAAATTAAATAAAACACAATCAATTTGTATAAAACCACGAATTTTATTAAACGCCAGTAGATTTCGCTTAGCTCAAGCTTCGTCAGAGCGTATTTAAAACTAATAATAAATACAAAAAGAGTGCATATTTTATTATATATACATAAACAGAGAGATGTACAAAAAAATTACAAATACAATGTTGCTAGTGCATAACATATATGTAAATGCCTATCTTGTTTTGTTCTTAATATTTAATAAATAAAACTGCATAATACTTAAATATCTTATTATCTATATATATATATATATATCTTCTTCTTCTTCTTCTTTCAAATAGGCAATCCACCCTTCAAGAGTGATTTGTGCCATTAAACAAGTTCAAACATTATTTCATAGACAGCAGTACAACAATATTATTGAATAAGGAATATTGCATTACAAGTTAATATCATTGACATTTAAGAAATTTGCTATTATATAGCTTAAATGTGGCGAGGTTAGGGAAAGAAGATGACACAAGTTAACCGGGAGTTGAAAATTACCATTGACAAGATTATTGTAAAAAAAACCTGTGATCCGCAATGGACAGGCAAAAAAGACATAGTCAAGAGTTTCCTCTTCGGCACCACATTCACACATTGGGGAGTCTATTCTACATATATATATCAAATTTACTAAATTATCTTCATATTTTGCATTGGGGCCCAATTTTTTTTAGTTACGTTACTTCTCTTCCCCCACTATTCTCCGTATTTGATTTGTCTAACCTAATATAAAAGGCAAATTCCTATGATAATATATAGTGCTCGTGACAAATCAACGTACTTTTATTTAAATCCATTTTATATATATTACATAGTTGAAGTCAATAGAATCTTTTTTTATATTTTATATATAATTTTTATATGTTTTTTTCTCGCGTGCCTTGCCATTCGTTCTAAGCGCCAGCCGTATATTAATATTGAGCTCCCCTGGGCGTTACATTCCGCTCGAGTCCCCATTAGGTAAATTCCCTGAACGATTCGATAAGCGCTTTTTGAATAATATTTGTATTTGGGGGTTGGAATGTGAATAAGGGGTGTGCGTTGTATATGCGGGTGGAGCACAGGGGTGGTGGTGTCTTGTCACGATTTATACCCTTATTCGAATGAAATGGACATTTGCATTATTTTTATCATTTTAATGAACACTTCTGTTAAAAATAAAATTAATCGAGTATTTTATTATTGTTTTTTGATTTACATTGTTTTACATGTTAAACTAAGTGTACATATTAATAGAAAGCTGTATCCGGCTCTTTGAACAGCAAGATGAACATGTTTTGAATATTAATTTTTATATTTCTTCGGCTACTAAATTATTATTAGAATTTTGATACAACATTATACATTTTGACCAAAATATCAGATGAGATCTCATTATTGCAAGGTCACGGAGAATTAGAGTAGTAAGAATCAAATATTAACTTTGCTGTCAAAACCTTAATTTCGTATAGAAAACCCGTACATATGTAGGTACTCTTTATAAAAAATGATGTTAATGATTATTATTATGATGAGATGTGAAATAATCTCAATTAAATATAATTATTGAGAAGAAGAACAATTGCATATTTTATTAATATTATTTTTTATAAATGTTTGTTTGATATATGTTTAATATATTCTGTTTTGTAATGCTTTTTTATAAATCGGTTAAAATCGTACAATACCCAGACATCCAATGATAGTCGATTAAATTAAAATATAATGTATTAAGGCTACTCGTCTTGTTCCTGTACGATAATAAAAATAAATAAAACATGTTATATTTTTATTTTATTTACAGTTATTCACATTTTTTTCCATAATTTATTGTGTACAAATAATTGATGTGGATGAAAACAAAACCATTCATGAATAAGTAATGAAAAATTAATTACAAAACTAATTATTTCCCTTTGTGTTCTAATGACAGGTTTTCAAATTTAAATAATCGCAGTAAAGGACAGCCAAAATTTGTAAACATATTGATTATGGGCGAGCTTTCATTTTTCCAGTTTTAAATTCGAAAAATTCTACACGAATTAGATACGCTTTCAAGATGAAGTTAATTGTTAAATGTATATAAATATCAAAGAAATAATTAATGACGTTATTTGTTATGTAAATCATGCGAGAGAGAAAGGTTTGAATTGAAACAGACGACAATAAAAATTTTCTCGCATTCGATGCAAGTGTCAAAAATATAATTACTCGTATCCAGAGTCAGTTTTCATATTGTATGTTGTAATTTAAGTTGATCCATTTAAAATTAAATAATTTATTGAGTACTTAATTAATTTATATGAATATGTTTTGAAATCAGACAAAGTACCTACATATATTTAGACGGTCGTTAAAAACAATGTTCTAAATATAAAATTATTATGACAGATTCAATTTATTATTTCGTTTAATATTATCGATTTAAAATGCCACGTTGGCGTTTTGGTGATACGTTTGTTTCATAATTACTAACTATTTATGAAACAGATAGCTTGTGTTTAAAATGCAACAGTGTTATGGATAAACGAAATACTCAATTGCGACATACATAAAATGTTTACTTTGTTCAAAAAAACGTTGTTTTCTAATCTAATCTATGAAATTTGCTACTAATATTGTGAAAAGTTCAATATTAATTTATTCTGTGGATAAAATATGCATGAAAACATATTTTTGGCTTCTTTTAACAAAAATTATAACAGCGCGGATTCGACGCCTATCATGGCCGGATCGAGCGGCGTATTAAAATTTGTTGAACAATTAAAATTATCGTCTTTCATAAGACTGGAAATATATAATTTAAAAATCTATTATTATGTTTTTGATATAAAACTTAGTTTTCAATAGTAGCTGAAGCCTCAAAGCATGTGAGTAAATATAGTACATTATTTAAAAACGTATGTTTTCACTAAAACAAAGTATTTTAAAAACATAATATGTCCTATGAATTGAATGATTTATAACACTATTAATTTTGATCATTTATCTACTTAATCTTGGCTATGAAAATATATTTCATTTATGCAATAATTTACCATAATTTAGATAATTTTGTAGCACGCGGTCTTTCATCTAAAATTAGTATAAAGGTCATATCTAAAGTAATAATTTTTAAAAAATGTCAAATCTAGTGTATAATTTCAGATACAAATATATAATAAAAACCCACATTTTCGTAAAAAAACGCGAAAATTTGAATTATCATTGAAATTGAAAGTGGCGCCTTAAGTAATTCTGACTAAACAGACCACAACGTCCCGTTTATATTTTTGTGCCTCTGTACATGAAAATTTTTATAAAGAGATGAAAATAAAAGTTGTACAGGTTGATAAATACATGCTAACGAAGGAATGCATGTGTAAGAATCAATGTGTCATTCGCACCTCGATTCGATAATACAAAATATATCCTACGTATTAAATAAATATATTATTAAAAGTATTGGTTATCGAGAGATAAATTAAAAAATAATTTAGTCAATATACTAACAGAAAACAATCGGCTTCGCCAAATGCTTTTGATAGGTAGTGGCCGCTTCGCAGCCACAACCAATGTTACCGTATCAATTGCTTTTACAAGGAAGGTAATGACAGCAAAAATGCAAACGCTTGCTGTTAAATAATCCATAATCAACGTCGGACCCTTGTGACCTTATAAGGATCGCAATCTCCATGAATACCAGCCCTCTTGACTACGCTCTACCACTTTTCTGTCACGAGAGAAGTGCCTGTTGAATTTTCTACAACAAGCTTCTCCAAGCCATTTTTCTTTCTCACAAAAAGCCAACAAAATTGAAGGGTTCGTCTCAGGCAAATGGTTTAGTCTGTCCTGCAGAATGAAGACATTCATGCGTCTCGCCTTCCATGGTATACGCAACATATGTCTCCAGCACCATATCTCCAGGGCATAAATCCATCTTCTCCCTCTTGCCTTCAGGTTCCATGATTTCACACCATATAAAAATATAGAATGCACCAGAGACTGCACAAGTACTTCGTTATCTTGTAAATACCGCAAACAATCGGCAAGCCTGTATGAGAAAATGTATGAATGTAGAAGACGCGAGAATTGTGTGTCAAGACAGAGGAGTGTGGCGCTCTATCCTCTCTGCCTATCCCCGCGGGGAAACGGCGTGATGGTAAGTAAGTAAGGTTTTTGGTGAAACTTTGTGGAATTCCGGTATTTTTTTGTAAATTGAGTTGCAACACTTTTATTCCACTATATTTTATTATAAAAACATTAAAAAAATTAATAAAAAACTTCAGTCTAAATTCCGAAACGGCTGAACATGCAAGAATTCAGCTTCATTCATTTGACAATAATAAATTAGAACTTTTACATAGTTGCGCTAAAGGACAAAAGTTAGAGAATTTAGAAATTTTTAGTAATAAGAATAACAATAAAAAAATAATTAAAATTTGAATACCGCCCATTACATTCCTTCTCTTACCCATTTAAAATCCACCCCCAACCCCACCTTCCTAAACTGCAGACACACCCTTAATTACTCTCTGAAAATGTTTCTAATAATTTTAGTTGAATTGTATTATTGATAATGGGAAGATAATCACGAAAGCGTTATAATATTTAATATAGTGGAATAAAACAAAGTGTTTCAAAATGTGTGTTGTTTGTGATTTACAAAATCAACCATACACGCATTTACAATTTATCAGAGATGACCATGACAGAGATGAGATGAGATGATAAAATATTAAATTGTAATTGCTCGTAAACCATCAGGGTAAAGTAAGTAGGAGGGGTATTGTTCGACGCATGTGATTTGCGGATTTGCCAATTCGCAATGAGTCACTGATTGTGAGCGCACCGCGCGTTTGCGGTTGAGCAATATTTAAAGTGTGGTGATTCATTGGTTCATGACTGTACTGGAATAAAAAAATCAACAGTGCACGTTATTTTGAAAATGAAACTACAGTTTCACTCATACAAACTGCAAATCGTGCAGTTTCTCAACGAAAATTACCTTAGCGAGAACGATGCTAGAACATTTTGGAACTGCACGAATGCTTGGAAACATATTGTTTACTGACGAAGCACATTTTCATATCGACGGCTATGTTAATAAACAGAACATGAGATGCTGGTGCTTCGATAACCCAAGGAAATGCCATCAAAAACGTTTGCATTGTCTAATAACGACAATGTGGTGTGGAATTTCTGCCCGAGGGATAATTGCCCCTTATTTTTTTAATCAGCGAGAGACAGTCACCGAATGATCGACGAGTTTTTGGTACCGCAACTGCAACTGTTTCCCGGGTTCAATAACAGAATACAGTTTCAGCAAAACGGGGCCACTCCATACACACAGCTAGAGTTTCAATGGAGAAGCTGAGGGGAATTTTTCCCAATAAATTAATTAGCAAGTACGGAGACATACCCTGGGCACCTCGGTCACCGGACCTTATACCGTGCGACTTTTTTTGTAGGGATATTTTAAGACAAGAGTTTACAGCAACAACTTTTAAACAATTCAGGCCCTACAATAAAATATCTGCCGTGAAGTTGCTGCCATTGAACCAACGCTTTGCTCTCACGCGTTCGCAAATTTAAGAGTCCGATTGCAAGAGTGTCTTGAGAGAAATGGACCGCATTTAGACAATATTGTTTATAAAACGTAAAATCCGCATCGTTAAACTCAATTTTGTATAAATAAAATATGAGAATGACATTGCAGTTTTTTTTTAAACTTAATATTAAACTTGAAAATTTTCCGCTGGACATCCTTTATAAACATTTAGATATAACAAATATTGTAATTACACAATTATCTCGATAAATTACATTTTTTTATTGGTTCTAAATATATTAAACACCAAAAATAAAAACTCGAAGAATATTGAACGGCTAGATTATTTTTTGTTGGATAACTTAGGGCCTGAAGCAAAGATATAAAATAATAATGGCTCAATTTCGCTAATATTTATTACGATTTCATGATTTTGTTAAAAATTCCGTAACGGTTAGAATTTGTACATACTTCTTGAACGTTTTCGATTCGTTATCACTTACCATCAATTTACCCAGCCATAAAATATATATTATATTTGTTCTTATGCCTTCGATGTCTAGTAGTTGGTTCAGAGTTTTCTATTGGTAACGAGTATGCAATTCCAAGAATCATGCAGATACAGCCACTGATCTGTTTTGTCTGGCTCTGATCTGCTCTGCATCTCCTGGAGCCGATCTGCTGATGGTGTTGTTCTCTGGCTGTTCCCGCTGGTTGGTCACCAATAATTCAACTGCCGATTAAACGCGATCTGGATCTCGAGCGCCGGCGTTTATATTCGGAGAGCGATTTTAGTAGGTCCATCACCCATCAATTTTTACGAATACCCACATAAAACCGAAGGTACATACTTCCCATTTTTAAAAATGCAGAAGTGCCAACCAATGCATGTATAACGCGCAAACAATATTTGTATAGTCACTGTTCCCGTGATATGGTATATGGATTTCATGTATGCAGAATAAAAATTATCACTAACCTTTATTGACTAACCTAACTAACCTTGAAGTGCGCACTCTCGTCGCTTCGATTATTGAGAGCTGTACTGACAACAATTAAGCTCCGACCATAGTTTGACGGCGATCCTTCAATCTCAGAAAGCGGCAACATTCACACAACATAAATTACCAATGTATAATTTAATACAGTCAATTATTTTTAATTATTGAACTGTTACATACAAAATTAGAATCAAAGAAAAGTAAAATAAAAAAAAATCTATTTCTTAATATCGCAAATAATTACGCGTGGCTTTTGCGTGAACGGACAGAAAAATGCCTCGTTATTATTCCGAATACTTGATTAAATTCAGCAAATCAAAGCCGCCCCTTCCCCGGGCCGGGCGCCACTGGCTGTTCGTAATTCATCATCACATAAATACGTCTTCAGACCAAATGGAATGTGCCGACTGCTCGTCAAGCAGCGGAGGCAGCGGAGTATGTCTATTGAGAAATAGCGTGCTTTATGTTATGTGAATGAGAATATTTCCCCGAAATGAGTCCCATCGATTCGGCTTTGTTCGTGTAGTTCAAGGACTTGATACGTTTTCGCTCCATTTCGCCGTCTATATGACGCGACGGTGGCACGCGTTACACAACGCTGCTGGGGCCCGTGCGCAGGCGGACGATGCTGAATTAAATGGCCAACGGGCCGCCCCAAAACCCGCTGAAATTATCAAAATCTGTACATGGTGATTATTCATTTATCAGTAACAAGCCATTCATTCGTTTCTAGATCATTCCTGCTAAAATAACGTGCCTAGGAATGAGTAGAAGTCAACTGTTGAACAGCACTAACGAAGCATATTTCTCTATGCTTCATAAACAACAATATACTTATAAACAAACCACTGGCCGTCAAAATTCACCAGAATTATTTCTCAACGCACAATAAATAGGTGAGACTCTATTTGATTTATTTGCTGCACCTGATAAAAAGCAGTAGACTGGCATCTGGAACAAATGTGACAAGGAACAAAGATATTCGATAAAATATAAATATATATTTATTTATTTAATTTTTAACATAGTGCATACTATTATATATACATACTCCTTATATATGCTCTAATATATACAAAATTAAAGTTTTTTTTTTTTTCATAACTTATCTTTTATATATTTAGTCAGTTTCATTTTAAATCTATTCAATATCTCCTCCTTTCTTATGTTTTCTGGCATTTCATTAAAAAATTTCATCGCACTATACTTCATCGATTTCTGAGATTTTCCTTCTTCCTGAATGGCAGTCTTAGTCTATCCCTTCCCCTTGTATAATGCTCGTGCTCATGTTGATTTGCATCAATTTTTCGTGTGAATTCCGCTGATATTTTCTTTATATTTTGTAAATAAATATATTTTCAGCTTAAAGGTCATCATATTCAGATCTTTCAGCATTGCGCTGATCCGAGTATATCGAATGAATAAACACTCTTAATGTTGTCAAAGATTAAACTATATACAACTCCGATACAAATAATATGGATGAAACTTGATCTGTCACATTGGCTCATGAAACCAGGTTGAAGGTCACATGTATGAAAATAAAAACACTTTTTTATTAGTTCTACTCGTTTTAATTTAGAGGGTATTATCAATATAACCATTTTAAATTCAACAATTTGTACTTATATGAAAACAGCTATATAATTTTAAGTACTTATGATAATAGTGGGAATTTTAGGTTTTTATATTTTGGCACGATTCTAAGGAACAATTCTATTCAAACACTAATGACATTTTAATGAAAGGTAATATATTAAAAAGATGGCAACTAATACAATTTTATGTAAATGAGGTAGATACAACATTATTCAAGTTAATTCTTAGGGTTTTTTTTATGATTTTAGTTAATAATCATGTTCGAACACTAATGATATTTTAAGGATGCAGAAGTTCCAAATTTCTGTATCACCTGCTTTCTGCATAACTACACCCTGTTGATGATTTTGTTTAACTTACCTTCGAAACAACATGTTGAAGGTCTTCGAAAATAAAGTCCAGTGCAAGATTTACGATCCAATGCTCTTTATGTGTATATAAGTTGAATTGTTTCGTATTTATTGCTAGTTTTAAATATGCCCTGATGAAGCTTGAGCTAAGAGAAACCGGTTGGCGTTTAATAAAATTCATGGTGTTTTATTTAATCAAACATTTAAGACTTCTATGGTATTCAAAAAATATGATATGTTATGCATATATAACATCTAAACTCTTCACACCTAGTAGTGTATCCCTGTAATGTGAGCGCTACGCTAGCTAAACGCAGAGATGAGGTGCTCGCATGGTTTCGCTATTCGCCCTTCCGCCCTTATGACGTGTAGAAGCCTCGGATCTCACCGATGAAAAGAATTTCTTCATCACAAAATTCTTCTGATCTCGTTTTGGTGAATATGGAGTATTTTTCTGTAGCACCCATAATGTAAGCTTCTCACATGCGATTGATTTCTTTTGAACATAAAAAAATTCAATTATTTCAAATGAGATCTTTATATTCAATTGGTTCTTTTTGGGATTTGATTCACGTATCGCATAATTACATTAGAGCAGTGCTATCATCTTACATACATATTTTTTGTAGATGGTTTCCTTGAGGAAACGATTTCCTAAGCTAACGATTCTGCACGATATATATTTATAACTAACTAACTAACATACCATCATACCGCTTCCCACGGGAATAGGCAGAGAGGATAAAATGCCACACTCTTCTGTCATAATACACAGTGCTCGCCTTATCTAAATTCATACATCTTTTCATATAAGCTCGTCGATTGTTGGGGCTTCTGACAGGACCATCTACCAGTATCTGGTTTACCTGGTAGTATCAAGTCTTCTGCGGGCGTCCTCTATTTCTGTTAGCATCAACACTTGTATCATATAACTTCATATAATATATATTTATTTTTTTCAGAAAACATACAGTTAATTAGTAAATACGGAAATCACAATGAAAGCTAAACAGTAATTAAACCAATTACACGTTTTTTCTGAAGGTACAAAATAAATAGATAAAATTGAAGAAGGAAAATGTGAGAAAAAAGTTATAAAAAAGAAAGTAAGGAAATATTCGAGGGGAAAGGAAAAGGAAAATGGGATAGGAAATAAGATCTGAATAATAAAAATAAAGCCCTTTAAAGTTTATGTATTGAATTAAGATTTGATTGAGGTAACTGTAGTATTAAAAATGTCTAGTTCGTTTAGGTGTGAATTGAGATAAAGGGGTGCTCGGTAGAAAAATGAGTTTTGTTTGGCATTGGTGTTGCAATTTGGAAGATTAAATGTAAGATTAGTTCTAGTTGACCTGGCTGGCACTCGAATGGATATGCGTCTGAGTAAATCAGAAATCAGGACAGTCTACTTTAGAGTTAGCTATTTTGTATATGAAATGACATTGGCCATGTCTCTTCGAGTTTGTAGTGATGGAACTTGGAAAAAGATAGATAACTCATCAGTTTGAGGAAGCTGTTCTGTATTGTTTCGATTCTATTGATGTATGTGGTATATCTTGAATTCCAGACTTGAGACGTATATTCGATGATACTTCGGACATATGAGAAGTACAGTGTTTTCATGGTGTTTGTGTTATTGAATTGTTTACATGCCCAAAGGATGAAACCTAACATTTTGGTTGCTCTGGATGTAATATGGTTAATGTGCAAGTCGAAGACTAATTTAGAATCAAATATAATTCCAAGATCTTTAGATACAGATTTTTTGGTCAAGAGTTGATTATTAAGAGAGTAAGGGAAGTTAAACGGATTCTTATTCCTGGTAAACTGTATCGTGCAGCACTTACTGATGTTAATTTGTAGGTTATGTTGATTGGAATATACATCCAGGCGGTTTAAATCGCTTTGAAGTTTATGCCAATCGTCGATATTATGAATTGGAGTAAAAAAATTTCATATCATCCGCGAATAAAAGTGTGTGAGTATATAAGAAACACTTAAAGATGTCATTGATATAATTGTTAAAGAGGAGTGGTCCTAGAAGTGACCCTTGTGGAACACCTGATGTGACGCGTACTCAGTCGGATTGAATGTATATTAGTGATTGTTAAACCGTTGTTATTGCTGTGATTATTTAGGATAATTGGTAATTGATTATTCGTAATTCTTCGAGTAATCAGTGGTACATTAAAAACTAAACATCCAACCGTTAAATCTTAGTTACCAATCATCATCACATAACAGTTTACCATCTCTAATATTTATATATATATATATATTTAAATGTGTGTGGCTATGAAACTAAATACTTCACTTTTTAAATAAATATGAGTACACGAAATCCATGTGCTATTAAAATAGAACTAATCTGCTGGACTCCTGAAACGAGGCGCGAACTCCCGGCCACTAGATTCAGTAGACGAGTGCCATAACCACTAGATCAATAAGCACGTCCATATATTATTATATTTTATAATCACATTTAACATTTAGGTTGCAGTTCAGTGCAACCAAAATGTTAAGTTTACTTCAACTGATTTCGCGACCAATTGGTCAATACCCAGATGGTCGGCGCCTAGTTGGTTTCGCGGCCAGAGCCTTTTTTGTACCACCCGCAGTAGCACCTGGCATTTCTTGGCATCAACGACGAGTCCAAAAGACGAGGGTTTTATTTTTATTACAATTGTCTTGTTATTGTGATGAATAAAACTTTTTATTGTTTTTTTTCTCCCTCGGTAAATGGATTTTGTAATGCGACTCAGCCTAATTTATTTAGCTATGCAATATAAAAAAAGCACTTTAGATTTACTTCAAGAAGACTTCTGAGAAGTAAAAAGTTGACAAGTTTCTACAACGCATGAACTAAAATATACGCATAGAAATTAAAATCGGTTATAGCGACCCTTGATACAACGCCGATTCGTATACAATCTCACATTTATTTATACGTAATTATTCAATTCACTTGTGCATTTCATCTAATCCCTTCCCACCTCAGATCAGAATCAGGGTCACGGTGATTCTCTCTGATATCAATTACAATTCTCTTATATAATTTAATTATAATTACAATAGAGCAGTGGCGTGCGGTAGGCCACAATCTGCTAACTAAGTATATAATAGTTATAATGTAAAAATAAAGTTTTGTAATATTTTAGCAGCTTTATACTTTAGTTTGCACGATTTAATGATAAAAAATTATAAAACAATTTTCATACATATTTCAGGAAGCATTTTTGCATCGTATATGTTTTTTGTGTAATTATGACGTTCGTTTTTAATTTATATAATTACACATTCTCACTGTAAAATGTGTATTTCGAATCGAATTTATTTGATCGGTTACTTATTTTTAGTAATCTGCGAAAGGTTTTATGCATATTTAAGTCACCCCACTTGAAAAACCTTTTTTAAATTTTGTTTGTGGCCGATATGTCGTTGGATCAAATGCCGCATGGTTCATTTGTCGGCTGGAGCCTTAGTAGGCCGGATCTTTTGTTGTGGCCGATATGTCGTTGGATCAAATGCCGCATGGTTCATTTGTCGGCTGGAGCCTTAGTAGGCCGGATCTTTTGTTGTGGCCGATATCTCGTTGGATCAAATGCCGCATGGATCATTTGTCGGCTGGAGCCTAAGGATATTTTGTCGTGGACGTATTGTCTTTGAGCCAAAAGTCCATGGAGTTTTTATCGAGGAACCGGGGTGCATCCTACCAGATAATTATCGAGGTTCTGACGACCGAAGACTTGCGGTATAACCATAAAGGTCTGCAGAAAGCCCTGTGCTAATACAGAGTAAACTGTTTATAATGGCGAAAAACTCTAGTCGTTCCGGAATATCATTGCTATTTGATCAAGCTCCAAGAGTACAAATGGGTGATGCAATACAACTTCACCTACACTTTGAAGAAAACCACGAAAATGTCTCTGTCATGTCCCTAAAATTCCTAAGGCGATAGACTAACAGAGACGAGGACAGGATAGTCAGATCTGGGAGTCCCTAGCCGCGATCTAAGCTCATCACAACTGCAATAACCAAAAATATTAACTATTTGTAATCATGGACCCTGAAAGCATGAGAGAGAAAACAGCCTTTGAGACGGGTGCGGGAGATACACTTTACACATACCGTGGACGGTGAGACGCACGAATGTCTCAATTTTTCAAGAGCTGAACATCAAGGACAGACTATCAATCATTTATTTAAAATGACTCTTTCAACTTATTGGACATCTTGTGAGAAGGGAAGATAGCTTGAATAAGCTTGTTATGGTAAGTCATGACTAAGAATTGAGAGGAAGAGGAAAATGAAGACTTCCCACCCGTTAGACTGACCGAGTGAAAAGACGACAGGCACTTCTCTGGTGATAACCCTAAGATCTCTAGCATTGTTTGCTCACATAACTTCGGTTAGCACCCCTAGGTTTTGCATATTGGTACTATGATTGTCTGTGTGAGGGTTAAATTGCCGCTGTTTCTGCGAGCGTCAATCGTAGTCGGACTTCCGTTGGATAAGGACATACAATTACGCCACGGGAGAGTTAATTGTTTCGGCCGATCGAAACAATACGTGGAGTCAGCAGTCAATGCATCCGGACCAGATCGGAGCACGAGGAAGAACAATACAACCCACGACGAGCAAGGAAACAAACATATTTAATGTCAGGTTAGTTGTGACATTTGTGCTTGCATTGATTTTCATATTATTAATTGGAAACCCAGGGTACAAATCAAGCTATCGAAGGGATTCACGGAAACGAGCATAATCAAGAGGGCGATCCTCAGTTATGAGGAATCGACATGGATGATAATGTTGACATATTATGTCTGAGAATGAGGCCGATATCGATTGTACAGTCACACAAACGAACATGTTTATTACAATATGTCCGATACACGAACTTGCACGTGGCTCGCCGTGGCACCGACCGCGAATATCAAATCTCGTAAAATGTTTTCAGCCATCAAAAGGCATCGACCGAATCAAAAGATAAGGAGAGCATAGTTTTGCTGTGAAGTCGCATTTTTAGCACACAGTTCTGTGGTATTTTAATACAAATTAAATTAATCAACTAGAAAGAAAAAATCTATGTATCGAAAAAGTATTTAATTGCTACGGGGATATAGAAAACTTTAAAAAAATTAATATGGACAGGTAAAAAAAATTAACTTAAAATCTCGTGTGAATATATCCGTCGCAAATCTTTTCACCCCGGCCAGCGACGTATTAATCCATCACATTATTTTTTTATATGCTTTGAACAGCGACACCTACCGGAGACTTTAATCAGTGACATCTATTGCACAATGCGTAAAGATTGTAAACGAATATTGTTTTTTTTTTTTATAATCTGTACTGCCATCTAGCGGATTTCCTTACCAATACTGGTAATGTTATTAACAATGGATACGAATACGATAGATACATACGTTAGCACAATTATAACATAGATTTATTATTCAATCGATTGTCAAACGATGTATCCACACTCCTATGTACCTGAGAAACTATTTGTGTGTGTAATTATAATATCCTTTACGTCTGTCAATAATGTATGTGTGGGCAAAGGAACAACGTAGAGAAGTGTACGTGCGAAGACCGATCGGGTTGCCTGGCAAGGGGTGCGCGGTGGGGGGGACCCGAACAGTTAAAAAGGTGTGACAAACAGAGAAGCGCTCCCTTACTTCCCGGGTCTCCCAGATTAAACACTTTTAATTCGTTGTACATTTGTTGTATAGTGTATAATTTGTTATATATTTCTTCTGAAATAAATTGTGAGATTGTTGTACTGAATTCAAGGTTTATTGCTACATCAACCGACATTATACACCAGACAAATACACCGATAATCCTCAAAGGAGAATTATTATAGTAATGTTAAAATATGAATGTAGGAGAATATATGGATACATGTACAATTTATATATTAAATATGAAATAATATATTCCTTCGATAGAGCCGAAACATGAGTCAGCCTTCCCACGGATACGGCGACATGACAACACGACAATGGAGAACTCAAGGACTCTCTGGTATATTTAAATTCTGCAAACAGGCCACCATTTCAAGAGCTTTTCCAAATGTCATATTACGTCTGGAACCTGACTCGAGGTGTCCTTAACATCGCGGCGAGGAGTGGGGCGCTAGGGTAGTTGCACGCTGGGCTCTGGGGGTCGGAACTCTATTTCGGTGGGGGTGGCATCGCTACGTCTTTTAAACGATTTCTGGTACTGTTTCAAAGAATATTTCACTTATTTTCTTTTTTATTTGTTAACGGAATCTCATATACCTTTGATAGCAGACGCCAGAATTATCAACATGTATCGCTAAAAATATCGTCGCTGTAGCATAGTTGGATAATGCACCTTCTCCGGTTTGGAAAGAGATCCAGGTTCGAATTCCGGTGGCGCAATAACAATATTTTTCGATAAAATTGTTTTTATATGTATATTTTTTTAATTAATATTTTAAATATCTTATTCGTTTAATTAGCTTTGGCTATCATTACAATATGTACTGCAGCTCGGAAAAGCTCTACAGTAGGCTGGCCAAACTGTTCTCGTGCCAATTCCTCTCGATAAATCAAGACATCGAGGGTTTAGTGTAACCATAATGGTTATGGCTGAAGAACCAAGTCAATAGTTTGGGACATTCAGTGTTCACAGTCCAACTATTTCGAGCTAGTGTTAAAAAAAATATTATCATCATGTTCAGCATGTACATCTCCAAGCAGAATATAGGCCTCCACCAAGGATCGTCAATTTTCTCTGTCTTCAACCCTTCTCACCTATCTGCTGTCCACTCTTTTGATCTCTGATCCTTTGACTCCATTTCAGAATGTTCTTATTCCACCGTCTATAATGTCTTTCACACACGTGACCAGCAATTTCCTTTAAGGCGTGTGAGTGTACACGTGCAAAAGGTAAAATATCATAGCGCACACGAAAAAATATGGCGCGCACACATTTTTTATCAAGATATTGAATGTTAACCACCATATTTATCTTATATAAGATCACCAACTTTTTGGATGTTAAACCACTTTCTGAGGTCAGCCAAGATAATATATTTCTACTTACGCCTCTGCCGTAAAATATCATATTATTTTTAAGGAGAACACATTATTATTATAAAGTTACAATTTTTCAGAACATATTTCGGCTGTATATTTAATACAAATTAAATAAATCAACTAGAAAGATACATATCCTTAAAAAAATACAAGTTGTATCAAAGTTTATCCTAATTTAATAAAAATGTATTGTTTTAATTCTGACTTATTCTAGCATGTATTATTCAAAGGTATTAGAGATTTGTCTAAATATAAAATTGGTTGCTTTTAAAACTAAAATAACAGATGTATCAATTTTAAACTAACTAACTAACCATCACGCCATTTCACACATACATTTCACACAATTCTCGCTAGATCCCCACATTCATACCGAGAGCTACAACGACATTTTATCAAAGATTCTACATGTTCTTAGCTCCAAAACTGTACAACACACTCAGCACCAACTGTAAATCGTTCACTTCTAATAAGATTACCCAAATATGGACCCAATTGGGTAGAGATAAATCGGAAGCATCGCTATTCAATATTCTAACATAATCATTATACAGTGTCTACACTAATAATTCACTAGTTCTACAACAATCCACTACATTTTTTTTTATTCCTGTCGAATCTTTATCTTTCTTGAATTAAATAACACCACAACAGCACGAAAAAACTGGCTACTTTAACACAGACGGCAGTCTAGCAAAGTAGCCAGGACAAAGCTGCTTTTATCAGAGGCGGGGTCTACTCCATCCCACACAATAAACTATGAGTATATACTTAATTGTAATATAATTATATCTTATGTTTATCATGTTATATTATAAAATACTCACCTCTGTTACAATAAAAACATGTATATAAAGTCTAATAAATAAATAAATAAATAAAAGCATCTTTTCATACACGCCCGTTGAAGCTTCTAACAAGACCATCCTCCGGTATCTGGTTTACCTGGTCTTGCGTTCTCTGCTTCTATCTGACACAGTGATCTGAAATATTAATGAACAGCTCGTAGTCTTGCCACTTGAGCTTGCAAATTTTTTAGACTTTCAACCACTAGAATTAATGTTACAGATTTACCTTAAGTAATATTGAAATTGTGGCTTTGTTCTCATAAGGTCATTTTATAAAATACGATGAGTCTTTGAATAATATTTTTTCTATACATTCGAAACAATTAAAAACTACATTTAAATAATGATATAAAAATTAATTCTGACGATCTAAAATAATAATTCATCTCAATTCGCTAGTTTTAAACAATTTTTGTTATTTTATTATAATACTTCTCTCAGCGTTAGAATGAAAACTTTTTAACTGAGTTTAAAAATAAACAACGAGCGAGAGGTAGAACTCCAACAATGAGACAAAACACTCGCGAAAATCTGCGTAGCTGGAATAAAAGGAAACTAGTCTCTTTTTTGTTTGATTTTCGTTTGCACGTTCTGCCTGCCGACCGCCGAGGGCCAGAGGCAGGGGAGTGCGTGAGTCGGGAACACTCGAGTAATTAAAATAACAAGTCAGCTGCGACGTTCCGCGGACCGCCGCCAGGTGAAAGGGTGGCGCCACTTCAAACTGACATTTATATTAATTAACCACACTAGCAGAGAACCGATCGATAATGATATCATTTGAAGGCAGAGGCGTAACTTTCTAAATTGTGCTCTCGCTTAAAGACAAAAAAACTTTATGATTAATGCTGATTGACGTTCTTGTCGATCCTGTTGTTAATTAAGATTGTGGTGGCACCTTATGAACCACCACAATCTCAATTTTTTCCATTCATTCTAATTACAAAAACACATGTTGCTCTCCCTTTACCGCAACAATAGTTGCAACCTCCCCACCCTTCTCCCTCTTTTTTCTTTTCATTAATTTTCTGCATCTAAACATACTTATGTATCTAACAATTTTTGTGGATTTTCATTATTAGTATTACATGTTAAATAGTTATAATTATTTAGGAGAACACATTCTTATTATGAAGTTGTAATTAATCAGAACATAGGTCTGTGATATTTTAAATATGAATTAAATATATTAATTATAAAGATATACATATAAAATCAATTTTATCGAAAAATATTGTTGTTGCGCCACCGGGATTCGAACCTGGATCTCTTTCCTAACCGGGGAAGGTGCTTTATCCAACTAAGCTACAGCGACATTATTTTTAGCGACAATTTTCGACCATATATGTTACCTTTTTGATATTAATACATTTAATCGTTCCATCATTTGACAGAGCCATCTACCTTATTTTTACAGAATCTCAAATACCTTTGAGTAAACTGATAGCAGACGCCAGAATTATCAATTCATTTTTATTAAATTTTGGACACATTGATACAACTTTATTATTTAGGAGAACACATTCTTATTGTGAAGTTGTAATTATTCAGAACATAGGTCTGTGATATTTTAAATATGAATTAAATATATTAATTATAAAGATATACATATAAAATCAATTTTATCGAAAAATATTGTTGTTGCGCCACCGGGATTCAAACCTGGATCTCTTTCCTAACCGGGGAAGGTGCTTTATCCAACTAAGCTACAGCGACATTATTTTTAGCGACAATTTTCGACCATATATGTTACCTTTTTGATATTAATACATTTAATCGTTCCATCATTTGACAGAGCCATCTACCTTATTTTTACAGAATCTCAAATACCTTTGAGTAAACTGATAGCAGACGCCAGAATTATCAATTCATTTTTATTAAATTTTGGACACATTGATACAACTTTATTATTTAGGAGAACACATTCTTATTGTGAAGTTGTAATTATTCAGAACATAGGTCTGTGATATTTTAAATATGAATTAAATATATTAATTATAAAGATATACATATAAAATCAATTTTATCGAAAAATATTGTTGTTGCGCCACCGGGATTCGAACCTGGATCTCTTTCCTAACCGGGAAGGTGCTTTATCCAACTAAGCTACAGCGACATTATTTTTAGCGACAATTTTCGACCATATATGTTACCTTTTTGATATTAATACATTTAATCGTTCCATCATTTGACAGAGCCATCTACCTTATTTTTACAGAATCTCAAATACCTTCGAGTAAACTGATAGCAGACGCCAGAATTATCAATTCATTTTTATTAAATTTTGGACACATTGATACAACTTTATTATTTAGGAGAACACATTCTTATTGTGAAGTTGTAATTATTCAGAACATAGGTCTGTGATATTTTAAATATGAATTAAATATATTAATTATAAAGATATACATATAAAAAAAGAATCCCGGTGGCGCAACAACAATATTTTTCGATAAAATTGATTTTATATGTATATCTTTATAATTAATATATTTAATTCATATTTAAGTTATAATTATTGTTATAATATGTTTACACTGTCAAAATCCCACAAAAAAAAAATACCGTTAAGTTGTCTAGTGATCTAGTGGACTGGAGTTAGGGCCTCATTTCTACAATTTCAATTTAATTTAATCTTGTATGCCGTTAAGTCGAAAATGAAAAAAAAAACATGCAAAAGCTACTTCTTAAGAGTGTAGAGGAATGCGTTGTGTGTGACGTTATCAAAAGGATTAGATGGGAATCTTAATCCGCCTACAAGTCGATTTATCATTATGTGTTCATGTATGTATCGTGATGTCCACCTGAGTGGGTTGTGTAACAGGATGGCAGATAGTAATGACAGACAAGATAAGAAACGAATAAGTTTAAGTTATTAAACAAATAATAGATATTTCATAGAGATGAAGCTATTTTCATTAATAGAAAAATATGGAAGTTTAGCGGTTAGGTCGGTGGTTAAATGAAAGAGTGATGTTTGCCGTATTAATATATGATTGAGCAAAGAATACAGAATTGCGGATAGAATGCATAAATGTAGAAGGTGCGCGTAAACTATGAAAAGCGATAGTGTTATAGATAAGCGACTTTCTTACTTAGACAGAGAGGATAGAGCGCCACAATTTTCTGTCCTCACACATAATTCTCGCCTCATCCACATTCATAGATATTCTCATACAAGCTCGCCAATTATTGAAGCTTCTAACAGAACCATCCTCCATTAACTGGTTTACCTGGTCGTGCCAAGTCTTTCGCGTACGTCCTCTATTTCTGGTGCCATCAATACTTGCGTCACATATCTTTCTTACCATTCTCTTCTCATTCATCCGTTCCATATAACCAAACCATCTAAGTGATCCTTTCTTAATCTCACTCACTATACTAACATCAGCTTTACATTCTTTCCTTATTACTTCATTCTTTACTCTGTCATAAATATATTTGCCACATATACGCCTAAGTAATCTAATTTCAGTGACTTGTACTAGTAAAAATGTAGCCCTATAAAATTATTTATTAAAATTAATCTAAATAAAGAGATTAAAATAAATGTTCTTTCGTTAGAGTAATTCGGACCGATGAGTATTTTAAATTTTTTGTGAAGAGAGTCGGCGGTCTCGCTGCGCGCGTCTAGACCGGCAAGACCGCCGTTGCGGAACGGTGAAACAGAAGAGAGATTGTTGGTGAGGGATCGGGCCAGACCTGTAGCGGTAGCCGGCAGCGCTATGTCGCTAGCAGTGATGCCGGCTGAAACGGCGGTAAATATGAAATCCTGTCCCCTACAGAAGTATGGGTAATTACAGGACTCACGACTGGCTTAAATGATCACTTTACACATATATCTATTATTTGTTTAATAATAGTTCATTTGAAGGTAAAAATTCAGTAATTGTGTGCTCTTGGACATATTCAAATATTGCTAAGTTTAATTTAAATTATAATGTTGAACCGGAGTGAGTAACAAAAGCTCCTGATTCCAAAGCTAGAGAAAAAGTAAAAAAAAGCCTTGGGAGGTCGGTTGCTAGACGGCGCATGCGGCCAGTGCACTGTGGTTACCCGGTTCATCTATATACGGAAACAGGCGTGCGCGATAAGTTTTTCGTTCTAATCGTTTGTTTTGTACAATTTGCAACTTGCTAGAGCTTGATGGAAAGTAGAAGTTTGTCTATGTACTACTAGTGTGAAGTGCACTCGCCCTCATGTGATTTATTACTGAGTGAGTATATTAACGTTTGCGGGAGAATTCAACAAGTCTCGGCAAACAGATTTGTCGTACATTTGGGTCATTGAATTCTTTAAAAGCATACTTTAAAGCACGTATTGGCAAACAGTTTTTTTCGTTTTGCTGGTGTCGGGGCATTCGATGCCATTAATCACTTTGCAGGCGAGCTGCAGACACTGCAGTGGAATTTACTGAGCACCATTTGACTCAATCCACCGCATTCCGCCAGTAAACCATCGGCGGAACCCTTCATCAGCCCTGTCCAGCGTGCAAGTCACGTGACGACATCGTCTGTCAACCGGGTCTGATAAAGAGCGTATTCTAGTTACCTGATTTCATTCTTAGCAATTATTTTAATTCTGTAAAGAGGGCTTCGTTTTTAATTCTACAAAAAATAATGTATATTATTTATTTATAGAATTATTATATTCAAAATAAATTAATCTTACCCTTTCTTATTAGGTTTAATGAAATAACACCACAACAGCATGGAAAAAAACTGGCTATTTCAACACAGACGGTAGTGGTCCAGCGACGTTTGATCCCCCGACAGTTGATCCCTCGGACACTAGTTCCCTCGGACAGTTGATCTCTCTGCCAATTGATCCCCCAGACGATTGATCCCCAAAGCTTCTTCAAGTACCTATTTATATTCGTAAATACTAACATCCGTCTATGTCATAAATAGGGTGGGAACAAATACTACTCTCGTACGAAATTACATATAATTCCGGATAATTAAGAATGTTTTCATATTCACAATAAATCGTTATCATGTTAAATATAATTACTTTTACGAATTGTGATAAATAATTTATAATTTATTGTTTTAACATTTTAGTCGGGGGACCTGGAGTCATAGACGTCGCATACCATGGGCAGCGAAACGCAAGAATGTGTCCATATTGCAGGGGCTGCGCATCGAGGACAGACTCTCGTAAGACGGATTCTTCAATTTTTAGGTATCTTATGAAAAAATAAGTTAACTTGGAGAAGTTTATTACGGTGGATAACCCCAACCGTTAGCAACAACATACCTATCTGTTGACAGATCCTAGGATCTAGATCTGCAGCATTTCAAGATGGCGGGAATTCATATAGATTACGATCCTAAGGCATAAGAGACCGATGTGGATGACTCTGAGTAATGTTGGCAACTTTGGTTCTTTACTCTCATTTCATTATTTGTGCGATCGTTCAAGGAAATGTTGAACATCATTATTTCCACGGTTCACTGTGCTATTATACATTACGTCCGCACTCAATGCATAACGTTAGTTATTTTCAATTATTCATGAGGATGTACAAAGATCATATAAAACATATTTATAAACAAATTGACAACGCTTTTTCGTCAATTATTATATTTTATTTCCATCAACGCCCTTGTTGTGGACTCTTACATAAGAATAAAAAATTGAATATAACAGTTCATTTTTTATTAAAATTTCAATATAACAGTTTAAATAAATATAATTTAACATAAAAAAATAAAAACTAAGTATAATTTACGTACAAATATTTCTTCAGATCAGGTATGCTCCCGCAACGAAAAATGTCAACGAAATTCAACTTGTTGCCAAGCCGATACATCTGCGATATTGGCGAGTTAACAGCATAATTATTTATGTGTGTACCTACAAAGAACACTTCATGTTGTCTCGTTTGAGTTGGTACTTTATACGAAACCATTTGTATCAACTCAGGGCGGTCCAACATGCTATTACTATATCGCTCACATCTCTTCTCCAGGCAAATTTTTTCAAATGAAGTAGACTCATTAAATAATCGTAATTTATATATTCTATCGGAATATGCAATTTAAAATTGATAAATCTTAGAAATTTATGTTGCACTCTGTTGGAGACGACAAAGTGGAGTTAAATTCCAGCGTACTTCTTACAATAGATGTATATAAAGTTGTTAGAGATATATTAGAGGTATTCCAAAAAGTAAAGACTTTTTAACATGCTGATAAGTAATCGATGTAATAGAAAAAAATGGCAATGAGGGCGAACAATTGTTGAATAAACGCAGTCAGTCAGTGATATGCAAGGGGAATCAACAGGCTGCCTTAAAACCCGCTGGATTGTTGAAATCATCAAACTGCGAAAATACGTTAAAAGTGAGAGACACTTGGAGAGAGCTAAATCTAGCAGTGGATTGAAAACAGCTAGACGATTCGTTTAATATGAATAAAATCTTATTTATAATTTATCTGTGATATAATTCCACTTAAACTTAATTAAATTGTTGACAAATAGAGCGATAATTGCTGGAAACCCTCAGTTAAATTTATGACACTGTAATAACATCTCTAGACATTGTATACAATAAAGCTTAAAGCTTTCGACCCAAAATTTGAAAATGTATCCTTCCCTAAAGTATTGTGAAGTCTGTTACACTCTGTATTTTAAATTATGTTCACCTTCTTCTTTCATTAATATGATATCCATTTTTGTCTATGTATTCCTCTGTATCTTCTTCCTTCGATTACATTTCTCAGATATGCGTTGTCGCTAAAAATATATCATAAAAGTAACTATCTTATCTAGACTTTGTATATATGATGATGATGAATAACGACAGAGAAAGAAGAAAAATTATTTCATGTCCCGATTCATTCATGAGCCACTTTAATATATGGCTACCAAATATGGATTCTTACGAAGAGAGTGAAATCAAGAATCTAGACTATTGAAATGAGATGTCTAAGGAGTAGCATATTGGACAGTAACATATTAGACAGTAACATATTGGACAGTAACATATTGGACAGTAACATATTAGACAGTAACATATTGGACAGTAACATATTGGACAGTTACATATTGGACAGTTACATATTGGACAGTTACATATTGGACAGTAACATATTGGACAGTAACATATTAGACCGAGTGAAAAGTACCGAGGTATGGGAAAATCTCGGCATCTCGCTGTTTGCGCGTGTTTTATATCCTTCAATTGATAGCCCTGAGTTTTATGTTGAGAGTGTCCGCCTGTTTTGCTCGGTATTGATGGATCGCTGCTTAACGAGCCAGAAATAATACAGCCATCATTGGTCGGTAAGTTTTTACGGAGACCGACCAAGAAAACACACATCAGGAATCAGCCAGCAGTCCGGATTGCGCGGTATCGCTCTGTCACTATGTACGGTGCGCTATCGGCTGTCCGCTTCTGTGGCATTAAAAAATGTCACGCCTGAGCTTATTGAACGGTTCCGTGAATGTGATGGGTCCGTGGTGGGTGAGTCCTCTCTCATTGAGAGATTGGCCAGGTTAGTGACAATCTGTCTTTCCTAAAATGACACGGTCTTATATTATCAAAAGCCAGGACCTAGAGTAAAATGTTATTGAAGATGTTTTACATGCGCAGACCGCCTATTTCTACAAATACAAAGTTGTATATCATGTCAAGACAACGTCCAAGATGTGTCTGTGTGGCAACTTTAGAAGCCAATACTAAGGTAAAATAAATAGCGATAAAGATGTATGGGCCTTGATTAATCACTAAATGATTCCACCTCTGCAACAACACTGTTTATCAAAATTGTTTCTACATTTAACTTTTTTATAACCAGTGTGTTATTTATACGCCAACTGGTTGCGATACTAACGTATCTTCGTCAGGACTGACGTAAAACTGAACTATTCTATAAAATTTAAACGATGTTTTGGTTAGAGTGGGGAGGTGATTGACCGGGAGACATTGAAATAGGGAATATATTACCACTTTTACCAAGACTCCGCCTACACCCCGTAATGGATATCGTTCAAATTTCATAGAATAGTTCAGTTGTATTCCAGTCCTGATAATAGATACGTTGGTTGACGTATAAACAACTCACAGTAGTCTAAACAAAGTTTACCATAGAAACAATTTTTAATTACGTCTAAATACAAAGTTTTGGGCAGATCTGACTCATGAATGGTATATGCGTTATATATGTTCTTGGGCATCGAATAGTATATTAAATAACCATATAAAATAAATAAACCATTACATATAATTTCTAAAGGGTTATATCTGCAACAACACTGTATATCATCCAAGATAGCCGACGGTATGTCTATCTATCAACATTTTTAAAAATCGATGCACAAAAGGGGGAGAGTCAGAAATATTGAACCAGCGCAAGATAGTATAAGACTATTGTCGAAACTTTAGGCCTCTTTAGTATTTGAGGATGAACATGACGATGATAATGATGAAAAATGACAAAAAAGTAAGAAGACTTAATGTACCAATTCGTTATTTTCCAAGCATTTTTTAAGCACCTTAAACTAATTCTCCAAACACATAAGACTCGTTAAGATCAAAGAAATAAATCTTTTCATATTTTCCTTTGTTTCAGTCGTAAATATTATTAAAGTCTTTTGATCCCGCTACAAAAGCGCAACGCGTGAATCATAAAGCCTGCCAACCCTTACCGCGGTGGTTGTGTTCCCCGCAGCGGGCCTCAATGTTGAAACACCATCCCCCAATTCGGCAAACACTGGATGTGGTGAAAATACACGAACTCTGCCGAAATAAAAATCTGGTTAAATTCTAGGAAGACATTACAAAACGAACCGTGAAATTGAGGTCTTAGAATTTCAGAAATGATTTTCGAACTGGGAATTATTATTTGTCATTAAATATAAATAACCATCATATTTTATATTAAAATGCTTCGTGTTAGAAATGAAATGGAGAACGGCTCTATGTCAACTTGACAAAATATGGAAAGACCGCGATGTACTTGAAGGTCAGGCTTGTACGGTCTCTGGTGCATTCTGCAAGGTGTGGATCGTGGATCCTGAAGGCAAGGGAGCGAGATGGCGTTTTGCCATCCATAACATGTTTCGCATACTATGGATGGCGTTTTGCCATCCATAGCATGTTTCGCATACTATGGATGGTGTTTTACCATCCATAGCATGTTGCGCATACTATGGATGATGTTTTTCCATCCATAGCATGTTTCGCATACTATGGATGGCGTTTTACCATCCATAGCATGTTGCGCATACTATGGATGGTGTTTTCCCATCCATAGCATGTTTCGCATACTATGGATGGCGTTTTGCCATCCATAACATGTTTCGCATACTATGGATGGCGTTTTGCCATCCATAGCATGTTTCGCATACTATGGATGGCGTTTTGCCATCCATAGCATGTTGCGCATACCATGGATAGCGTTTTGCCATCCATAGCATGTTTCGCATACTATGAATGGCGTTTTACCATCCATAGCATGTTGCGCATACTATGGATGGCGTTTTGCCATCCATAGCATGTTTCGCATACTATGGATGGCGTTTTGCCATCCATAGCATGTTGCGCATACTATGGATGGTGTTTTGCCATCCATAGCATGTTTCGCATACTATGGATGGCGTTTTGCCATCCATAGCATGTTGCGCATACCATGGATAGCGTTTTGCCATCCATAGCATGTTTCGCATACTATGAATGGCAAAACACACTTATATCTCCACTCTTCAGGAGCTGAACATCAATCATTTGTCTGAGACGAATCCTTGAATTTTTTTGGGTATTTTGCGAGAAGGGAAGATTGCTTAGAAAATCTTGCTGTGGTGGACCACGTCGAAGGGCCACCTCCTAAAATCTGTAGAATGGAGGAGCGTAGTCAAGAGGGACTGATGAGGATGATATATGAAATTGACAAATTTCAATAGGTCCATTTTTTTTAGATGCGAAATATTGAATGGAATTAGAAAGATATCCTTTTTTTTATTACATTCTTATTGTGAAGTTTCAATTTTTCAGAACATCGATATTTTTAATACAGATTTAATGATATACATATAAAATTAATTAATAGAAAGAAAAATAAAATACTACCGGGAAAAGGTGTTTGAGATTCCGTAAACATAAAGAAGATGGCTTTCAAATAATGGAACGATAGATGTCAATTTGAAAGTGTACCATGTGTTGGTGTAGTATAAACGGTTAATGCATGTCCCCGGATAGGAACAAAAATATTTTTTCAATTAATTGATTTTATGTATATATATTTCTAATAAATAATAAGCAGACAGCAGGGAAAATTTTGGCTAAACACCATTTCTATTTAGTACTGATTTACAATCGTGACATAATTATTTACTACACAGTTGATGCACGAAGCTTCTCAGACGGGCTTGAGGAGCTTATGGCGGCCATCGGATGCTAGACGACGCATGCGGCCAGTACATTGCCGTTAACCTAGTGGTATGCATCTTGGTTAGATGTACCGTGAGCATCCTTCTAATGTTCCGTCAAATTTGCTTATGATTTACCTATAAAACGCATTATCAAAATAACAGTGATAGGTTCCAAGGTACTCAGATCAGAGTTATAGTGGAAAAAAGTGGAAAATCTACGTACGATAGAGTAAAAATAAACAAATTAAGAACAAATGTACATCTGTTTTAGCATTAAGAAAGGGTTTTCGTATTTTTCTCATACCTTATCCGTTCAACAACCGAACCATTGCCTTAGGTTCTTCAGCCATAATGTTCTCTTTCTTCCATATTCCCGACACCTCCAGACCTAAATCATTTTGAATGACAGATGATTCCAATTCCGGAGTAAACTGTTTGAATTTAGACTTGTGGATGCCCCATGGTTTACATGTGGTAGAGTGGAACAGACGCCTGACCATATTTTGTGGACTTGTGAGATACTTGGAGATGCACGTGAACGTATGATTGATGGTTTGACTGAACTTAGACACCGCCCGCCCAGAAATGCAGACCTAATTAGTAATGGGATGAATCTTGTTTCATATAAGGTATTTATTCGGATATGGGTGACGCGTTGGAGCTCCTTAGGTGGGTAGTCAGGCCGGCTTGCGTGGGTGGGACTCCACCTACGCGCCTACCTCTCACTCTCTATGCCTCGTATTTTGTAACTCCATTAATCTGTCCATGTAAGTGTGACTCAATCCATTTTGTGTCTCGACCACTGTCCCACTTTTGGAAGTGTTTTTGATGAATGGATCCCTGAGTGTCTGCCTTGAACTACTGCACCTTAATTTTCCATCTGTATGTAAAACTATGTTCTATGGATTTGTATTATATAACTTTTTATGAATAAAGACAGCATTTAAGGGACGCTGGAGGACCTAACTTTTTAAATCTTAATTGCTAATAACCTCATTGAATTTCTTCTCCTTTTTCGTTTTGCTTATACTTAAATATCTAATTGAATTAAAGTCGCGTATTTTTATTAGCTTTGATAAGTGAGACCGAAGTTTTTGCATTTTTTTCTCTACCGTTTGACTCCGTAAATAGTTGTATACTTTGCACCATAAACTGTATTGTTCGTGTAATAAAGATTGTAATTGGCATATGAAGAGTTTATCATTGGACTACCAATAATCTTCAACGAGGAACTTATCTCCCAGCTTATGATAAGCATTCTAATGTAGATTCATATCTCAAAAGCTTTAAGTCGCTTTATCAAAAAAAGGTTTGTGAAATGGTTTGGTAATGTGGAACGTATGAGTGAGATGGTAAAGAAAATAAACGTGAGGCAACATAAACTGAAGTCGTCCACATCATACCTGGTATGGTAATGGAGAACATCCCTGTTAAACTTTACCATACCGTGATATAAAATACTCGTACGCAGCCATGCTGTCAATTCGTGTTACCGTAAGAAATTAGAGTTCTATTAAATATTTTTAAAAAATGTAATATTATAAGTCGGAGCATTCATCAAGTTCTGTATATGAGGTTACATTATATAATACAACCTTCATTTTTAGCTATCTTCATTTAGTTAGTGAGAAAGAGACAACTTTATATTTGTATGTTTGTTATTGTTTTCACCATAAAATTAATGTGTGATTTCTTTCTGTCTTGCCACAAATGGTATTTCTGTCAACGTATTAATTTTACAACGGAATGAATTAAAAATAATTATTTTTGTATGATTCGCCTTATATAATTGATGTTTCACTGGTCATTTCGAAGCGTGAATATTTTCGTTCAAATTAACTAAAATATGAAGTATATGTTGCGTATATTTGCCGAAATATTACAGATTTAATTAGAGCGGTAGATCTGTGTTACTGCACGGTTTGGGAAGGGTTAAAAGCTTCAACAGCGAAAGAAAAGGAGACAATGGATAAAAGTGATGAAGGCAAGAGTGGTATACCAAGATAGAAGAGTATAACGTTATATCCACTTTGCCCACCTCTGCGGAGTAGTGATGGTAAACCGTTACGTGACTGTGATTCTGTCGATGATTGGTAACTAAGATTTAACTGTCGGAGGCTCACTATCTAGTGTACCAGTCACCGTTACAATCGAACACAATCACAGTCACAATAACAGTCTAAATAACAATTTTACCATCACTACAGCGGAGAGACAATATTGAAAAAACACAGTAATTTAAACACGGTTTTGTAATTCTGGCTACTGGACATGCATCCGTCATATTGTGGAGTATCGGGAGATGGTATGAGAGATGATATATATGTTTTCACGTGGTCGTTCTGAATGTTTATTTTTTAAATTGTACTTTTCAATCAATGCACGTCGACTGACAGATGTACAAACATTGGTTGAGAATCTGTGAAAAAATTTTAAAAACACTTGCAAAAAGAATTTGGTTAATATAATGTTTAATTTACTATTAAAACATTTTCTTATTCCTAAAATTACTAATTTATCTTTCTGTAAACCCATGGTATTTGTATGTAAAATTTCTAAACCCTTATTAATGTCACAACACACAATTCTCACCTCATTCACATTCATACATCTTCACATACAAGCTCGCTGGTTAGTGTGGCTTCTAACGGGACCATCTGGTTTACCTGGTCTTGCCAAGTTGCTCTATTGCTGGTACCATCAACATATATCTTTCTTACCATTATCTCTTCATTCATCCGTTCCATATAGCCAAATCACATATGTTATCAATTCTTAATCTTACTAATTATACTAAGATCAGCTGTCATAAATTGATTTGCCAGGTATACGCTCGAGTGATCTCATTTCCACTGTATTTTCGTTTCGTTCTGTATTTCGTTCTTTTTCTAGCAGCTCCAGGCACAACTTATTTTTTTTATTTTTAGTTTTTAATTTATCTATTTCCAAAAAATATGTATCATGAATAAATAGAAATAAATAATGCTATATTTTAAATATGAATTAAATATATTAATTAGAAAGATATACATATAAAATCAATTTAATCGAAAAATATTATTGTTGCGCCACCGGGATTCGAATCTGGATCTCTTTCCTAACCGGGGAAGGTGCTTTATCCAACTAAGCTACAGCGACAATATTTTTAGCGACAATTTTTGACCCTATATGTTACCTTTTTGATATTAATACATTTAATCGCTCCATCATTTGACAGAGCCATCTACCTTATTTTTACAGAATCTCAAATACCTTTGAGTAAACTGATAGCAGACGCCAGAATTATCAATTCATTTTTATTAAATTTTGGACACATTGATACAACTTTATTATTTAGGAGAACACATTCTTATTGTGAAGTTGTAATTATTCAGAACATAGGTCTGTGAATAATTAATTCATATTTAAAATATCACACACCGTCTGTTCTGAATAATTACAACTTCACAATAAGAATGTGTTCTCCTAAATAATGCTATATTTAAATAACATCAGTATTTATTAGGAATTAATTGCGTGCATATGTAAAATACATTTTTTTTAACAACAGTAGGTGAGGGCACCACCAAATAAGAATGATCTTGAATCATAGCGGTGGTTTCGACAATTATGTAAAAACATCTTCAAAATATACATCTAAAAGAAAAAAATGAAATTTAATAATGACAGCAGAAGTCGAAAAAGGAGAAGAATTTTGTCTTTCACCAGAACTTTTAGAAACACAAATAATTCTTCATCTGACAAAGAAAATCATAAAAAAGGTGATATTGAAGTACCCATTAAGATTACATGATACTTACGACGCGCATTTTTAAGTGAGTAGTACCGTTGCCGGATATTCCCGGCGCAGCAGTGATTTCCTTCATCTGTTGACTCACCACGTGCAACGTTAAAGACGTTCATATAGTGTGGCAATCTCGTAGTGAGTGGTTGAAATGTTCGAAACATGAAACCAGCTGTCATTCATCGCCAAGTTTGTCCTGATTTGGCGCCAAGTGATTTCAATGTTTTCCATCATCTGAAGCTGTTTCTTGGTGGCGAGCGTTTTGATGATGGTGTTGAACTCAAAGACGGAGTGCAGACATGGTTTTCATCCCAGGCGGCGTCGTTCTATGACGAAGGTATACAAAAATTGGCGACCCGTTATGACAAGTGCGACTATGTTGAGAAGTAGTTTAAGGTGTGTAGCGTCCGAAGATAGTCAAGTGTTGTAAAAATGATGTGTTTCTTTAAAAAAAATCTGGTTCTTACTTAAAAAATACTTCTCGTATTACCCATTACCAAGTAACTAAGGAAACCTGATAAATACAAGGTGAGGGACGAATGTTGCTACAAAAACAAATGTGAATATTTTTGTAATTTTTTTTTTTTTTCAGGCAGTACATAATTTTTTTTAAATGAACAGGTTTGAAGACGCAGAAAGAATACGAGTGGTGCAACTGTATTATGAACTAAAGTCTCCAATTTTGGTACAGAGAGCATTTAAGACAAATGCGGATGCGGATCGGAATTTCTTAATTAATTTCTTTGTAGAGTTTTCTAACCTGTGTCAGCCTTAATGATGGACTCTGTAACGGAATCTAAAATATCGGCAGAACCGTATCTATCGATGTGCTCATGACTGAGCATCATGGTTCTCTATTCTGCTTCCACAACGCAAACTGCTTGTCTCCACTCGTCGCGATATTGGACCTTGTTTAGTGCGACGTGTAGCGAGGCTCCGGTCACATCTAAGGCTCGGTCTGTCCACGTGATCACCAATTTCTCCAGCCCATCTTCATCTCTTCTAGCAACGTGCCCAAAGTAATATTTTCCTTGCATGTTGTGAAGAACTGTCGGCTCGTTTTGAAGTCCATGATATATGCAGCCTGCGATGTCAACACCACGTTTCAATGGCGTCGAGTGCACTTCTTTATTTTTACTGTTTTTGAACAATACAATAAAATTCATCGCGAGTAACCTACAAATATCAGATATCTCCAGTTTTATTATATTTAATCAAAAATATATAGAAAAATGGAGTAAATATGAATTAAATATATTAATTATAAAGATATACATATAAAATAAATTTTATCAAAAAATATTGTTGTTGCGCCAACGGTATTCGAACCTGGATCTCTTTCCAAACCGGAGGTGTATTATCCTAATATGTTACAACGACGATATTTTATCGACAAATTTTTGTACTTATATGTTACCTTTTTGATATTAATACATTTAATCGTTCCATTATTTGAATAAGCCATCTACCTTATTTTTACGGAATCTCTAATACCTTTGAGTAATCTGATAGCAGACGCCAGAATTATCAATTCATTTTTATTAAATTTTGAACACATTGATACAACTTTATAATTAATATATTTAATTAATATTTAAAATATCACAGAATAATTACAACTTCACAATAAGAATGTGTTCTTCTAAAAATGGTACAAATATTGGCTGCCCAGGTACCATTTCCTGAAGCAGGACAACATACTCGATTTTCCAGACAGATGCATAGAAGCGAACTTCCAAAAAATGACTTTTAAAATATAAATATTATTTAAACGTAATTAATTTTAGTTACCTGTAAGTATTGTGTCAAAGTAGATGATTTCACCATTTTAAATTATCCACCAACACTAACTTATTATAGCAATTAGGCAGCTAGTAAAAGTGTCAAATGGATTAGCGCTGATGCACTTGTAGTAGCGAATTAGGCAGTCCAACCGCGTATAGAATACTCAGTGTGTCGGAGATCTAAGGAATTGGAAGAAATTTTATTCTAATCGCACGGCACGACTGTACCATCATAAATATATTAATTATATAGAAATACCTTTCGTTAGCGCGACTACCACCCTGTGCCCTTCCAGGCTGTGCTCCTCCCCCCGCGCCGGGCCGACAGATGACAGCAGAAGAATGGAGAAACAACTTGTTCCGGCTCGAATTACAAATCTCTGGAATTTCGGACGCGAAACGGGTGATGATGAAAGAGTCGGTTCTTTTTTTAAAAAATTTCCGTTGTTTCGCGATTTGGACGGCTGAAAGGGCGCGGCGCACAATGGCGATGGATGTTTCCGTCATTTTTTCGCGGGTTTTTTGTTTTTTACCGAATCGCGTCGGAGGAAATCGGCAGTGAAAGCCCTCGTTCAAAAGGAATGTGTTTTGTTCGAAAATTGAACTAATTCCGATATTAAAAACTGCTTCTGTTCCACGGGCAGACATGGACGCTTAAACTCTTTCAAATCGTCAATTCAATTTCTAAACAATGAAATACGCGGAATTTGCCTATCAGTATATATTTATTTTTTTAAATACTGCAGATTGTTCAATCCGTCTATTTCGTTGAAAGATAAATAATGTATTTTTAAATATTAATTAAATATATTAATTGGAAAGATATACATATAAAATGATTTTTATCGAAAAATATTGTTGTTGCGCCACCGGGATTCGAACGTGGATCTCTTTCCTAACCGGGGAAGGTGCATTATCCAACTATTCTACAGCGACAATATTTTAGCGACAATTTTCGAACCTATATGTTACCTTTTTGATATTAATACATTTAATAGTTCCATTATTTGAAAGAGCCATCAACCTTATTTTTACAGAATCGCAAATACCTTTGAGTAAACTGATAGCAGACGCCAGAATTATCAATTCATTTTTATTAAATTTTTGACACATTGATACAACTTTATTATTAAGAGAACACATTTTTATTGTGAAGTTTTAATTATTCAGAACAGACGGTCTGTGATATTTTAAATATGAATTAAATATATTAATTAGAAAGATATACATATAAAATCAATTTTATCGAAAAATATTGTTATTGCGCTACCAATAATAATATTATTAATTAATATTATATTTATATTAATTCATGGATAATGCACCTTTCTCAGTTAGGAAAGAGATCCGGGTTCGAATCCCGGTGGCGCAACAACAATATTTTTCGATAAAATTGATTTTATACGTATATCTTTCTAATTAATATATTTAATTCATATTTAAAATATCACAGACAGTCTCTGTTCTGAATAATTACAACTTCTCAATAAGAATGTGTTCTCTTAATAATGTATTTTTATTAGGTTGATGCATATTGTAACATAATCAAAAACGAAACCAAACTCAAGACATATTATGTACAAAGATCTACCCTTTTCTGACATGTCGTCTAAGCTGGTATCACCATCATTAAAGCGAACAAACCACTCTCGGTATGCCCTTTCGCTAATCGTGCCTTCGCCGAAAAGATCTTTGGGATCGCCAAATGCCCACCTTCCACCCTTTCTCGAAGTGGTACAGCATAATGTGGCATACACGTGTATGGTTTTCGATTTGAATTTTAATTTCCAAACTCTATTTAAGAATTATATTACGACAAATGTCAATTAAATTATTATGCCTCAACTTAATATCATATGTATTAAAGTACAAGAATTTTTTCATTTATTCACTGCTTTGAAATTGGTACTGGAAAGACCTAACTTTTCCGGGAACCGTTATAGGAGTAGTTAATCCCTTGTCGGTTCTACTCAACGATGCTAATTCAATACGCGGAATTTCTGGTTAAAAGATAATTAGAAGAAAGAAAAGCTTAATGTTTAATAAAAGTATATAAGTACTTACTAACCACACCGCCGTTTCCTCGCAGGGGTGGACAGAGAGGATAGAGCGCCTGATACTCAATTCTCGCCTCATCCACATTCGTACACCTTCACGTACAAGCTCGCTGGTTATTAACAGGACCATCTTCCAGTATCTGGTTTACCTGGTCGTGCCAAGTTTTTCGCAGATGTCCTCTATTGCTGGTGCCATCAACACTTGCGTTATATATCTTTCTTACCATTCTCTCTTCATTTATCCGTTCCATATGACCAAATCACGTAAGTGATCAATTCTTAATCTTACTCATTATACTAAGATCAGCTTTACATTCTTTCCTTATTTCTTCATTCTTTACTCTGTCATAAATGGATTTGCCACGTATACGCCTAAGCGATTTCACTTCCACTGCATTTAGTCTATTTTCGTTCCTCTTCTACCAGCTTCAGGCCTCACTTCCATACATCAGTGTCGATACCCCAAGCAGGTGCTCTTTGTGTGCGGGATTGTGTCGTTCGTGATAACAAAATTATTTAGTCAGTATAAGCAGTGCGATACAATAATCTCTTTCACACACTCATATCGTACCAACCTTCACGCGCTCACGCATTCGTCCCGTAGATACATCACACTTTTAAATGTACTTTGCACTATTTCAGCTTCTAAATTGTTCAATCCTTCTAATATATTTAAATACAAATAAAATAACGTTATCTCATCACACGCACCCTAATTTTAGGGTGGGCTTATTAAATTTATTTATTTATTTCCTAATATAATATATATTGTATAGCTAAAAAAAATGTTTGTTACATATACATTTTTTAAAACAGATTTTTAAAATGCATTGCCCAATTAAGCGAGCAAAAAATAACGGATTTTTAAAACACGATATCTCCCGTATATAGTTGATTCATTGATTAAATTGTTTAGGGATATATCCCGGTTAAGTTTCTTAACTAACCTGATGTGTTCCAAAAACATAACTATGTTAATATTAGATTTAGACAAAAATGTATAAATACACATAGATACAAGATCTGCCTGATTATTCCACCCATTATTTGGACAGTATATTTGGTTTGTAATTGACATTAAAGAAATTTCAAATTTGACCTAAAATCAGTAATTGCGCACTGGACTATATCTGACTGTATCTAATTTTAATTAACCGTCAGTACGTGTAAATATTTAATCTGCATTACGTATGCTAGGCTGACGGTCCTCACTGTGCCATTATCAACCATTTTGGTAGGAAACGGTTATTTATTCGGTTGTTTCCTAAATTTGTTGGGGGTGCCTACACAAATTTCGTATGAATAGTAATTAAACAATAAACCTTGTGTTTTTAGTGTATTTATGGCTGCCGTAACTCATCTTTATAAAATTTGTGTTCCTAGCTAAACAAATGGGAACACAACATTTTGGTATTCAAAATAATAATCACGTAATGTCCGCAGGGCCGTCTCTAACCGGTAGGCCGGTGAGGCGAAGCCTCGGGGTGGCTCTTTAAAGGGGCGGCAAATTTAAAATAAAAATAAACCAGCAAGTTAGTCTTATTTTTATAATACAAGCATTTAAGTATTTCTTGTATGCATCTTCATTTATTTTTAAATAAATATATATTTTTTTAAAATTTTTTTAAAACTAATCTAATATTTATTGTGTACCTCTTTATTGCCGGCAAGATAAGGTTCCACGTTCGAGTCCAGGTGGTAACTGCATATATATTCAAAACAGATTTTTGTTGTGTAACTTTCTAAGTGATTCGGCTTATTTGTTTTCAATTTTTCTTTTTTATTATTATATTTTCAATTTATTATATATTTGCTGACTATTAATTAAAACAATATCAAATGAATATATTTTTCTGGTTTTTGATTGCTGATTGACTATGAAAAATGTTTGCCTCAGCAGGCATACACATGTATCAACATATAACATTTTAAATAAATTATTTGTTTAAATAAATATAAAAAAAACGAACTATCGAATTAATCTAAAAGGTATGATTAAAAATAATAATCTTAATATCAAGAACCACGTTGAGGGTATTCGCGGAAGACCTAACATTGGAGAACCGTCCTGCTAAAAGTTTCAACAACCGAAGAGAAATGAGTAGATGTTTGAAAGCGAACAAAGCAAGAATGGTGTGTTAGTACAAAAGAGTGTGGCGTTTTATCCACTCAGCCTACTTTTGTGAGAGAACGGTGTGCTAGTTAGTTAGTAGAAATGTAAAGGCGACATTTTATAGCTTGTCCGGACAGCCTTGAATGTCCAGAGAAGCCTAGTGAAAGCTCATTTTGTAATGTTTAGAATGTTTATTAGAAACAGAAAGAGAGAGAAAGATATCAAAAGAAGGTGCTGCAGAGAATAAAGTGCGCTTTAAATGGAATATGAATTAATGGGAACTTGTCAACCGAGGCAAGACTAACGGTTCACAATAGAGTCCGGGTACCAACACAAACAAAACAACGTGTACTTGTCGGTAATGAGTGTTTGGGAAGTATGTTTGATAGAAACGGAAAGACAGAGAAAGATATCGAAAGGAGGGTGACTGCAGGGAATAAAATAAATGGCGCTTTGTCAACTGAGACAAAACTAGCGGTTCATAATGGAGTGCCGGTACCGATACTGATGTATTGAAGTGAGGCCTGGACCTGGCAGAAGAGGAAATAAAATAGACTAAATGCAGTGGAAATGAGATTACTTAGGCGTATATGTGGCAGATCTATTTATAACAGAGTAAAGAATGAAGAAATAAGGAAAGAATGTAAAGCTGATTTTAAGATAGTGAGTAAGATTAAGAAAGGATCACTTAGGTGGTTTGGTCATATGGAACGGATGAATGAAGAGAGAATGGTAAGAAATATATATGATGCAAGTGTTGCAGAAATAGAGTACGTCCGCGAAAGACTTGGCATGACCAGGTAAACCAGATACTGGAGGATGGTCTGGTTAGAAGCCACAATGACCGACGAGCTTGTATGGGAAGATGAATGAATGTGGATGAGGCGAGAATTATGTGTGAGGACAGAAAAGTGTGACTCTCTATTCTCTCTGCCTACCCTACTGAAACTACTCTACTACCCTATAAAGTGAACGACGACTGAAAACTGAATGCAATGGAAATGAAATCACTTAGGCATAGTAAGCAGTAAAGAATGAAGAAATAAGGAAAGTATATAAAGCTGATCTTAGTCTGGTAAACAAGATTAACTCAGGATCACTCAGGTGGTTTGGTCGTATGGAATGGATGAGTGAGGAGAGAATGATAAGTATAGTAAATGGCATACGACGCAAGTGTTGATGGCACCAGAAATAGAGGACGTCCGCAAAAAACTTGGCATGACCAGGTAAACCAGATACTGGATGATGATCTTGTTAGAAGTCACAATAACCGGCGAACTTGTATGAATGTGGATGAGGCGAGAATTGTGTGTCAGGACAGAAGAGTGTGGCGCTCGATCCTCTCTGCATACTATCGCGGGGAAACGGCATGATGGTAAGTAAGTAAGTAAGAATGGCTGGCAAAACTAGTTTGAAGAAAAAGAGTAAAAATATATTTATGTGTTAAATTATAATATCCTTTCTGAAACCGAGTCTATACAACACACATACATACTTAATATGGCATATTTTCTTTTTAAGAAGATCTATGACATGTTTATAGCATAGTAATGATTTTTAATTGATTTTTTAACATCTTGTTGTGGTGGGCCAGGTCGAAAGATCCTTGTGATAGTCCTTAGATCATTTGTGTGATTCAATCCATTTTATGTTTCGTTCACTGTCTTTCTTTTGGGAATGTTTTTGATGACTGGATCCCTGAGTGTCTGCCTTGAACTACTGCACCTTAATTTTCCATCGCAGCACAGCATAAACACAGCACTTTTCATAAAATTGCTAATAACTATATTGTTTGTTTTTTTCGTTTTTTGTACTGCATAAACTTGAATATGTTATTGAATTAAAGTCGCGTATATTTATTAGCTTTGATGAGTGGGACCAACGAGGAGGCCTTTGCTTTTAAACTGGTCTTGGGAAAAGGTGGGTCCCCCCCTCCTACCTCCAGCTGTTAGATCAAGTTCAAGATACCGATAAAAGTGGAGGAGCATAATGAAGAGGACGAAAGTTCATGAATATGATCATACTATACTCTAGTGTTGTTATTTAAGTGTATATACCTTTTTATTAAAAATAAGCGTATTGTAATATATATAATTACATATATTAATAACTAACCCGGTAGATAAACCACTGAAATAAAATCCAATAAAGAAATAAATATGCGCATGAAATATGAAATTTTTAGTAATCTTTTAATACGTCCAAGAACACACAATTACTAGATTATCACCTACAAATACATTGTTATTTAACAAATAATAGATATCTCATAGAGACGAAGCTAATTTTTATTATATTTAATGGAAAGATATGGAAGTATGGGTAATTACAATGCTTACGATCTGTCTTCGGCTGGTTTATGTGATCACTTTATACATTTATAACGTTCACCGTTCTCACCCATTAATCAACCTCCATCTATATCTATAAAATATTGTATAAATGTTAATATGTGGAAACACTTTGAATACCACTACACTATCGCCATCTATGGACTAAATTTGATATTCATTTCCTTGAAACAGCATACTTACATATTTTTCTATTAAATATAATAAAAATAAACTAAAATATTTGTTTATGATATTTTTAATTGTTAAATTTCCCTCACCTGAAATAATTTTAAAAACCACGAATCACTTCAGTTTTAGTTTCCCTAAAATATCCTTTAAAACCTCCCGTTAGGCTACATTAACCGCTGTGACACCGCAACACAGCCTTCCGGGAAATTAGGAAAATAAGAGGTTTAACTGTAGCCAGAATAAGGCTTAAACGGAGCACCTCCCCTTACCTACACATACACCGGTCCCTTGACAAAACTCAACTTTCAGTAACATTCACATTCTCATTTGAATCACTGATTAGTTATTCTAATAAGCTTCGTTCTTTACAGCTGAAAAAACTACCTGACTTCATAAATGATGATTCTTAATATACAATATTAATTTAATCAAAAAAATTCAGTTTTTTTTTAATTAAAAGTAAAAAGTTAACAATAAGTTAGATATAAATTGAGCGTCAAATGGGTTTCTCGAAAATTCAACATCTTACGAAGTTATTTAAACTTTTGTTATTTTCAGAAAAATGTTAAAATAACCTTTTTTAAACAAATAATAAATATCTCATAGAGACGAAACAATTTTTTATTAATGGAAAAATATGGAAGTAATTACACGGGCTTACGACTTGTCTTCGGCTGGCTTAAGTGATCACTTTACACAATGTAACGTTCACCATTCCATCCAATCAACCTTAATATCTATCATATTTTTGAATGTTGTATATATATAAATACGTGGAATCACTTCGAATATCACTACACTATCGCCATCTGTGGACTAAATTTGATATTCATTTTCTCTGAAACAGCATACGTGTCACAATGAATCTAATTATTTTTTGAAATTATTTATCTGTAGATAATACGCCTGAAAAATATTTTTTATTTTTATATATTTTCTTATTTTGATCAGTATATTACTATCAATATTTGAATATGTCCAAGAACACACAATTACTGGATTTTTCACCTACAAATACAATGTTATTAATCAAATAATAGATATCTCATAGAGACGAAGCTAATTTTTTTTTTAAATATTTATGTAGTAGCTACATTATCACAGCACACGTTTTCCAATTTTTCTCACTATTGAGTATTTATGGCACAACGTTCATTTTTATTTGATATAAATTTCTGGAAAATCTCAAGTAATTAGAATGTTATGATATGATAAATGGCCCTTAACTTGTTCTAGGTGAAAAACGATGTGTTTATGTTTCTACTATACACGCACAGATGATTGATAATTAAAATCTATTAGTGTAAGACGAATTTATCTATATGTAAATTGTTATATATTTTTTATATACTAATTAAATGTATTAATTAGAAAGATATGCATATAAAATCAATTCTATCGAAAAATATTGTTGTGCGCTACTGGAGTTCGAATCTGGATCTGTTTCCAAACTATGCTACAGCGACAGTACTTTTGACGACAAAATTTCGAACATGTTACACTTTTTCATATTAATACATTTATCGTTCCATTATTTGAAAGCCATCTATTTTGTTTTAACATTTAATTATTATTTAAAATATCACAGACAGTCTATTCTGAATAATTACAATTTCACTATAAGAATGTGTTCTCCTTAATAATATTTTTTTATGTTACTTAGTAACGACGACATTACTAGTAAAATATATGCACATATTTTATATAAATATATATGTTATGAGTTAGACCGTTCTCAGATCTTGTATCTTTTAGAACCTAATTAATTTGTAATTCTTTGTATAATGTCATGTTCTAAATTGCCCCGTCAGATTATTTTATGCTAATGACGTTGCTGTCATGAACAACAGTAAATTTTTCAATACGCGCGATCTTCACAGTGGTTGGATCGGCACTTTTCTATGGTGTATTCGCGAGATCTCGCCGGGCGATCGAAGCCACCAGATCTCTCTCAACAGCTGTACCTGGTGCATAGTTAGGTCGCCGCCTGGCGGGCGAGCGGGCCGGTATTGCGGAATCAGAATGTTGTAAAGGTAAATAATTAGTTAATTCGCTACAGAATTACTAGTGCACTGTCTTTTTATAATTTGTTTGTACTTAACACATACTCTGCGGTGGTGGGTTATATATGACCCGGATGTTTGTAGCGTAATATTCATTTAATAGTGTTTTCTGTCCAGCTAATATTTTATTAAATATTTTAAAATAATTTGAGATACAAATAAATGTTATCGGACGAGATTCAAATGAGTTATTGATAAAAATGTGAAAAAACATTCAAAAACTGACCTAAGACCGTCGAATTGAATCTCAACGCTTACGCCGAAACATATATTGTCAACATTTTGAGCGGGTAGACAAAGGATACCAGGTATTTTTTTTGATTTATTTTTATTTGGCGGCAATTTTACAATGCAAGTAATATAATTATTTCAGGGGCGTTGCGCCTACCTGTAAGTTTTATGACGCTACCTGCTCGGGTTCCGACGAGAAGATCACATGCTCAGTGGATGTTTGTATTTTGGCTGTGTAGGGCGTCTGTTTATGCGTGAGAATATGTACATTATTCGTAATATTTTTTAGCAGAATTACTACGGCACATCACACCATTTCATTAAATCATATTTAAAATGAAATATCTATAAAAAACTTGAGGTGGGTCTAAAATGACCCACCACTACCAGACGTATTTTGTTTTGACCCACCGGGCTGTAAGTGTTAATAATATGATGAACAATCTTTCCAGAAAATAGATATTTCCTTTTCCCACTTGGGTAATAGAAATATGATCGACTGACAAATGATGCTACGAAACATGTTCATAGCGATAAATGATCCGTAGGGTGAATCTCCGGTGCAACAGACATGTGATTTCGTAGCGGAAGATGGCAAATCGGAGCAAAATTAAATGGCTACGATATCCTTTATTATCTCATGTAAGGAAGTCGCAAGCCTGGAAGAAATCATCACATTCGTATCATCTTTAATTTATTATTGTATTTCATGGTTCTAATTTAAATTTAATATCTTTGCTGCAGTTTATTGGTAAATTTCGTTCGACGAATCATCATCGAACACATCGCACACCTAGATCAAAACTAAGACAACTCAAAGTCATATTTCATTAAAAAAAAAAACTTATCTCTATTTAAATAACATTTTATGTCATAAATGTATCCTGAAATGACATTATTCGAGAACTGCGGCTAAGTTAGTTGTGTATATGACAGAGTATCTGAATACAATAATAACTCAAAATTCTTATTTTTTTGAGTTGTCTTAGTTTTGATCTAGCTGTGCGACATGTTAATTATATTTAAATGGTTATCGACGTAGTATGTTGATCAATTTAAACCGTCAATTTTTTTACTAACTTTGATTTGACAAACATAATTTTATTAACAATAAATTTTCCCAAAATGTGACAGATCAAGGTAGGTATGAGTTTCTGAGATGTGGAACCCATTGATCTTATATTCTCCTCTGACTAGCTGGTGGGGAGGATATAACGCCTTCTTTACTCTCACAATATATAATGGTTAGCATATCTTATAGTATAATGTGAAAATTGATTGATCAAATACAAATAGCTATTATAGCTTGATAATTATACATCATTTTACTGAACACTACACCTGTAAATTGACGTACGCCTCCTAGAAGCTGTGCTTTTTGCGAGCTTCCTGTTTTCCTTTAGTTGATAGATCAGTGATTTGCCCATCTACTTATCTATGGATAAAGGGAAGCGCGATGACACTTCTACGAAGGGTATCATCTGTGAACTTCCGCGTGTAAATCTGTATATCGAATAAATAACATTATTAAAGAGAAATTAACAAACAATTAACATTATTAAGGAGAACACATTCCTATTGTGAAGTTGTAATTATTCAGAACAAAGATCTGTGATATTTTAAGTAATAATTAAATATATTAAATCTGCTATCGGTTTACTCAAAGGTATTTGAGATTCCGTAAAAACAAAGTAGATGGTTTTCAAATAATGGAACGATAGATGTATTAATTTGAAAAAGTGTATCATGTTCGAAAATTTGTCATTAAAAGTGCCGTCACAGTAGCATAGTTGGATAATGCACCGGGATTCGAATCTGAAAGAGATCCAGGTTCGAATCTCGGAAGCGACGACAATATCTTTCGATAAAATTGATTTTATAACTATATCTTTATTATTAATACATTTAATTAGTATTTAAAACAATTAACATCTTTCACGAGGTTTGGATTTCTTTATCGTTGTAACATAACACACAGCTGGCTATGTGAGTCTGCAAGTCAGTGTCACGCAATGAAATTGGCAATATCGTATTAGTTTGATTTTCTATATTTTTAACTTGCATTTATTGCAATAAAATTAAGTAATATTTTGTAATTTTTAAAAGAATACCAAGACTATATACAGGGTGGCCCAAAAAAAGTGAGAACATCTCGTAAAATGTGATATAATTACATCAAAATTAGTTTAACTATATCAACAATACCTTAAATAGCTTACTAATTTACTTACTTACCTATTTGCCTGTATTACGTTTTATTTAGACGATTTCCGGTAGCCATCTTTGATTATTAAATTTCACATTGTTTATATTTGTTTTTTTCAAATTGTTGCCCAGAATGACAAAAGTCACCGCAGATGACCGTATTCTGATCAAAAATTTGAGAATTGAAAAACTTTGGGGTGCTAGGAAAATGATCAAAGAGTTTCAAAGCCTGGAGTATAGCTAGACATCACAACAAGACGGGGCTCCATCTCACACAGCCAGAGAATATTAATTTCATCGAGCCAGGCATGTGGCCACCGAACATCCCAGATTTAAACCCAGTAGATTATGCAATATGAGGTGTTTTGATGATTTCTTATTAGCTAAATATTGTGCAAAAAAAAATTACAATAAGAATTATAATTAATTATGTTATGTTTTGAAACAGCTCTTGTGATACGAGATGTTCTCACTTTTTAGGGCCATCCTGTATATAATCAATCCCACTTTTACATTTTGCGAGAGCATTTCATCCAAATTTTAGTCACCTTCGACATGGTAGATTTGACTAAATGCCGGATTAAGTATTACTGCTTGATCCGATAAAAATATTTATTCGGTAATGCAACTCTCCGATCGTGTATACTCCTGCAAGTATTGCAAAATAAATGATTGACTGTTTCGTTCTCACGGCGCAGTCGAATGCACGTATGAAGAATGCAACCCGCAACGTTGCGCTCGATGTAGACTGTAATGCCAGGGTGTGATAAAGAATGGCCCATTTTTTCCTGCCACTGGACATGCTTCATGAAAACATACGGAGTGGCTCCGCCGTATCGGAGGTCAAAATGATTTATATCGGGCCGATGGAAAACAGTTCTGCTCTACTTTGAGGGCATTTTTACTGATGAACAAGTTACTATTTGCCCATGTACATCACAATACGGGCTCACGTCAAAGGGATTATTATAAGCCCTTCAAAACTCGGCGTATCATTCGTGTTCTTGCATTTCACAATATTTATCTTGGTTTACTGTAGGGATGAGGTAGATTTAAGTGACAGGTTACTAGGAATATAATACGGTGTATACAATTTCTGGCTCAGAAGGCGTGACAAGAATGGATACAGGCCTCTTTTAATGATCGCTTTTTTTCTCCGTTAGGTACTTCCTACGACATTTTAACCTTCAGTACAAGGGTGTCCTCCATTCTAACACCTTTTTTCTGCAACGATTTTCAGATTTTTTATTCGGTGACGTCATCGATGTCACAACTACTTTCTGTAATAAGTCTTATATTACCACAGATACCCTTGGGGTTTAATCCTCTGATTATTGTCTTGTTATCTCGGGTACGGATTGCTTGTAACAGAAACTCAGTATTTCCAGGTAACAATATTACGTTATAGTCTATATAAATAAACTCTTTAGTTTTAATCTAGATATTCAGAAGAAGCTGTGATGGAAGAGAGCTCTTCCCACAGATGCGTCCCCTTATTAAGGCTCGCCTCCCCCCACTCATCCACACACACATACATACACAAAGTGACAGTTCTCACACTTGCAATGTGAGTGTTGACACAAGTCGAGTACTCCCTGCGCACTCATTTTATCCAATACTCCTTGGTTATACCTGTCCCTTTCTGGCTAACCGGTGCCTGAAGATTTCGGCCGATGGGACAGAGTGTAGTTCAAATGCCGATGTGTCAACACGTTTTTCTGTGCGTCAAGAGTATTGCTTCATTAGTTAAATCCGGACCACGAAAAAATATATTTTCGACAGCATCGCGAAGCGCCACGAAATCTTTCTTCTCCACCAAGACAGTGCGGGTCAACAGGAAGTGTAACTTGTTGTCCGAATTAAGACTGAGATAAAAGTAAGCCAGATTCTTTCTGTAAGTGTCCTTTTCTTATCAACTTCGGGTTGTATCAACTCAATATATCTATTCCCACTAATGAGTAAAACGAACATGAGGAAAAATTCCGTGACCTACATCTTCTACTTTGGTCCTACTTCTTCATTTATTATTATATTTTGCAAACACATTTCGTGTAGTCAAAATAAGACCACACGATCACCACTACTCCGCATCCAACTGCTTTGTAAAATCTTGTTCATCTCACCGATTCAGCAAACTGAAAGACAATCTACACTTCGGCTTATATACAAGTCCAGCCCAATATTATCATGTTTGAAAGCATGCATCCCCGTGTGTGCACCACCTAGACAATAAGAGAGGAAAATGTCAAAACGTGTGTGGGCCCACCATACTTTTGTGGGCCAATGAAATACCCGCTGTACGTATTAAATCTATGCGATGTCAAGATGGCGACAGCTGTTACATTTTGAAAGAGAGAGCTGACGTGGCATTGAGGTCCAGCCGCGAGGGGAAAAGTTTTTAGCAACCACGTTGCATTTAGTGACAAAAACTAGAGATTTGGATATACCCTGATGGATGGACAGAGATGGATCTCCGCCGCAGATCACCAAAGGCTAGATGAAGAAGAAATCGACGTTTGGCTTGGCTCTGTAGGGAGACGCCAAATCATGGCGCTTTCGCTCAATATCGTGGATCATAAAATGGAGTGCGACCTGGTGTGTGACAACATGTGAAAAATGTGTAATAGTTAACTTTTACTTCTTCAACATTAGCAAAATTACTTTGTGGCCACATATTATGTAAATAAAAAGACAAAATACTTTGTTTAAACCACTATTTATTGATTATTCAACATATTTCGATACCTATAGTATCTTCTTCAGGAAACAATGCATACTGAAATTAAAAATACAAGCATAGATAAAAACAAAACTACTAAGTGGTGGGTAACTAAGTAGGAACTAAAACTATTTTAAAGGGTGACTATTTGCAAAGAGGATAAATGTGGTATCTTTGCAAGTACCACCTGATTCTCTTGGAGTTCTATCCTCTCTTTGTACTCTCGAGTTGCTTTGGAATAAAACTCAGTAGATTCGTGTAACAATATTCATTGATTATAATAACGTATTTGCAGTAACGAACAAGTATATAATTCAGATATAGTCTAATAACTAGTGCGAACTGGCGATGGAAAAGAGACCCGTTCCCTCAGAGACGGCCTCTTATAAGCCTTGTCCCCCACCACTCATCTTTTTGTCATACACACATACACAAATCCAAAGTGATAGTTTATCGTTGTCATTATGCCTTCTCTCTAAAGGTAACTCTCATTTTGCGGCCCAGTGGGTAACAATTGAAGCTAGCCGTGACGTGAGGCTCGGGGACATAGTGTTGTATCTATGACATGGAATGATGCTGTGTCAGCCCGAGAAGCACTAGCATTTTTTAAAAAAGGTGCCCAGTCTATTACCGTTTCAGCTGTATTATTGAGAGGAATACATATTTAATTTCAGTCCTGTTGTAAATGAATTTTATATTATTTTATCCTGCAAGAACACTCAAAGGATAGTCCTCTGCACGGCTCTACCACAGGTTAAAACTGTAAGTTATCATTTATTGAATAGATATTGTTCCGTATTGATAATAAATTAAATTAATTATTATTTTGTAGGTGAACACATATACTTTCATACTTATTCATTCATTCACATTGTTGTTAACTGTAATATATTGTCACCAGTTTTTTGTTTATTCATACCCCCTTAGCCTTTTCTCCCCAGTGCATTTAGTTCCTCTGGCTCGACTGGTTGTCCTTTTGGAAGTCGTACAGAGGAGGTGTTCTCGTATGATTTCGTGTTGAATCACTACTTTGTACACACCTATCTGACACGTGACACTCATCAGAGTTTTGTGACGTGTAATTTCTCTACATTGGGTGAACTTTCGGAAGAGCAACGTGACGGCGTCATCAACCGGGTGAGTCGATCTGTTCTTTGGTTACGTGAGTCCATTCTGGTGCGCTATCGAAGGTACCCGTCCATCCACCCAATCCCTCATTCCTCATCCCTCAATCCCTATTTCCCATATAACCCATATTTCCGATTTTATCATCATTCATCAATTTTGGTGACCGGCGACATGCGTCAGTTACAGACACTTTTATTTTGAGATATTTGACATTTTTATCATGAGTTAAAGTTAAAATTAAAGTTTATTAAATTTTTTGGCATATTTGGCATAAATTACTCTTTCCGTATATTTTTATTATTACAAAGATTTACCTACGGCTTTTATGTTTCGCAGCCGTACGTAAGCGCTGAAAGAATGCATTGGGTGTACATGTTTTTTTTCGGAGGCTTACCGGGTAAAAGAGCGCTAACATTTCATAGAAGGTTCTAATTTGCATACGATATGGAGTGAGAGTAAACCAGAGAAATGCGGGGGAGATATGATACAAGCGTGTAAGATATGTAACACATTTTTTCATGTTATATATTTTTTAAATTGTAAGTGTTTAAAATGTTGATGCTTCTTTAGAAATAAAATATTCATCCAGGCGGAAGAATATTTTATTTTTACAGAGAACACATTATTTTTGTGAAGTTTTTCAGAACATATTTCTGGGCTATTTTTAAAATCCATAAATTCTCCTTCAAAAATGTGTAAGTTGTTTCAAAGTTTTTCCAAATTTTGGCGTATCCTAGTGTGTATAAATTATTATTTGAAATTCGTTGCAATAAAAGATTGATTGCTTTTAAAAATGAAATAATAGATGTAACAATTTGAAAAAGATATAGAATATAAAATTCTAAATATATCGTAAACCTGCTTGGTTGATATGGCGAAACAGTTTCCTCTGATGGGAAAAGATGTAAGTTCGAATGCCGGTAGGAACTTAAATATTTATTTGATAAATAATATTTTTTTTTTAGTTAATTCATTTAATTTGTATTTAATATATATTTTTTTAAATAGTGGTAACATGGTGTTTGCGACTGTCTTTAAAAATGTAATATTATATATAATATAGGAGACTCTTGTCACGGATCCTTTTACATACATTATGATCTCAATTGAGATGGCTTGGACAAGTTTTGCGTATGCTGGAGGAACAACTACCGAGCTAAGATAAACTGGTAAAAAGACTAATCTGGGATAAATAGGACAGATTGTATATTGATTGATCAATAAGTACTGGTGTAAGACAAGGAAAGATGTGAGAAGCTGTGGGCCTTCGACCCTCCTAGGATAAAGGGATGAAAATAAAGATGATAATAAACTTAATTAAGTACTTATAATGTGATAAATAGGATTTTAAGGTCTCTCATCACCCCGGACATAGATTAAAAATTTAAAAAATATATATTTTTCATTAAATTGAACACATTCTTATTGTGAAGTTGTAATTATTCAGAACATAGGTGTAACATATAGGTTCGAAAATTTGTCGTCTGAAAATTGTAAATGATCTAGGTTCGAATCCCGATAGCAACAATAATATTTTTCGATAAAATTAATTTTATATGTATATCTTTCTAATTAATACATTTAATTTGTATTTAATCGATTTTTCGTTTGTTTATAGCATCAAGGTACGATGTCGATGGAGAGGATAGTCCACCTGCTACCCTGCTCCTACTATCCACGCTTGTACTAGAGCACCGACACGACTCGGCGGTTAGTAAAAGTATCACGCTTGTTACTGCGTGACTGGATGTCAAGTGCTTTCGTGGATCCCGCCCGCACGCGAGCCTAATGTATTTCTTCACGAAACGAGTTTGGAAAAGAAAGCCGGTGTGGCCAGCACACCTGAATTTCTCCAATTAAATTGTTCCATTTGCGGGCTTTTACATCTATCAATGTTACAGTAACGTAATCTTCCACAATGCAAATCAGCATTTTAAATATTACACGCGTAAGATGGCCAGATGCCTTAGAAATATGGTACAAGGTAAAGTCGAGAGAAAATCGCCGACTAGATAAATTTTCTCTCATTCGATTGTTAAAGGGGGGAGGGATAAGGACTGAGCCCTTTTATCTCCGACATATGAGGTAACAATGGCGTAATATTTTTTGGGGGACCCTATTCTGGGAACATGGTTAAATTGTTTTTTTTTTTAATATCAGGTAATTTTAACTCTGTTTAAAGTAGTAGCAAAAATGGGTAAAGTTTTTTTTATATATTTTGTTAATTCTTTTTTGTTTGATTTTGTTGAATTTTTTATATTTATTTTTATAAATTTTGTTCAATAGTGTCAAAAACAGGGTAAAAAAGTGAAACGAAATGGGACGAAGATGATGGGGATCGGTTGAGGGATCATACAGGCCGAGGGGGTTTATTAATAGGCGATAAATCGTGTATGTTTCGTTTGAGTAAGGATCTGTTTGAGTCTCTGTGAATGATTGTGTTTCTGACAAACCAGAATGAGTTTGTGATTCTCCAAGGATGTAGTATATTTGGATTCTAAAAATGTTGTGTTACTTGAACCCCAGATGGGGATCGCGTATAGGATGGATGGCTACTTTGTACAAGAGTAATTTGTTTTGTAAGGATAGTGAAATCAACCGCCGCTTTTTATACCCAAAATCCTTTGTCTTTGAGTTAATATAAACATTATTTGTCTTTGATAGAATAAATTAATAAGATCTTAATAATTATATGCGTCTATTGACCTATTTGTTCTGAGATCTTTTTATTTGTGATAATGATGATGACGTTGAACAGTTTTTGTCAAAGATACAATTTATCATCATTGCAATTTGTTTTCAATTAAACTTCTATCACTGCAAGGCAAATAAAGATATACATATAAAATCAATTTTATCGAAAAATATTGTTGTTGCTACCGGTATTCTAACCTGGATCTCTTCCAATCCGGAGAACGTGCATTATCTGATTATGCTAAACCATCACAGTGGATTGACAACATTGAATCTCAAATATCTTTGAGTAATTTGATAGGAGACGCCAGAATTATCAATTAATTAATTAGTATTTAAAATATCACAGTCCTGTGTTCTGAATAATTACAACTTCACAATAAGAATGTGTTCACCTTAATAATTAATAGCAAATAAATAAATAAATTAAACAACAGACCAATCAGCACCATTCTTTAATAGTAGATGAGACTCCGACATTATAACCATAAATTTTTAAATGTATAACGACTCATATACGACAATATCGTAAAAGAATTCTATACGTTCTGTGTATGGAGAGAGCAGAGGCGTAACATTGTTTTGACCACGTTCAAATGTCGCCGGGGTATCGATCAATGTTACGGTGTAAATGGCTGCTTCACCCCTAATAACACATTTCTAGATTGCTATACATAAAATAGGAATATTAAAATAGCTACCCGTAATGTAGTGTGATAAATTTTAATCCAGAAAACTCATTATTTGGGCGAAAACAGCACTTTGAAAAATAAATTGGTATTTTTTTTAAACATTTAAAAAAAATTATAAAGCACCCATTTTAAGTATACTTGGAAAGGTCACACCACGCCCTTATATCATACTTTGACCACATCGCAGAACACATAATATAGAAAGATTGGTTATTCAGAATGTCCAAAAATATCATACAAATTTCTGTATCTTTTGCTGCCACCAACAGTTCACACTCTTTTGGATCTTTGTAGTCGCCATCAACTTCTCCAGGTTATCATAATTTCTGCAGGCGATGTGACCGAAAAGACTGCGACAACAGATCGTGGATCATCTCTCTTGAATCCTTAATTAGAATATTCTAGACATTCATTCCAGCATCACATTTTAATGGCGTCAAGTTAAGAAACTTAACACCTGTTTGCTTTGTTTCCTTCAATTGGCACCCCTGTTTTTTTTTTGTTGTGGTATGCCTGTCGTCGCTTTCTACGACTGGCGCCAATTACGGTCAGTAGCTCATCGAGAAAGGATCTCTTAATAATCGGCGTTCCGGGAGTTAATTATTTCAATCGGTCGGTTCAGGTTAGTGGTGATCTTTATTAATGTATAGATGGTCATATCATCAATAGAATGCCTGGAGACAAAACTAGCTATCGAAGGAATTTACAAGAACAACACCTCTCACTTGCTATCAGTGGCCATGTTTCTACTCCGTAGATGAAAACATAAAAACAAAAATCGCAAACTGTGTGTCAATCACCATTATTTTTAAGTCACATTCACTAACGGTGATTGATAACATGAGCCGCGATTTACCGATTTTGCTGTCACTGTATGAATTATTCATCTGTATATTAAAAACTAAGCCCCTAAATTACAGATAAGTTTAATTGATGCGACGTCTAGTCATAAAAATACTTGTCTAGTGTCCGAGTGGTCGAGGGTTTGAGCTTTGTGCTGAAAGATCACCAAGTTAACGTTATTGGACTTTGCAAACACCAAGCATATACTACTAACCCAGCTGCTTCTATAAGTCTGCGTGCGGCCAAGATAAAAACTCAAAGCGTCGTACACGGCGTAGGTTCTGACAATGAGATTTGATACGTGCACATAAGCGTGTACCTAAAACTACTATAGATCCTAACATCTATCTATTCTGAAATGTAGATATAAATCATTAAACATTAACATGAGGTGTTGAATTACAAACATTTATTGCATTTCAACTGTCACTGGGGAGATTCAAAATCACCCAACTGACTCTCCTTGAAATTGTACAAACGGTATTCTTACGTATTCACTTTGAAATATACACTTGAGAAATAAATACTACCAAAACATTCATGGCATATTTGACAGTTCTACCATAGATAAAGAAAAAAACTGCGACCATAGAACGCGACGCGATATGACCACGAGACATAGATCAGATGACAGATGCTCCAATACATTTGACAGCCGTAATACGATTTCGCGAATATATATTTACGTACTGTGATTGAGTATATAAAAGAGAACACATTTAATTTAAGTAATCTTAACCTAGATGTATTAAAAACACGTTCGTTTTTGCCCTGCTCGCGTCCCACAGACAAGGCCGTTTAAGCAAGCACTTTACAGCCACAAATAATACTACTGAAGGCTCCACATCCAGAAAGATGGGAAAACGGTTAATACGAAAGATGAGAGTTGTCTCCAAAGCATCTCATGAGAGCAAAATCAATATTTCTGAGATTGTCTTGAGTCAAAAATCTCTTTCGTGGACACGGGGCATTAGAATGACTCGACCAGTACATTGACTCTCAGAGACATCATGAATTTGAGTATTTAGAGCCAGTCAAAACATTAAATTCGCTGTAGCAGTGTAGTCTCGTGGCACGGACAGAATCAATGTTCTATTTCTAGAAAGATATTTCACCGAAACAATACGCGTGATTCCGATCTGGCCTTGTAGCGCGAAATAATTGATTTTTTTATCCCCAAAGATATGGTGATAAGACGGGAATCCAGCTGTACTGTAGTAGTCTCGCCACCCTCGTTGGCCTGCTGCAGAGAACAGAACTCGTAAACTTTACTTCTTATCGAGACCGGTTCCATTACACGTTTACCTGTTAAATTTAATAAAAGCCGGGCCGAAATTCATGTTTTTAATTTAATTTTGCCTATATTTATAGCCCATTTATATTTTAAGTAGGGTAATCTGTTATTTATTTAGGGGTGTAAGAATTCTAAATATACTTCATCCCTTTGTGGCGGAGGCTCGCTGCCGTTGTATGTATTATACGTTGAATATCACGTTATTTGAAAATGTTTGTTTGGTTTTGTTTGTTGTCAGTGTGACGTCATGTACCCTTTAGGTCAAATGTTATAAAATATTTAAAAATGTTTTCCTCTATCTGGAGGGGTAGATATTTACTGTGAAAAGGGAAAAGGGTTCTTCGAATGTAATATAAAAACGTTATTATTTACAAAACGGAGTTCAATATGTTTGGTAGTTTTACCTCAAGAATATTTACGATATACTTTTACAAAAGTAATTGAAGAATGGAATTCAAATGCCAAATATGTATCGAAAATCACATTTTGAGATAATCAAATAAAATGGTTTTATATTTAAGGAGAACATATTCTTATTGTGAAGTTGTAATTATTCAGAACATAGCTCTGTGATGTTTTAAATACCAATTAAATGTATTAATTATAAAGATATACATATACATATTAATTCTGACGTCTGCCATCGGTTTACTCAAAGGTATTTGAGATTCCGTAAAAACAATGGAGATGGCTTTCAAATAATGGAACGATAGATGTGTTAATTTGATAAAATGTAACATATGGGTTCGAAAATTTGACATCAAAAATACTGTCGCTGTAGCATAGTTGGTATTGTACCTTCCCCGGATTGGAAAAGAGATCCAGGTTCGAATCCCGGTAGCGCAACACCAATATTTTACGATAATATTGAATTTATATGTATATCTTTATAATTAATACATTTAATTAGTACATAATTGCATTTAAAAATGGAATAAAAGATATATAAATTATAAAAATCTACAATTTCGACGAATCAAATTTGTCGAAAAGGTAATCGGTTGATGTAGTGAAATATAGCTGTAGAAAAAGAACCAGGTTCGAATCCCGTGTAAATATTTTTTCGATAAATAGATTATTTCTGTATATCTTTCAAATCAACTTATTTACATTTTTATATTTAAGAAATTTTAATTACACTTAGATGAAATTTGATATACAGAACAACTAATGCCATTTATCAGATTTAAATATGGATCTCTACAGTAGACTAGCCAAACTATTACCTAGATTTCTTCCGTCAAGAAGTTCTCCTTTGTCATAACAATAACATTGCAATTATTTTTTAAGTTTCATACAATACATTCCGCTCATAATAATAGGATAGCCTTTTATTATGGTTAAATCTTAATAATATATATGCTTAGTAATAAAATATCTTAAACTAATATTATATATCTCATGGAGACAAAGCTATTTTTTTATTATATTTAATGGAAGATATATGGAAGTATGGGGTAATTACAGAGCTTACGACTTTTCTTTGGCTGGCTTAAGTTCACCAATTCTCACCCCTTAAACTCCACATTTTATCAATTTTTTTAAAGTTGTATATATGTTAGTACCATATGTGGACTCGCTTCGAGTATCACTACATCATCGCGATCTATGGACCAAATAATTAAGCTATATTCTTTATCTGTAAAATGTTTTTGAACATTTTATACTAGTAATTATCCCATACTTCCATATATTTTCCATTAAATATAATAAAAGACGTATTCTAGTATATGTTAATAATTCGAATGAATTTCCTTTACACATAAAAGATATTGCCTCCACTTCAAATTAAGTTTCAGCTTCAACGACATCTGAAAGAATATCAAATTTTCAAAAAATGACAATAGATGACGATAGCATAATTGGTAATAAATAAGTGAAATGTTCCATCTTGATTTAATATATACAAATTCCAAAAAAAAAAATTGACAGATGTGGTAGCGTGGGTAAATAGGTGAACGTTACATTTTGTGAAGTGATCACTTAAGCCAGACGATGACAGGTCGTAAGCCCTGTAATGCCCAAGACTTCCATACTGCTCATATAAAAGTAAATAATAGCTTTGTCTCTGTGAGACATCTTAATCTTAATAAAAAATAGTTTTGCCTCTATGAGATATCTGATATTTGTATCAGTGCCTTTGTAGGTAAAAATCCAGTAATTGTGTGTTCTTTGACATATACAAATATTGCTAATAATGTTTTCTTAACTATTTCACATTTATAAAAGCAAAATTAAATAAAACAATTCAAATAATGTTCAATTACATATGGTTTACTACTGATTCAATGAAAATGAAAAGAGCTTTTTGCGCCGGTAAGTACTTGATCAAACATGGAATATGTGTAAGGAGAAGCAATTCTTGATCTCATACTTGTTTGGATATTTCATTACAAGTTTATAATTTGGCTAAAATCGAAATCTAATAATTTTTATAATCCCTTTTAAAACGAAATCCTGACATTTCAATTTTTGCTAGAGATTAGATTCTCTATTCCTGTCTCCATTCTATACTTGTCAACTTGTCTTAGCTACGCCCCTGAGCTGGATGTTAATCTTGCACTGCTACTGATGTCTTTCTATAACCATTAATTCCCTTCTCTTTAGTCCATAAAAAAATTGACAATATTAAGGGATGAATTACAGGATATGCATTATGATGTCTAGTTCAAGCTACGCACCATCGATAACTATGACAGCTAGACTAAAATAATTATAAATGAGAATCTTCTGAGGATATCATACAGCTCCTATTTAGATGCAGTAAACTTCCACAATACGAAAACCCTAAAATATCGAAGAACACATGCTGACCATATACTTATCTTCAAACTATTGACTATCCCAGCCAATTAGAATTAATATCTCTCCACATACCATCTAGATCGACCCGGCAGTCTGCACTCTTCTACATTCCTAGAAGTAGAACATCTTACCTGAAAAAATTAATTAGTCCACATTTTAAGAAATTTACAGAAATTTACTTTTTCAACATTAGTCTTACTACGCTTAAATAGTTATTTTTATGAACCACCACAATGTCAATTTTGCCCAATCATTCTACGTATAAACACATCTTGCTCTCCCTTTACCGCAACGATAGTTGCAACTTCTCCACCTTTTCTCCCACCTTTTTTCTTTTTATTTATCTTCTGCACCTGAACATACTTATGTACCTAAATATTTCTGTGGATTTTCCTAATTAGTATCACTCGTTAAATATTTACTATGTTAGTTAAATTTACTATGTTAAATTTACACCGTCAAAATCCCAAAAAAATTAAATTAAATATCTCGAGATCATATGAATAGAATATAAACAGAGACGATAAACAGACCTTAAATTTGTAGAAGATATTCTGATTAATCGAAAGCTATTGATTTCAAAATAAATTTTAATCAAACAAAAATAATGTAAATTGAACTAATCAACAAAGAACAGAAAGTGTATTAAGCAACAACACTAAGTATAAGTATCTGCTTAGATTAAATAACATAACTAAAGAGATGCATAAATACGCATTTAGCTAAGCTCAAAAAGTCATTTAATATAAGTACCTACATATAAAAAATCAGCCTTATTTTCAAGTTTGTTCACTGATCATATTTTTGGGGGTCTGTAGCCTCTACTGTTATCATCACCGCCCGGCGACACTGAACACACCCTACAAATATCGGTGCATAAAATTAAACTTTCTGCCACCATTTTTCCAGAATCGTCTCCAGAAACTATTAAGGGGGTTACTTACGAGAAAAATAAAAAAATAAACTTTTTTTTAATTTTATTATTCTAAACTTTTTTTGTACAAGAAAATACAATCCGCACATTTCTACGATAAGTAGAATTGCTTGAAATTTTAGTACAAAGTAGCCAAGGTATGAGTCATCATCGTACCGGTGAGACAGTCCGCGCGCTGCATCCCGCCCATCCCATATCCAACTTTTTATAAATGATACATATTTTTTACTATATACATTAAAAATTATTTTATTTATAAAAATTAATTTATGTAAGTAAATAAAATGAATAGGTTTTATTTATTATGCAATGAACAGTTCTAAAGTGAAAAAATAAGTGTTCAAAGTGGAATTTTTTTGTTTTTCGGCTCTCCTGAAAAGTTTACTTTTTTGTACATTAGTCCCATTATTTTGGAAACCATAAAAGAAATTGAGGTATTTTTTTTTAATATCCATGGTATCACTGACTGTATTCCTGACCTAGGAAATGTCAACGGAATCAGCTGTTCAAAATTTGAAAGCTGCTACAGCTTTTATTTTAATTAATTTTTTTAAACCCTTAGTTAAATTATTTTATTTAATACTAAATCAGAAGTGTGCAAAATTGTATTGAAATTGGATTAGCGATGGCTGAGAAAATGGGTCTTACTTTTCAACGTAAATGGTCCTCGGTAGTGACCGCCCTTAACTTAACTTCTCCATATTTGTAAACTATGCCTATCAATAATTTAAGTCTAAGTAAGTCTTTCTGATATCCTGCTTTGGCGACATGCACAATGTATTCCGTGACTACCTACTCTCTCATAATTCCAAACATAACCTACAAAACCTTTCTGATACAACACGCACGTTCTTCATCATCTAATATCGCCTACATTCCTTTCCATACCAGCAATCTTAACATCATGTATTTTTATTGACTGTTAATTACAAGATTTTCTCCATTAATAGTTTGTCCTCATTTGTAAATTTAATGTATCCAATAATGCTCGAGGTAAGTAAATACCGACTCTTGGATAAGAAAAGTTATCAGGTTTGATATATCCTCGCGTGCCCCGAGACGGTCAGCCGATACTGCTTCCGGAGATTCTGTAGGGAAAGTGGAAAACTTATTAAAACTTGTTATCTATGTAGTCCAACCCCCGAGGAGGGGTGGATGAATTATTTATGGGGTCTTCATGGCTCGAACATACTCATAATCTTACGGGCTCTCCCGGGGTTATCTTAATGTAATCTATTCATTCCATCCAAAGTTTACCTATGTATTTTTTCACTTTTAGAGTAGACACTTTGACATTATTTTGAATAATTCTGATCAATGTAAAAACAGTAAAAAAAAACTTTTGTGTGTTTATTTTAAATCTATAGTTTTATTCTGAGCTCGATGAAATTTTGCACACTTGACCTTCAAAACACGAAGTAGGTCACTGTCTACATGAAATTTCTAATAACATAAACATAATAAATTATGCACACTTGACGTTCAAAATAAGACTAATCACTGTCTATATCTGATTTAGATAAAAAAAACTACCCTCACCCTCGTTTACATCAACTAGTTCTTGATAAAAAACAAACGTGATAAAATAACAGAAAATGTATACGTCGGTATAAGTAGCATCTATCTCCTATCAAAATGTACTTTTCCCTTGCATTTCTACACCCTAAACCAGAGGCCTCACAAACCTTACATAGGTTATTTTAGATATACCATAATCTTCCATATTGAGAGTTTCTCTTTTAAGATGCGACCATTTCTCAAAAACTTTTAAGTATTTAGAAACTGCTAGATGGCAGTGCTAACTCCATCCGTTTGATTAAAGAAAAAAAGTATATATTAATTTAAGGTTACCAGTTAAGTTTATAAGTCTTGTATCTTACTATGTAGTAAATATGTGTGTAATATTAGAAGCTCTTTAAAAAATTGAAAAATAGAAAAACATTTTATATAATGAAAATATTTTTGAGAATTTACGTACAATTTCAGAATTATATTGTATTTTTATTTTTTATCTTTGTTTAATTAACCACTAAAATGAGTTTAAATACATCTACCGGTTTCGAAAAATACCATTTTCTTCTTCAGGATGTCATAACTAACTAAAACATACATTGTTTCTTTGACAGAATCTATTTTTAAAAAAATCTATTTTTAAAAAGAAATTTTTTTTTTTTTTTTTTAGTACCTAACTCAAATCATTACTTAATACAAATTTACTCGAATAATTTTTAGGAAAAAATTTTAGAATGGGACTCGTAGTTAAATTTAGTTGGTTGTTTTTAAAAATAGATTTTTTTAAAAATAGATTCTGTCAAAGAAACAATGTATGTTTTAGTTAGTTATGACATCCTGAAGAAGAAAATGGTATTTTTCGAAACCGGTAGATGTATTTAAACTCATTTTAGTGGTTAATTAAACAAAGATAAAAAATAAAAATATGAATCTTAACCACAAAGATAACATTGCTTATTTTAAAAGTAGAATTATATTGTGATTATTAGATGTGATATTATTTATTTACTTACTTACTTACCATCACGCTGTTGCCCTGCGGGACTAGGCAGAAAGTCTTTTGTGTCCTGACACACAATTCACGCCTCATACACATTCATACATCTTTCCATACAAGCTCGCCAATTATTGTGGACCATCTTGTTTACCTGGTCGTACAAAATCTTCCTTGAACGTCTTCTATTTCTGGTGCCATCAAAATTTGTGTCATATATCGTTCTCACCATTCTATCTTCATTCATCTGTTCCATATGATCAAACCACTTAAGTGACTTACTCTTACTCACTATACTAAGATCAGCTGCACATTCTTTACTCTATCATAAATGGATCTGTCACATATACGCCTAAGTGATGTCATTTCCACAGCATTCAGTTTACTTTCGTTCCTAAAATATTCAATGCAGTACCTACAAAGATGGTCGATTTTAAAAATTGAATGAAAAATACATCATAGAAGTCTCATATCTGTAGGAAACATATTTTTTCATCTTCTGTATATAGTTATCTGGGCTAAGCTATATTTGACCTTTCTGGCCAACAGGCCCTGCTCTCGACACGGTACTGCAACCACCCTTTCCTGCAATGAGACCCGAAACGTCGGCCAGAATGGTCAAATATACACTGCAGATTAGCCCAGAAAACTATACACAGAAGATTCTGAACAGCCGTGAAAACCTAAAATCGTTTTTATATTTGTGTATTTCCTCGGATAGAAATAGTTTCGGGTTCATATTCCGGTAGTGACTAAATATATTTACGATAGATAGATTTTTTTCGACATCTACCGAATCTCCTGTCACATTTCAGAATTAATTAATTTAATATGTTTTAAAAATATTTATTTTCATTTCGCATAATACATCTTCATTAATTAGATGCCTCGTTTACCACGTCGGTCTGATTCGAACTATTTCCTCACCACAGCAGACGCCTACCTGGCTCCCTGACGCGGTCGAGAAATAGTGTTGTGTGTGTGTCCCATCCAATAAATAACATCCCACCAATTGAAGATTAATACAGCCCTCCAAGCCGGGCGATAAATCAGGCGCGGGCGTCGAGGGATTCTCGCCCCTGATACCACTGGACTTAAGGGCGATTAGTGGCTATCCGAAAGCGGGAGGTTAATAGTTTTAGGGACGTCCATCTTACTCGGTTCTACATGGAGTATCATTCTAGCCACGCGGTTAAAAATGGCCAACTTTAAATGGACGCGATTCCCTGACGCTTTCGAAATTTTCGCCAAGCGAAAAAAAGCACAAATTACACAAAGAGTTTGTTTTATAAGGTTGTATATCTTATATTCTTAGCACTGGTGGGATAGGATCCAGTGAATTGTATCGATTAAAATTATAGTTTAGTTGACACACCCCGAATTGGATTCAGAAAGGAAATAATGACCTACTTTGATCTCAGTCCTGGGTTGGACGATAATTTTCACTCGCACTTTCGTAGTGATGAACGGAGATATCACTGCACTTCCGGATGGTGTATAAAACCGCTTTTTTTCGTGGTCCAGATTTTTACACACGGCGACATTTTTGTTCCACAAAAAAGCCTGTTGACAGCTCGGCGTCAAAATGCAATTTGTTCCCTCGTTGAGATTAGTTGGCCAGAGCGGGAAAGGTATGTTAAAGTTTATTGGATAGACGGAATGTACAAAGAGTCTCGACTTGCTTCTCGATGTCCGCAATTGAAAGATTATCAAGTGATCTTTTTGGAAGTCTAATATTATAATTGTAATGCCATGGCGCTAGATTATTTTAATGACGTAACCCCTGTTCCGCACAGCTACGGGCCCGCGGGGCGCGATAATCGCGGCCCGAGAAATGTTCAATGCAAAAGCCCATATTTTCCGCTTTACGGAAACATTTCGCCCGTCACTCCGCGCCGCTGGAAACCCTACGCCCCTGCGCTCGGCGGACCGCCGAGTGGACTCCGCCCACAGCCAACGAGAAGATTATGCCTTTGAATTTTGTGTAATAACTCGCTATAAAAAAATGCCATGTCAATTTAAATGTATATAATAAAAAGAGCTTGGAAGGGGCGATCGCCCGGAGATAATATTATGCACCTTAAAAATCATTTGTAGGATGAAAATGGATTTTTTTAGTTTAAGGTGCAATAATTAATTCCCCGGGCCATCGCCCCAGGTGAGATCTAGCAGGCATCGTGAGGGGAATTCAGATCTGTAAAATAAAATACTCGCGATGCCTGCAAGATTAAAAGTAAATATGTGAGACATTTTTACGGAGAAAAAAAAATCTGCCGCCCCGGACGGGACGAAGTAAAAAATGACCCGAAACAATTGTAAGATTCTGTAAGATAGGATACCAAAGATCATGATTAAGTGAATATCCCAATGGTAGCGTCCTAGAGCCAGGCTAAAGAAGAGGTGGGCTGACTATATGGAAGGAAATTGGAGCAGAATGAGAAGATCCGGAGTCTAAAGAAGAATAGCTGAAGATACGAATTAATCTTTTAAGAGGCCGAATCCCAAAATGGGATGTAACAGAAGATTATATTATATTAAGTGAAATTCATCTGTGACTTTGGAGATAAATAAATTAAATTAAATAATATCTTTACTTTTAAAGGGAGCATTTGAGATGTTTGAACAATAGTGGGTTTTCAGAATTTTCTAATCATTTGATAGAAAATGGTCATGATTTTGATAAAAAATTGGGATTGTCAATTTTGCATATAAACGGTTACAAATTAAATAATTTGGAATCGTTGGAGATAAATAAAGCGTGTAAAACTAATCAAAAAATTATAAACAACCAACTAAATTTAACTATGAGTCCCATTCTAAAATTTTTTCCTAAAAATTATTCGAGTAAATTTGTATTAAGTAATGATTTGAGTTAGGTACTAAAAAAAAAAAAATTTTTTTTTAAAAAGATTCTGTCAAAGAAACAATATATGTTTTAGTTAATTATGACATCCTGAAGAAGAAAATGGTATTTTTCGAAACCGGTAGATGTATTTAAACTCATTTTAGTTGTTAATAAAACAAAGATAAAAAATAAAAATATGAATCTTAACCACAAAGATAACATTACTGATTTTAAAAGTATAATATCTTTATTTGTTAACTTTGTTTTATCAACCACTTATTGAGTTTAAATACCGGTTTCGAAAAATACAATTTTTTTTTTCAGGATGTCAACACTAACTAAAAACATATATTATTGTCTCTTTACCAGAATCTATTTATAAAAGAACAACAATTATTTAAAAAATAAATTTAGTACCTAACTCAAATTATTACTTAATATAAATTTACTCGAATAATTTTTAGGAAAAAATTTTAGAATGGGACTCGTAGTTAAATTTAGTTGGTTGTTTATAATTTTTTGATTAGTTTTACACGCTTTATTTATCTCCAACGATTCCAAATTATTTAATTTGTAACCGTTTATATGCAAAATTGACAATCCCAATTTTTTATCAAAATCATGACCATTTTCTATCAAATGATTAGCAAATTCTGAAAACCCACTATTGTTCAAACATCTCAAATGCTTCTTTGCTCTTATATTAAAATTTCGACCCGTTTTACCAATATAAAATGCAGCACAATCCTTGCAACTCCAAATAGACACAAGGATTATTAAATTTATCATCTTTGTCTTTAAAATTTATGAGTAAATTTCCTATATTATTATTTGTATAAAATGCCGATCTAATGTTTCGTGGTAGGTTTTAGATATTTGATTCGAAAAGTTTTTTATGTATAAAATCCTACGCCAAAACAAAGTTAACCAATAAAAATATGAATTTTAACCACAAAGTTAATTTTGCTTATTTCAAAAGTAAATAATAACATCGTTCACCTTTCTCTGTGCGAAACTTTTCTTTTAGTGATCTCCAGCATACAATGATTTTTTTTCAATAAAATCAAGTAAATGTACGACAAAATGACCGCCATATTAATAAATCACAACCCACATACTTCATTAGAACAAGCACAGGCCTAGGAAAAAAGCCTTAAGAAATTGAATCAATTATTTATAAGTACAGTTATACCACTTTCATAGTTCTGGATAAATGTGAATTGTACTGAAAAGCCCGCATTGAACTACGGGAGAAAATACATTTATAAAATGAGCATTTTTTAGACACTGCGAAGTTATGATCACGGCCTCAAGTTACGTGAAAGAAAGTATCCTCTAATTGGACATCCTGAGTAAAAATTACAAGATTCAAACGATAACTTAATGCAGCCTTCGTGTTTTCCGGAACATGAGAAATTGAAATTGGATATTTAAAAGTCAAATTAATATAAGCTACTAGCTGAATATTAATATTGATAGTAGAATGAGAAAAGCAAAATGTTTGTACGAAGACAGAATGGACCTTGGCTGACAACTCGTACGGGAGCGACACAATACAGGTGAAGATGGGAGCGCCTTAGCCTTAGACATCATAGCGCGCAAAAAAAATATAGCGCGTTCTCAATTTTTGTCAAGACATCTTCTTCTAGGGTTGACGACCATGATGCAGTTATCTTCTACATCTACTTTCACAGTCAAGATAATCGGTATATATAAACTAAAATGTAATAACTATCCAGCATTTTATATAGATAAAACGACAAGGAGTTTTAATTTTAGAATTAAAGGACACTTACGGTGCCTCAATAACAATAACTTCTCAGAATTTTCCAACCACCTTTTAGAGGCAGGCCACAATTTCGAAAACGAAAACGGCATTGAAATTTTACATATTAATAATAAAGGCCATAGATTAGATCATTTAGAATTTCTAGAAATTAATAATTCCCTCAACACTAAGTCTAACATAATAAATAACCTATTAATAAAGAAAACACATTCTTATTGTGTAATTGTAATTATTCAGAACATAGGTCTGTGAATGTTAAATGTATTAATTAGAAAGATATACATATAAAATTAATTAATAGTTGGTTAATGCATCTTTCCCGGATTGGAAAGAGATCTAGGTAACAACAACAATATTTTTCGATAAAATTATATATCTTTCTAATTAATACATTTAATAAATAACTAATTGAACTTAACAAACAACCCGCTATTAAATATTGATATAACTTTTAAGATAACTTCTTTCTTCCTCTTTAAAATATGTGGATAATGTGACCAAAGTACGCAACTTTCCTTGGTAATCGTTATTAGCTCTGTTGAATTAATTATGCATTTTTATTAGTTCTGTTGACTTATTAATACATCTTCATGATAGTAATGTGGTCAACTCAGATCCGACCCACCTAGGATAAGGGGATGTACAACAAGTTGATTAATAGAACCGATTTTAAACTGGAAAGATTTTTAACAGCGCATTATGTGTACACAATTTATATGAAAATATTTTAAGATTAAATAAAACACAATCACTTTGTATAAAACCATAAACTTTATTAAACGCCAATCGGTTTCACTTAGCTCCAGCTTCGTCAGGGCGTATTTAAAACTAACAATAAATACAAAAAGAATGCACTTATATATAAAATTACATGCGAAATAAAGAGACAGAATACATATACATGTATGGAAAATAGGGAGGCAAACTAAAACAATATACAAAACATCAAGGGAGGGGAAAGTACAACGTTGACGGATATTTAATTAATTTAAAAGGAAACATATCTAATATAGGGCTAATAACTTGCTTTCTACGAAAAAAAAATTAAGTTGTCACGTTTCGGAATATTGTGGTTCTTTTGACGACCAGTAAGACAAAGGTATTACATTTGAAGGTTAGCCGTCTCCGCAGCGAACACAATAAGCTGGCAATTTTATCGGTTTGTATAAAAAAAAATGGTCGTTTCCGGACAGTTGTCACGGGCAACCGAGCGTTTCATCTGTCGATTTCTTTTTCATAAATTGTGTTTATAGAATTAGTTCGCATGAAATTTAATTTGTTCCATGTCCAGCAGCCTGTTTCCATTCACAATAATTTAAACGACCTTTTTTTGCCTGTATTATAGATTGATTTCCATAGAAATACTACCTATTACTTGAAACCCTCATTAAAAAATGTATATACTATAATATACATACAGATGTATATCAGTGGTGGTCGATGACTCTTTATAGAAAGGATGCTGGAAAACAAATTTATAAATTTGTATAATTTGTATACCTAGTGTCAAATATACAAATATCATCGAAGAATATTCAATGTTTCAACGATCCGGCTTCAAGTAATCAAGCTAAACTGTCAAAAATTTCTCAAAATAATCCGCTCACTTCGTAATATGTATGCTATTTTGTGCATTATACTCATAAGCATTAAAGTCGTTTTTTGTACGTTGAATGCGTACGTTAACGAATACGTATACAGTATTTGAAGACGTTGACAGTTGAAAGTCGAATGCTTTCAAACTTTGTGAATACGGAACGAATGATAGAATCCACTGTTGCTGGTATGCTGTTGAGAATGTATATTCGCTCCGTGTGCGCGCCGTGTTATAGTGTGTATTATGATTGGTCTCTAAAGGACACGACACGAGATATATGACGCAAGTGTTGATGGCACCAGAAATAGAAGACGTCCCAGGAAGACTTGGCATGACCAGTTAATGGAGGATGGTTGTGTTAGAAGCCTCAGCAATCCTCGAGCTTATATGAGAAGATGTATGAATGTGGATGAGGTGAGAATTGTGTGTCAGGACAGAAAAGTGTGGCGCTCTATCCTCACTGCCTACGGCGTGATGGTTAGTAAGTAAGTCCAAAGCTCTTTGACTCTAGAACACAAGGGATGGGGAGCATTCAAAGCATATATGAAGCGACCGCGCCTGATGTATATTTTGGGATTTTGAGGACAGTTTCCAGACAATTTTTTTAACAATTTAACTGGGAATGCTCGTTAACCAGCTTGATCCGCCATCGTGCTGTTCAAAAACTTAATAATTCTTGTGAGTGCGTTATTATTGGACCTAGAGAAAGAAGTTAAAAAATCACCTACACACACAGATGAAATCTACTTAATTTCTGCGGCCAAAGCGTTTGAAGACATTTTTTATGTTACAGGCCAATCTTTAGAATATGTTTATTCCTACACATTTTTTCCACATTGTTGTCAAAGATATAAAATACCTGTATCAACCGTCTTATATATTACGGCCTACTCGAAAACTTTATATAAAATTTTCCGAAATGTAACTCTATTTTAAATTCACCATTCTTATAGTTTATTTTTAATTTTTGGGGAAGCCTCCGATAAAAAAAAATTTCGTTAAATAAATGTACGATCAAAAGTCTTTCATTGGATCAAAATTAATATATAAAATAAGATAACATTGATATTAAACTACACACACCCCGAATTTTTATTCTTACACATTGTGTAACAATACTTAGTAAATAAAAGTCACATCTGTGCACTTGTATAATACCTATATTCATTCCTCGCTAAAAAACCAAGTCGTAAATCCTAGCCATTCCTACCTGATGAGGCATGAAGAACATCACCTTAAGACGTCCTCTCTCTAATATCAATCATCAGTACCATAGAGAGCATCCAGAATAAAATCTTAAATCAACTTGATAGTAAGCACACAGTAATACTATACCTTGCATTCATTAAACTTTTTTTTTGTGTTTATTTCATCAATTTCACATACTAATTTAATTGATTTCTAGTGCTGTGCGAATGTACGCACGCACTTAAATTTCCAACACAGCGTTTTAAAAAAAATATAGCCCGCACAAATTTGAACAAGACCCTGTGTCGGATGCCAACCATTATTTCTGAACGCAATCTTGAAAACGCCAGCGCATGCCAGCGACACACCTACCCCTAGAGGGTTTTTTATCAGTAATTTTTTACCCTTCCAATTCATGTATTAATATAAAACACTTATGATGTTTATAATAATAAGGTAGTTTGTAAAAGTGTCAAAGCGATTAGCGCTGATGCACTTGTAGTAGTAGATTAGGCGGTCTAGCCGCATGTAGAGTACTCAGAGTATCGTAGACTCTAAGGAATTGAAAAAAAAAAATTGCGACACACCTAAAGTACTGCCTCTTTTTCTCCGTTCGCCAGGTCTGATGACTTTGTTATCTCCGTTTCCATCGCATAATTGTAAACAGTATATTTTAATCAACCTTTGTAACTTAACTTCAATAAATTCAATGTAAATCGTAAGTACGCGTTTCTGCTAACTACCTTTACACTCGCACGTAACCATGATAGACTTCGCGACATAGACTTGAAAGCGGATTGCCATTCCCATACTTCATATAACTTCAAATCTTCAAAACATTAACATACAAATACTAGGTATATATACTAATTCAATTATTCGTATGTAACCTCATACTGCTAAGGTTTTGAGGTGTCAAATTATACGAGGTGCATTATTTAATTAATTACCTTTGCTGGATATTCCCAATGTAGCGTTGGCGTTTCGATGTTGCGCATGCGCAATTTTCCCTTCATCTGTTATCTGTTGACTCCCCCACGTGCAACGTTAGAGACATTCACATAGTATGGCTCATCTTGTAGTGAGTGGTTGAAATGTTCAAGACAATAGATCAGCCCGCCGACGATACGGTCCGTGATTCGTTTCTTGAAAGCACTGTACTCAAAGACGGAGTACAGACACGGTTTTCATCCCAGGCGGTTTCGTTCTATGACGAAGGTATACAAAAATTAGTGCCTCGTTATGACAAGTGGGACTATGTTGAGAAGTAGTTTAAGTAATAAAATTAATATCCAGTAAGTAATTTGATCTCCCTAAGCTATGAAACAGGGTATGTAGGTATATAACGTGGGTTTTATTAAATTTATTTTTCATGAAAAATTACTAAACGGCATGGGTTATATAGCACCAGATTATACGTTGAAGAACTTCGTTGAAGTTCAACTTTATCTGCGATGTGTTCAATCAACTGCAAATATGCTGATTAAGGTAATTTTATGATTGAGCATTCTGCGTGGCTGGTTATATCAGAAGCACACGTGACGCAGCCAAGTTCTGATAACTCTTCAAAATGGATGTATTTAAAAAGTCTTACGAATCATAAAGCGCTCTAGGAGTGCAACCGCAAATAAAGACAATAATAATTTTAAAAATGACCAAAAATAAACATTTCTATGTACAATTTTAATTCTTACATTTAACTGTACAATTCAGTGTAGATTGTCTAGTGACCGACATTTGTAGGTTATGCGAATCGGATCAGAAGCTTTTATACATGGTGCGACTGAAGACCCTAAGTCTCTTCAATGTCTCACACGTGTGGCTCCATGTCTCTGTGTATATGAATGATGTGTCTCGAGCAAGGCATTTAAATAAAACAGAACTAACAAAAGTTGGCGTTTATGGTGGTACGATTTACAATTGCACGTACTATGAGTATAAAGTTAATTACGCGAATAAGTTGAAAAGTTGGCCCGCTTGAGGTGTTGTCGAAAGAACGGTCTGCGGAGAAGTAGCTGGCCTTCGCTCGTTTTTAAGACTCGTCCGTCACGATGTATTGACATTTGCAATTGGTCGGTACGTTTCGGCACTATACGACTGTAGAGTATTAATTTTACCGAGCCAACATCCATCCAACATCTGGTCAAAGCTGACGTTTTGTGTCAACCTGAACCATGTGAAAGAAATGCAGTGTTTTCTGTTTAATGTACGAACACAACAACTATTTCTTACCAATTTTCTGGATGAATTATCAAAGTGGACATGGAGCGAATTAGATTTGAAGCGATGAATCGTGGCTTGCGGTTTTCCTCTCCGCAATGGTCGAAGTGGACAAAAAATAACTATAATTTAACGCAGCGGCTTGTGACGAGGACAGCAGAATGTCTCGTTAGAAATTGCTTTTAGGTTCTGTCTGATTTGTTGTTCTTAATTATAGGTGACGTCATCGCCGCAAAACCGGCATGTCCGACTTCAAACGGTGAGTCGTTTGTTTCACGTCAGTTTTTCTAGATCTGTAACCGAAATGCAAGAATCTAATCATTACCTTTTGCCAATTGGTGGATAAACAGAACATTACTATTTTATAATTTAAGTAAAGGAAGGGACATGCTTGGAGATGTGGTGTTGGCGCCGCATGATGCGTATATTTTTCATGAACTCCGCACTTGATTAGAATCACTTATACACTATACTATACTTATACTTATACACTATAAGTCAGTGTCTATACTCGTGTAATTATACTTTGAATAAAATTCTTTCGTGATAATTGTGTGTTCTTATAAAACAACAAACTCCACCGTAATCGTATCCAGTCTTGTGCTGTTATATTTGGTATCACCCTTGTACCATGAGCTTTGTAGACTTTTACATTCGGTTGTAGAAGTTTTTAACAAGACTCTCTATGTACATGTTGCTTTCAACACTCGCATTGACACATAAACTATTAACAATAGACATAATTTTTAATCATTAAATTGTTTAAAAACTATGACATTTTGTGAACCCTAAAATATTTAGAATTTATATTTTTAACCTTTGAATTATTAGATAGAGGTATATTTTTTAACCCATAGAATATTTTTAACAAATAAGATGTTTGTAAAATGATAACTTTTGTATACCTTCAAGTATTTAGAGTTCAGGACATTTCTATCCTCTGATTATGCTAAAAAAATAAGTCATTTTTTACCCGTGAAATGTTTGAAAAAGAATTACATTTTTCGACGTTTAGAATATATAGAATTGATGTAATTTTTTATCAATTGTAATCTTTATAAAAAAGATGAAAATATTTTATACCCAGTAATGTTCAGAAAAAGATAAAATTTAAGTCTATCGTTAAAGAAATTCTATAAAATATAAAATTTTACGACCGCTAGAATCGCTTCGGTGCACGATTCGAATTTTGTTTTCGGAGCATATCTTAATATCGGAGGTACATACATAAAATTGATTTATCCTTACAGGAGGAAATAAACCGGTTCATGTAAATAAAAATGTGAGTCATACACTTTTACGAGTTTGTTGACTGCCATTGATGGATCGCTCTAGCGAGGAAAGACAGCTTTTACAAATTCGTATGAAAATAAACGTAAAATCGTGTAACATTGGAAGTAATATCCGATTTGCAAGGCTCAGATGAAAATTGAACGGGCATTTTGAAACACTAGTGGATTTTTACACTTTATTTATTGGTATTGCAAGATTTATGCTTCCTTGTGACGTCGGGGAATATTCGTTATCCAGTCGATTGGGAGAAAATAACTGACAAGCACATTTACAAAGCCGAAATACGACTGTTGCACACATTATACATGGTTATTAGCAGTGGCGTACACCTGGTATATATTTAGGTTATGCTATTACCAATGATATTATACAACGTCTTTAAACAAAATACCATGTATTTATTTATAATTTTAGAGTACTATTAATAGTGTTTTTAACGTTTAAGTTTTAACGTAAAATAATACCTTATTATCCATATTAAAAATGTACGGACGTTTTTAAGAACACTTTCTATGACTGAGCATGATTCACTTATTGTTTTAAAATCCTTCACGTGATAACTAAATAAAATAATTAAGAAATAGTTCTGCCAATTACTTTTTATTTTTCCCAAATCAAAAACCAATCCATGCACCAAATTTAAAGAACAATCACGAAATCAACATGTTAAAATCAGTAAGGTAGTAAAATTCGCAAATAAGTAAAAGAGGAAGTAGACACTTCAATGATTTGCACGCAGTTGTAACCCTTTCTAATGTTATTCTCTTAATAAACAGCATAGGTAACGACTCCATACAAAACAGATCAATTTTCAATTCATGTGACTTGAGTAATTCGGTAGCTTAAAGACAGAATAGAGTAATGTAAATAGCTCGATACGGTGAATACAAAAGAGCGTCATGGGTACAGCTGTGAGTTTTCGAAATAGTAGTTTTTAGAACTAAGTAATTAAATTCTCTACTGGTACACAGATGGCGCTAATTATAAAATAATGTTTTCGTTTATGTTAATCCAATTATTTAATTTATATTTGTTTCCTAAATTTTTAGTAATATATAGCTTTTTATGTATTTTTAGTGTATGCACTGCACGCCCCTGGTTTATTAGCTCTAGTTTTTACGCGCGGAATACGATTTACGGATCACTGGAGTACAGACCAGACGGGAGGCGGAAGAAACCAAGGAGGAAAAATTATGAGACAACAGCAGATGAAGCAGATAAATGGTTACTTATGTGACATGCTTAAGAGATATAATAAATAAAAAACCAGAGCTAATAATCAAAGGAATTTTACATCGACAACTACAATTGCTAAAGGCTCGTGTCTTCGACACATGCATACCATTGATTTTATCTCAAGCCACCATAGATTGATGATGGTAAAACTGTTATTTAAATTATTATTGTGGTTGTGATTGAGTTCGATTATAAACTACTACACTAGAAAGTAAACCTCCAACAGTAAAATCTCAGTTACTAATCATTATCACAATCGAATTCAATCACAGTCCAATAACGGTTTACCATCACTACCATTGATCCTCACAACTATTTATTTACTGAGAAGTTAGACGTAAATAAAATATTAATTAAAGCCATTAAAATACAAAAATTTATTCCGTTTTAACTGCTACTACGGAGATTTAAAATCACCCAACTGACGGACGATGCGGAAGATGTTTTATAATTATCGAATTCTTTAATTAGCGAGTAATGTGGCAATTTCGGACACGTTAATTTCTAAAAAGTCTTCAAAGGTAAATGTACGTACTGAATAAAATATGTAGTCAGGATAGTACTTTTCATAAACTTCCTCTCATCACTTTGTCATAAGCGTTTTACAATTTTTTTTATTGAGTTTCCGTCAAAGTCACATGCCCTTACATTTCCCAAGCTTTTTCTTTCGTTACTGTACATACCCCTTCTACTATAATTCTTCCGTAATAACTATGTATTTATTTGTAACTATACAATATAATATAAAAAATATGTTGAGACGGGCATAGTTTACAAGCAATTGTTCAATTAATTAGTATCACAAGTAGTAGATAGAACTAACATTTATTACTTTATATGTAGGTGTATATGAAGAACAATTTTAATGTGGACTTTCTAATAAATTATTTTGGTAGAATTTGTGGCAATAATTAATTAATGAGTCAATATGTTTGGGTGAGTGCACCAATACTGGCTATACCCACATTACGAATCCAAGTCTTAATATATGTTGTTACAATTGAATACCAGTTATGCAATCACAGTTACAATAATGGTTTAGCTCATCACTATAATGTATCAGTCGTTGTTACAATTGAATACCAATTATACAATCACAGTTACAATAATGGTTTAGCTCATCACTATAATGTATCAGTCGTTGTTACAATTGAATACCAATTATACAATCACAGTTACAATGATGGTTTAGCTCATCACTATAATTTATTATCATCATCAAACCTGATTATTAATGCAATAAAAGTGTCTGCTATGTGACGCTGTTCCTAGGTAAATTCAATTAGCTATTATCTGTTTTTTATGATTTTCTCTGTAAAATTAAGCGATATTTTTGTTTTTTAAATTATACTGATAGATTAAATTCCATTGCTACTTCTTCTTTTGCCGTATCCAACTATTTTCCTGACAATCACGTCTTAGAACGACCAACCCAGCTCAATAGCGCTGTGGTGTTCGCGACCTTTTGGCTTTGTTCAGAGATGTAACGTGATACAAGTGATCGGTATCTAAGATTAACGGGTCTGGTGACGAACACTCGGCATAATGTGATGAAAAAAAGTTTTTCCATTTCCGGCCAAAAATGCTTTAAACTAATTTCGAAGTTGATTCTGGAACAATCGAGACCGGTCATTGTTATAAACCCGGCGATCGTGCCGACCCACAACAGTTGGCCCACGACCCGACAGATGGGGCTGTGTTTGTGTAGGCACGGCAATAATAATACAAATTCGACAATGCAAAATACAGCACAGGTATGCGATAAAAAGGGGATAATTTAGCAGCGGCAGACAGTAAACGGCCTTTTTTTGCCCCACGTAGAACCTTTTACCTTTACTCGAGGCCCTGCGATATTTCTACCTGCTCTGTGACCACGCTAATATTTCAGTCATCGCGCGCGTGCGGCGGCTGGACCGCGGTCGGAATACCGCTTCAAACGGCACCGAGACAATAAGTTTTATTAAAACAAATTAATGCCTCAATCCTGCAACAAACACAATATATATATATACATAGAGCAATTACAATTCTTCAAATCGTCAAAACACATAATATAGCCGAAGGGCGAGAAATTCTAAGACGCAAATAACTAGCTAAAATTGCTATGAACCAACTTACAAGGCAAATATGGAAAGACAATAAACGAACAACTTTAATTAGTAATTTTTTCAAGAACACATTATTACTGTGGCGTTGCAGTTTTTTCAGAACAATATATTGTATCAATTAGAAAGATATACAGAAAAAATATTTTGATTCTACCGGGATTCGAAAAAGGATCTTTTACTTTTCATGGAAGTGCAGTAAACTGCAACATCACAATAATAATGAATTCTCCTTAAAAAAAAGCATACTTGCTTTAGCTTATTTATTTATTTATTACGTTCGACAGTAAAAAAAACAATAATAGAGTTATGCACCCCCAAATAAGTAAGATCTTGAATTATGGGAGTGGTTATCAACATTTATGTAATATAATACAAGACCAATATATATTAGATGTAATAATTAGTTTACAACAATTAAAAAATTACAAAATATATACACATACATCTATAATAATACAAAATATGACAATGAACTGATATTATTTTTTTCTAATCGTTTGTAGATCGTCTCTATACAATAATTTGCAACATTATCGATCAAGTATTAATCATTTGCAAAGGGTTTATTAAATTTTTATAGTTTTAACATCTATTTAATAGACCTACATGAAAATGATTAGTAATATTTGTATCCAGTATATATGAATATGAATTTTTATTATTACACATTAATCAATTTTATTAAATTTAGATAATATTTGACATATTAAAAAATGTTGATTTATTAAAAACATTAAGTTTTATTGTTTTTTTAATTTTTTACTCATATAGCGAAAGGCACCATGCGATGTGTCGGACGCCCGCTAGGGGTACATTTCGCGAGGCTGCCGGGCGCGAAAAACCAGAGTGCGTTTCTGTTTGATTCTTGCACTCTCTTTTTACATCTGCCAATTTTTGCTACATTCTTTTTTCCTCTATGTCGATTTTGTCGGGTGGATACCATTCATTTGTAATTTTTCACAAGGCCCCACGACTTTAAAATATTTAATTTTCGAATAGTAAATACTTTTACTGTTGCATAAATGTGTAATAGACTATCGAATTTATGTTTCCACAAAGAATGTATGTAGAATGCTCCGCGTTCAGCAACTATTGTTCTAAACCCTTCTCTTATATGTACACTTTATTTCATGTCTATTAATTTCGTAGAAAAAAAAGTTTCAATTAAAGAACACATTTATTAATTATCTGATACACAGTTCTCTTCAAAATTATCCATACCTGTTCACTCTTGCGCGCGCACACAGTTTGACACAAAAAAATATAGCTCGCATACCATTTTTTATCAAGACTTCTTCATGCGCCGCCTTCTATCGACGGTTGACGACCATGATGCAATATGTCGTATAAAATCCTATATAAAATAACCAACATTTTGGACATTGAACTACTTTCTCAGGTTACACAGCCAAGATGATTTCTTCCTACCCATTTCTTCGTTACTTTCTATCTTCCTCTGCATGGAGAATGTAACCATATGTAGTTGTTGTTAGTTCTCTTTACTAATTTATGCGTTTAAATACATCGTAATTAGTCGTTCTGTCAATTTAAGTCCTGCCAGTAATCTTATCCTGGTATGGTAATGTTTGTCTTAGTTTCCCCCCCAGCGCACAAATAATGTCATTGGTTCTTAAAATTGTACAAAAGATTTTTTTGCGCACACCGTGATCCATAATTAGAGTGAAAATAGTTCCCCATGTGAGCAAATATAGCCTGGTGATTAAATAATGACATTATTTGCAGTGACGTGCTTCAGTACAACATAAAGAAGATGAATGATTAAACGATTAAAGGTCATTAGTGACATTAATCCTCTTGTATAATAATTATAATTGTTTTAATTATACAGTGGTACTTTGGTATTCGTCTGCTTTGGTATACGACCTTTGTTTGGTGACGACTCGCGTGAGTCAACTGGTGCGCGCTTACGTCCTCGGTCTCGTTCGGCTGAATTTGATTTCTGGAGAGGGGGCATCTCTGCTACGACTGCCAAAACATCATTTTTTAATGAACGCTTCATGAAATCACCAACTTAAAGCGTTCAAAATGAACGCTTCATTCGAAGTATGTTGGTATCACTGGTTGTCCCACTCCCAATGCAGGTCGCAATCGCTTCGTACTTCATATAGTACAATTAAGTGTGGTTAAGTCGTTATTTAAACCATTATTGAACTGTACTTCAATGAAGCGAAGAGCGAAGTATACATCAATGAACTACATGAAGTGAACGGCAGACTCTTTCGTCTCTATACATAAACAGTTCGCAGCTAATTGTATGCGTTGCTGAATGAGAGTTTCGTTGCAGGCAACTAAGTTATTAGCTAGTGTGTGTGAAGTATTAAGCTATTCAAGCGCAGCACGATTTAAAACGTGCGAACTACGAAGCGCGAGCAAAAATAACTAGTTCATTGAAGTACTTCGTATAATAATGTGGACCCATCGCTACAACGCGCGCCATAACATTCGTGGTTTTTCGCGGTTTTTTTGTTGTAAATTCATTAACCATGAGTTCTAAGAAAGTTAATGAGAAGCCAACAAAGCCCGATAAGCCTCAATAGCATTGTCTAGAATGATCAGACAATGTCACATTTCCAAAAACATCCCAAAGAGAAGTCCTAAGCAAGTTTCATTGGACAGATTTTTATTTATAGTATTTAGCAGTGTTAAATTAATATATTTTATTCAACCCCATCAATGTATAACATACCAACAACGATAGAATTTTTTTTCAAAGGAACGTATTAATCATTTTCACTTTATTTCTTATGTGAATTATTCCTTTAGTATACGTTCTGTTTGGTATTAGTCTAAAGATCTGGAACGGATTAAGTATATATACCGAGGTACCACTATAAATAAATATATACTTAATACATATGTGGCACCGGGGTCTCTTCTCTATTTATTATCTAAAATCTCCCACAGTTGAGCTTATATCTCCCACGCAAATGTACGATTATAGCGTAAGTTTTGAGGCAAATCCTCGACAATGGCACGTGTTACCGTATCAAAATGTTGGCATAGGTTTTCTCAAGTAAACAATGTACAAAAAACGTAATCTAAACTAGAAGAAACACCAGTTCCATACGCTAGTATTTGAGGAATGTTTATTAAGGAGAACGCCTTTTTATTTTGAAGTTGTAATTATTCATAACATAGATCTGTGATATTTGAAATACTAATTAAATGTATTAATTAGAAAGATATACATATAAAAACAATTTTATCAAAAAATATTGTTGTTGCTACCGGGATTCGAACCATTTATTAAAATATCACAGATCTACGTTTTGAATAATTACCACATCATAATAAGAATGTGTTCTCCTTAATAATATATAATTTGTATCAGTGTGTCTACAATTTGATAAAAATAAATTATTAATTTTGGCGTCTCCTATCAGATTACTTAAAGGTATTTGAGATTCCGTAAAAAAACAAAGTAGATGGCTTTCAAATAATGGAAGAATAGATGTATTAATTTGAAAAGTGTCGTCAATCCATTGTGTTAGTATGTCATAATCGGATAATGCACTTTCCCCGGATTGGAAGAGGTTCGAATCCCGGTAGCAACAATAATATTTTTCGATAAAATAGATTTTATATGTATATCTTTCTAATTAATACATTCAATTTGTATTTATAATCTTGTTTTTCTGTTGTCCCTTTGTAGTAATGACGTTTTTGTATTATATCTGTGACATTATTAGCTCAGTACGACGATTTTTATTCTCTCTCCCGCGTTCGGCGCGAAGCGGTAAAGTGCTCGCTGGCCGCGGTGCGCGCGCAACTGCCCGTTCTAGTCACTTGGCCGCACGTAGTTGGCCGTAACTAGCGACATCTGCCGGCGGCCGTGCGGGACGCGAGCCCCGCTCTCCACTTCACTTTGGGCAAGTTGCGCGACAAGCAATTTGACCACGTCGGTAAAAGAGCCCGCTCTAAATGGGCGACCGTCAAACAACCAAGTGACGGAAATAGATTTTTCGATAAACGCACCTAAACTCGTACTCGATGTTGACTGAGAAAGTCTCGGTAATTTATAAAAATATCGGAATTAGTTCAGTTTTTTCTGATTTTTGTATTTTTAGATAATGTCCGTTTTTAACAGTTGAAACCGTATACCTACTACCAAATAAATAGACATGAACTAATGCAAATACCTTATTTCAATATTTTTAATTTGGTGTCACCCACGTAATCATTTTGGTACCACTTACGCAATCAAATAGCTCCGCGACTTTTTTTTAATTCTTTCTACCCCGAATTATTAAATTTAAGTGCTTAGCAACTGTATATATTTTTGTAGTATTCTTCAAACATAATATACAAATATTATTAATTATAATTTGTGATGCTTCTGAGTACAGTTAGACCCAACAAGAACTACTACAACATACACTAAAATAAAAATATATAACATAGTTCAAAAAATAGGAAAGATATATTATCTAAAACATTAAAAGAATATATGAAAAATTAAGAAGAAAAAAATTATGTCAAAATAAAATAAAATGTGGAGACCTCGGTTAGTCACTCCAAATTCAAACAGAACCAGGCTTAGACTAGTAATTAAACCAGGGCTATAATTTAATCTACTTCACTGGGTATTTTTTTAGGTAGATTTCGTAATGTATTTTCTTCGACCACGACCAGGAGACCCTTGTAACGTTAATATTTTGTGGACGCAATAACTAATCATTTTTACTATTGAAATTGAATTGATATATTTGAAAATTGATTTTTAAATATCTGTCTTATCTGCTGTCTTGAAATTTTTTATTAATTCGTTAAAACTAAACCTACAGGGTAACATAAAATGTAAAATATCATTTCGTTTCAAACACAGGTGGAATCTACCGAATCCACAGATTTTTTTTAAGTGTTAGATATATTAAGTGCCATTTTGAATTTCACCCAAATTGAGGCAGTTATTCGGAAGGCTCCCCACAAGAAAACACAAATTTTTTGGTAAATTCCATCACGCCATCTGGCTTCTCGTAGCCAATTCTGATAAAATGTCTGAAACTCGAGTCCGAGCAAAAATTTCACCAAATTTATTCGTTCGTTTCACACGTTTAGCATGCGAAATTATTGACGATTCAGACACGCCACTGATTCCATCGCAAACGAGATTCCTTTACGCAATTAGCATGCGGTAATCTTTCGATTATTCGAGGAACCAAAAAAAAAATTACTTAAATCAAAATTAACTACTGAATAATATTTTTTTAATACTTTTTAAAGTTGCCTTTATTTCCTGATACATATTATATATTGAACGATTTTTAAATCGAGAGTTCACTGTACCTATATCATAAACGGAATATAATTTTTTTTTTAGTATATAGCAATAACAAATTAGTATTATAATTTTAAATATATATATAATCAATTTTATCGAAAAAAAATGTTGTTGCGCCACCGGTATTTGAACCTGGATCTCTTTCCTAACCGACCTTGCCTTACAATATTTTTAGCGACAATTTTCGAACCTATATGTTACATTTTTTGATATTAATACATTTAATCGTTCCATTAAATGTATTAATACCAAAAATATAAATTAATATAATAATAAAAAATGTAACATATAGGTTCGAAAATTGTCGCTAAAAATATTGTCGCTGTAGCATAGCTGGATAATGCACCTTCCCCGGTTAGGAAAGAGATCCTGGTTTGAATCCTGGTGGCGCAATAATAATATTTTTCGATAAATTGATTTTATTTGTATATCTTTCTAATTAATATATTTAATTCATATTTAAAAAATCACAGACCTATGTTCTGAATAATTACAACTTCACAATAAGAATGTGTTCTCCTAGTATTATAATTAATATAATATTTTAAGGAATTTACAATATGAGCCTAAAATGTTTAAGCGTAGTGTGCCAAATCTCAACCATGAGAAAGATACTTACAAGCATTTTTAAAAAGCTGTAGTTAAGGTGATTATTTTGAATAATTAAAATATTTTATTGATTCAAGATTATAAATATAGTAATATAAAAAATAAAAAATCATTAAATTTCGAGCGGCCAGGCTATATTTTCTAATGATTTAGGGACTGAAGCAAACATATTGAATAATAATTGGTCAATTTCGCGAACGTAGACTCAAAGTTTAACGTGATTTTATATAAATCACATACAATTAGCAGATAATTAATATTTCAATGACAAGAGCTTTCTCCGAAACAATCCACGCGTAAGTAAAATGTCGATGTTATTAAAATAATTCCATCTTTGTAAATTAGCTGTCAAAAAATGACATAATAATCGTGGACAGAAAATTTCTATGGTAAGATTTTTTCCTAACCATAGATAGAAGAAAAGATGACACATGCCAATATAAGATTTCGCTAAAATATTAACCTACAGATATTCAAAACACGTTCGTTTTTCACTATACAGCCATAATGACACTACTAAAGCCGGCATCCAGCCAGACCCATCCAGTCGTAGATGTAGACGGAGAAGTGTAATATTATTATAGATATTGTTTTCCGTAATGGTACAGAATTTGTACCCACTCTATTACTTTTAATTTTACAATACTGTATATAGTAAATACTAATAAAATGTATTAATTAGAAAGATATACATATAAAATCAATTTTATCGAAAAAATTATTGTTCCCTTTGAGTAAACCGATAGCAGGCGCCAAAATTTAAGATTTCGTAAAAACAAAGTAGATGGCCTTCAAATAATGGAACGATAGATGTATTAATTTGAAAAGTGTAATAACATATGCGTTCGAAAATTTGTCATCAAAATTACTGTCGCAGTAGCATAGTTGGTATGCACCTTACTCGGATTGGAAAACAGATCCAAGTTCGAATCTCGATAGCACAATAGCAGTATTTTTCGATAAAATTTATTATATATGTATATCTTTATAATTAATACATTTAATTAATATTTAAAACATCACAGACCGTCTGTTCTGAATAATTATAACTTCACAATAAGAATGTGTTCTTCTTAATAATATTCAAATATTTTATTGATAAAATATAGATAACCTAATAAATAGAAGTGAGATAAAAATAATAGTTACATATTTTTCATTTCTTTATGTACATAAATAAATTATTAGAAGAACACTTATTGTGAAGTTGTAATTATTCAGAACAGACGGTCTGTGATAATATAAATATGAATTAAATATATTAATCAGAAAGATATACATATAAAATCAATTTTATTGAAAAATATTGTTGTTGCGCCAGCGGGAATCGAACCTGGATCTCTTTCCTAACCGGGGAAGGTTCATTATCCAACTATGCTACAGCGACAAATTTTCGAACCTATATGTTACCTTTTTGATATTAATACATTTTAATCGTTCCATTATTTGAAAGAGCCATCTACCTTATTTTTACAGAATCTCAAACACCTTTGAGTAAACTGATAGCAGACGCCAGAATTATCAATTCATTTTTATTAAAATTTTTGACATATTGATGCAACTTTATTATTAGAAGAACACATTTTTATTGTGAAGTTGTTATTATTCAGAACATAGAAAGGTAACATATAGGTTCGAAAATTTGTCACTTAAAATATTGTCGCTGTTGCATAGTTGAATAATGCACCTTTCCCGGTTAGGAAAGACATCCAGATTCGAATCCCGGTGGCGCAACAACAATATTTTTCGAATAAATTGATTTTATATGTATATCTTTCTAATTAATATATTTAATTCATATTTAACATAAATAAATGTTTAAAGTTTAATTACTTGAGTACATAACTCAAGTTTACTTCATTTTTAAGTCAAATTCATTATGGAACGCTGTTTCTCGCCGGCCGTTTGTTTGTTCAAGGGTCACCAGCTTATTAAGTGATCCCCACTCGACCCTCAATTACCCTTCCCCGTACCCCGACCTGCCGCCACGTGTCGGAGGCCACGTGTCGCCGTGCACGTGGCGCAGCGTGGTCCTGACGTCTGCAACAGACAGGTTCAGCCAGAAAGCGAAATTGAAAAATGGCTACCACATGTCTACCGAAAATGACCAAATTATTATTTGAGGCAAAAAAATATTTTCAAAATTAAATATAAAAATCATGAGTGACACGTGTCACAGTGGATTGATATGAAACATCCTGACAGTACGGTATGGGAGTAAGGTAGAATAATGTCGTCTACGAAAACGAAAGAGGGAAAAGAGCGTTTAAAGGGCTGCGCATAATATTGAGAAATTAAGACGACGAATTTTTATTTTATTACAATTTTATTAAAGAGAACACATTCTAATTATAAAGTTGTAAATATTCAGAACATAGGTCTGTGATATTTTAAATACTAATTAAATATGTTAATTAAAAATGTATAACAAATAAAATCAATTTTATCTAAAAATATTGTAGTTGCGATACCGGGATTCGAACCTGCATATCTTTTCCAATGTTGAGAAGGTGTATTACCAACTATTCTACAGCGACAGTACTTTTGACGACAAATAATCGTACATGTTACACTTTTTCAAATTAATACATCTATCGTTCCATTATTTGAAATTCATTTGGGTTTGAAAATTTGTCGTTGTAGCATAGTTGGTAATGCACCTACCCCGGATCGAAAAAAAGATCCAAGTTTGAATTCCGGTAGCGCAGCAACAATATTTTTCGATAAAATTGATTTTACATGTATATCTTTATAATTAATACATTTAATTAGGTAATATAATTCTAAATGATACAATGATATCGTCATATTATTCGTTCGTTTTAAAGTACCGCTCTCTACGAGTCGAGTTTTATCAAAAACGTTTTGGTGACGTCATTTTTCATCATAATTTTGATCGTTAAAAGTTTTACCATGATAATTTATCATTAACTCCTAAACTTTGTTATTGTATTCGATAGATTTATGATTTTGATTTAAAAAAAACTAAACCGCACAGAGATAAAGTTAGCACGTGATTTAATTAAACGGGTATTTTTCACGGAATTGAAATCATAATTACTGAAAATTCTTTTCTTTCACTTTAAACTAACTGTTCGGAATTTATGACAGGTCTATAGATCGCCGGTCGCCAGGCACGTATGTGAATGCTCCTTTATGTTTACTATACCTATCTGTCCCTCCCCCTTTCTCTCTCTTACCTCAAAGCACAACATTACTGTGTGTGTTATCAATGAACTTTGAACGTCCTGCTATGTGCTCGTTACAGATGATCTATATTCGGTTTCTCGCAGTGCGTGCCCAAAATTGACAATCACTATTAGGTGATACACAGTACTTCGTGCTAATCATCGAAGAAGTTTCCTGAAGTTCAGAAGATCTATAAGTATAGCAAGAAAATCCAGCTAAGTCGTACTTCCTGGTTGGTGCTTGAGCCCTTATTTTCCTACATCCCGTTTCTTCACCTCTTGTGTAAACACTAACTAAGGAGCGTGCATGTGAGTAAACGTGTTAGCGTTGCGGCTAGAGTAGGTTGATAAAATGAATGATGCACAAATAAATTAACACTGTTTCAAGGTTAAATTGTAAGTTAAAGTTCGTGACTAACGAAGCGTTACGAGAGATGTGACCGAGAAGATGGCGAGGGGAAAAGCGATCGCTTCAGCTGGACCGGTTGTGTCGCGATGTATTGTCGTTTGAATTCTGTCGGTACTCGGCGGCGGGGAACAGTCAAGTCTGTGAGGTCTGTGAGAAGGAAGGTTAAGTTAGGTTAGGTTAGGTCTCCGTCGCATACATAAAGACAAGAGTGTGAACCAATATAATTTTGTTTGCTTGTTTGATGTCACTGTCTTTCCATATTCCCTACAGTTGGTTCATATCAACTTTAGCTAGTTGTATGGGTCATTGAATTCCTGAACAATGTCACCAGTGTCCGTAATCAGAGCGTCCAAATGAATTTTTCCCGAATCCACTCATATTCTGCTATTTGGGAAGTACCAGGGATGATTCAAAATACCGGGATAGGATTTATAAAAACCGGGATTTTCGAAATTTTTGGTATTTCCTTTTCAAAAAATACAAATCGCTTTTCTTAGTTTCCATGCCGTATTTAAAGCAAAACATATTAAATTGTGCAATCTCAGGGTCGCAAGTTTCGCGGAATGGAATACGACATTTCCGGTCGTAAATCGGAATTACCGCAGGGTAGGAGACGGAAGTAGGGAAACGTGGTACAGGATGAGGTCGGTGAGGGGATAGGGGTTCTAGTTGAAGTACCAGTGAATTTTGGGAAACCGGGATTCGGATGGACTGCTCGCCTTACCTTTTATATGACGCCTCCGTTATCTCTGCAATCGGCACGCGGATAAGCCGATCTCCGATCCCAATTGAATACGGCGATGTCACAAGTTCACCCACGGCACAAACAAATAATATCACTGTGCACACAAATCACAGGATCACAAACAATACAGTGGTGGTGCACTGGAGCTGAAAGATCCCCACCGCGAATACTCGCAATGTTGTGATCGAACAGATATCAGTCAAGTTGACGCCTGCTGGCGTCAAGGTCACATTTCACACTTAGACGAGCATGAGGAAATGCGTGGATGGGAATTTGGACGCGGAAATGTGTCAATAACAACTGTCGCGGTTGATTCGAAAAGACGCGCCAAAAGTGTGTTTACGAATTTGGAACACATATCAACAATTTTTGTGATGTGCGAACCCCTCACACCGCGTGTCTCAACTGCGCTAGCCGTCGATGCGATCGACCTACGGACTATATCACCAAAGATTAAAAAAAATACAAATTATTTTAATGTTTGATTAATAAAAATATTTTAATTAAAAAATTAGGAATATTATTTTGATTCGTTTGATTAACGTCTGAAGTTAGACGTTTGTATTATTGTTGAAAAATAATTAAAAATGAAAATGTGATGTTTTCTGAATGTTTTTATTTCATTCTCTTTTATTTATTTAACTCGACGAAAATTTCTTTAAATATCGAAAATATCAGGTTTTCTGTATTCTTTATTAGTGAAATTCAGAATCTGATACTTTGTATGCAAGGAAGCGACCTTATTATGAATGTCAACAAGTCAAAAATGATGATATTCGAGAAAGAGGAAAGCGAGACACTTGCAGGTAATGAATGTTTGGAACATGTAGATAAGTTTATGTATTTGGTAAGTATGTTTGATAGAAACGGAAAAGCTGAGAAAGATATCGAAAGGAGGGTGACTGCAGGGAATAAAATGAACGGTGACTAAAAATTTAATGCAGTAGAAATGAGATCGCTTAGGCATATATGCGGCAGATCCATTTATAGAGTAGAGAATGAAGAAATAAGGAAATAATGTAAAACTGATCTTAGTTTAGTAAGTAAGATAAGTCCACTGAAGACTAGACACAACCAAAAGTCTCAATTACCGGTGAGCCTGTATAAGAAGATGTATGAATATGAATTGTGTGTCAGGACTGAAGAGAGTGTGGCGCTCCATGCTTTCTGGCTACCCCCGCGGAGAACGGCGTGATGATAAGTTGGTGAGTTCGTTATTGTTTCTGATTGTAACAATGATTGATACCTAACTGATTTTTAGTAATTCTTCGAGCAATGACCACAAAGTAAACCTCAGTTACCAATCATCACAATCACGTTACAATTTACCATCAATATTCAGGATCTCATGACATGGCTAAAATGGATTCTCATGATATGACTAAAATATTGAAATTCCCGGATTTCTTTTCCTTTCGCATCCGGAACATTACATTAACATTTGTGGGTTTCAATCCAGCTTACTTTCAAGTCTCTTCAGCATTGAGTTTAGTATAGCAGTGAGTGTTCATGATTCCATTTCATACTAAAGTACAGCGAGCACATAGCATCGTATCATTCTCAATCGCAAATTTAAGTTTAGGCCTTGGCTGCACAATACTTTCTTCCAGGGGCGTAGGCAATTAAGGCGGTGCTCAAGGGCGGCCGAATATAAATATTAAAATTATCGTCTAGCATATATTAAAACAAATATTAGGTGGCACTTTAAGGGTTACTCAGAATTGTGCAAAAAATATGTTGGGAAAATTTTCAAAGCTTCTATGCTGCAGCATTGCTTTTTTAACCATTAAACTAATGGACCCTATTCTCGCACCTTTCGTTCCTTCGACTGGGATTTTTTGTCGGTTGGTATTGGTATGTGTGTGAATATTGCTGCCTTTCGGAGATTAAAGGATCGCGGTCAAACGACCAGCGGAGCGTAATTGCGATTAGTATGTCATTCGGTAAGGAGCTCTCAATAATCTGGGCATCGGGATTGCGCATTTCGGTCAGTCTCAGAGAGATAAGAAGGACAATAACATCGGACCAGCCACAACGCCAGAGAAACAGCTACTGTTAATCAAAGTGAGTGGTTTTCTTCATTTTGCATACATGACCATATTATCAATAGAAAACCCGGGAATAACAGCTGTCAAATGCTTTCACCTGAATAGACAGGGTCATAAAGCATTACAATTTCGAAAGATTACATGAATTTAAACAGTACACATGTATAGGATAGATTAGGGGTAAATTAAAAATAGTAGGGGCGGCATTACAAAATTTGCTTAAGAGCTGCACTTTTCCTAGGCACGTCACTGCTTTCTTCATGCCGGAAAAATGCAGCTTGGTCTTTCTGTATACGATATTTAATTACAATAGAAGAGTTCTAGTTTTCGTTTAGTCTTCATCCCAAGTAGACTATTCTATCTACTCTTTCTAGTCTCATTCCGTCTATAAATCTAAATAAATAGGTATATCTAACTTCTTCAGTATTAGCAAAATTACTTTGTGGCCTCATTTTAAATAAATAATTAGACAAACGATACCTATGGCGACTTCTTCCGGAAACAATGTATACTGAAATTAAAAATACAAGCGTAGATAAAAACAAAATTATAAAGTGGTGAATAAGTAAGAACTAATATTACAATACAAGTTTTAAATTTCAATCAAATTGCCAATCGCTTTTTGGAAACAAACCATTCTTTTGATATTAAGAAGGATTTAAAAATAATACAGTTACAGTTTACAGTTAAATAAATTTGAAATTTTAGATATAAGAAAAAGTGTTAATAGTGAACTAAATACTATAAATAACCAAATCCTCTTTGAAAATAGTCACTGTTTAAATCTATGCTTGTATTTTTAATTTCAGAAATTTTAGAAACATGTTGAATAATTAATAAACTGTGGTTAAAACAATGTATTTTGTCTAATTATTGAGATGTATCTAAAACTACCCTATTGTGTAAATACAGGCTTAAAATCGGGTTTGCCTCCCCGCGAACCCATCACTCCACTAGCCAGCTTAAATCGGGGCGAAATCCCATGAAGATTGAAGATACAGCTGTACAACAGTTGTTTCGGCGTTCATTTCAAGAATTATCCACTTTGCGAACCAAGAAATTAAACTGAGCCCACTATTAACATAACACCCTACAGGATCTTCATTATTCTGTGAGAGAGATGTTCACGAGAATAAATCTTTTAATTGATGCAAATGGGGTATATTTTTCGCATTTCGCAAGGGTGAAATAAATTATCCCGAGAAAATGCCACGAAAAATTTATTCAGCCCGTTGCTTATGAAAATTTATAACGAAGAAATTAAAACTGTTCCTATATTATATTACATAATATGAAGATAATTTATATGCAGGGGCGGATCGGCGACTCGAGACCGGCCTACGGATGTTCTCAGTGTAGTTATTATCTAAACGGAGAGCTCGGTTGGCTCAGGTGGACCAGATACAAAAAATAATTATTTAACTTCAATATTCAGAATGAATTTACAGTGAAACCGTGTGATAATATAAATACGCATACCTTGGGTCTTGTCGTGTTTAATAAGTTTACAGATAGTTACCTACTAGACACTTAGAGATGCACGCGAACGTATGATTGGTGGTTTGACTGGATTTAGACACCGCCCGCCCGGGAATACAGACCTAATTAGCAATGGAACGAATCTTGTTTTATATAAGGAATTTATTCGGGTATGGGTGACTCATTGGAGCTCCTTGGCGTGGGTGAGACACCGCCTCACTCTCCATACCTAGTATTTTGCAACTGTCCGTGTAAGTGTGACTCAATCCATTTTGTGTCTCGTCCGCTGTCCCTCTTTTGGGAGTGTTTTTTGATGAATAGATTTTCCATCTGTATGTAAAACTATGTTCTATAATTTATATGAATAAAGACAGCACTTAAGGGACGCTGGAGGGTCTCAATTTTATAATCTTTGCGATAATTGAATTTATTATATTTTTTCGTTTTGCATATACTTAAATATATTATTGAATTAAAGTCGCGTATTTTTATTAGCTTTGATGAGTGGAACCGACAAGGAAGCCCTCGCTTCTAAATCGGTCCCGGAAAAGGTTTCACCCCTACCCCTCCAGATCTCTTTTATTAGGTAGTTTATAAATTTAAATATAATAAATTACAGAGTATCACAATATAAGAAGAGACTTAAGGATATGTTGCCGTTCACGTCCTAGCACAAGAGTAGAATTCGCCTCGTCTAGGGTGCTCTCTACTGCGCCCGTCTCTGTCAACCGTACTGCGAAGCTATGAGCACCGCATCTGCCGGCTGCGTTCTTAAACTCGCACGCGACCTGCTGCTAGAGGTGTGTGTCGCGGCTACAGCAGTTCTGCCCGCGTGGTCGCAGATGTCGCCTTCTGTCCGGTATCTAATTCCTAATTCACTAATTCCATAACCTAGAGAGTTAGTATCTATTATGTCATCACACGCAATCTTAATACAATTTATGAATTATTTATTTTAAATATATTAATTAGAAAGACACACAAATACATTTAATCGTCTACTATCAGATTACTCAAAGGTATTTGAGATTCTGTAAAAATAAGGTAGATGGCTCTTTCAAATAATGGAACGATTAATATCAAAAAGGTAACATATAGGTTCGAAAATTTGTCGCTGTAGCATAGTTGGATAATGCACCTTTCCCCGTTAGGAAAGAGATCCAGGTATATCTTTCTAATTAATATATTTAATTCATATTTAAAATATCACAGACCGTCTGATAATTACAACTTCACAATAAGAATGTGTTCTAAATATGAATTAAATATATTAATTATAAAGATATACATATAAAATCAATTTTATCGAAAAATATTATTGTTGCGCCACCGGGATTCGAACCTGAATCTCTTTCCTAACCGGGGAAGGTGCTTTATCCAACTAAGCTACAGCGACAATATTTTTAGCGACAATTTTCGATCCTATATGTTACCTTTTTTATATTAATACATTTAATCGTTCCATCATTTGACAGAGCCATGTACCTTATTTTTACAGAATCTCAAATACCTTTGAGTAAACTGATAGCAGACGCCAGAATTATCAATTCATTTTTATTAAATTTTGGACACATTGATACAACTTTTTTATTATTTAGGAGAACACATTCTTATTGTGAAGTTGTAATTATTCAGAACATAGGTCTGTGATATTTTAAATATGTATTAAATATATTAATTATAAAGATATACATAATTACAACTTCACAATAAGAATGTGTTCTCCTAATAATTATTTATTCGTGTCTTTTTTGGTGACCCGAATGATAAATATTATATATATATTATATTATTCAAATTATCATTATGGTGTACATAGATACAATACAATTATAGTTTATTCTTAATTTATCAGTAATGGACCATCGGGTCAACTGAATTCTGTACACACCTAACTGAAGATCTTTGTACGAAATTCTATGTTACGTGGCATACGAGAGGTTTTATTTTTAGATATTGCTGTCTGCAGCCACGCTTTAACACATAACTTTAATCTAAGCGTCGTTCATGGTAACATGTTCAGATAGTCGAGTGCGCGTATCACACGTAAAGCCAGTTTTTTCTAAACGTTGGAATGTAACAGATGGCGCCTGAAAATTTCACGCAACCCTCTTTCAATATCCACAATAAATTGACCCTTCACCATAATAATACATGATATTTCTAAATTTCCATGATTTACTTTGTAGAAGTCCATTGTAAATAACATTTAAAAAATTAACTTTTTGAAAAAAATAATTAGTTAAATAAAACACAACGTTGTTTACTTCACACTGCACTATAATTAAAATTTAAAAGTTTTTGACGCTAACTGCGTCATCTTCAGTAACAAACTAAAACTAGAAGACATTTAATCGACTACATGGTGGGTGGGGGGGTATGAGAGCGAGGTTGGGGAGAGGGATGTTTTGATGATAAATGAAAGTGGTTGTGGGCGGGGATAATATGAACAGAAGAGTAGATGTAATAATTCATAATTCAGTTCAGTTCAGTTTTCACAATACGTAATCGTTTCTAAACCGTATGGCGTTCTTTTTTATAATGACATGCTGTCTATATGATAGCTATCAAGTATCATATTTCAAAAAGCACCGACAGTAGCTTCAAATCACTCACCTCTTTTTGGAACATCGTTTTTATTAACATGAATATTTTATATTTAGAACACCCTGTACATATATTGTTTTCTCCTTACTAAATTTTCTGTAATATCACTGAATTAAAAAACAATACATCTTTTACCTAATTCGAGGGTCCGCAAATCCAGATGCTTTGCCCTGGGGGGTGTTGAAGGGTCTCTAATTAAAGCCTTGAAAATAACAAGTTTCTGCAAGAATGTTGCTCTGGATATTCGGAGACTACCTGCATGACGCCCTGAGGTCATCATTAATATGCAAATTGATGGTCTCAGTAATCACCCAAAGGTACCGCGTTGAGGCTTTTGTGGCTTGCATGGAATTGCAGGCCACCGTGTTCCAACTACTAACTAATTTATATATATATATAAAGAAGAGTGTCTGATGATTTGATTTCTTTTATACAAATCAACAGTTTTATTCCGAGCTTGATTAAATTTTGTACACTTAACCTTCAAAACAACAGGAAATTTTTTTATTTTTTATTTGTTAACTTTATTTTATTAACCACTTATTGAGTTTAAATATTTTTACCGGTTTCGAAAAATACCATTTTCTTCTTCAGGATGTCAATACTAACTAAAAACATATATTATTCTGAAGAAGATACCATAAGTATCGAAACATGTAGAATAATCAAAAAATAGTAGTTTAAACAAAGTATTTTGTCTAATAATTTATACTAAAATAAGTCCAATATTCATTCTTCACTCTATTTTGCAGAAATTTTCTACATTTCCGATCGCATTGTCTACTTTCGGTCTAGATTTAATAAGTAATTAGCCAAATATTATGAAATTCAGTTTCTTGAATTCTAAATAAAAATAAATTATGTTAAACCTTATTTGAAAGGTATTGTCCCGAGATTATATTAAATGTGTTATAGGAGTGCAACTCTTCACTTGCTAGATGCAACTAATGTGCATTTTGCATCCCCTCCGGCTGAGCGGGGGAGGCTGGTGTGTGCACCAGCAGGGGGAAGCAGACTGCTTTCAATTTTGAGTCTTTGTGCTTTTGACACGTCCGTAATGAAAGGCATTTTTGAAATTCTTGTCTAATACGGATTTTTATTTGCTTCCTTTTTATTGTGATTATTGCAGACCGTGTGAGGTGCGCTTCGACCTGGCAACACTGATATATTTTCCACGATCTTTAGGCCATAGATTGAAAATTATTTCAATCTTAAAATGATGTTTACTTTTTTGTAAATTCACCATCACTATGTTATGAAACAGGAATCTTTCACGACTATTGCTACGCTTGAAAGAGAAAATGTATTTTTATTTAATTATTAATACATCATAGACATGAAATAATGTGTACATATAGGAGAGGGTTTCGGAACATTAGTTGCTGGACGAGGGGCATTCTACACACATTCTTTGCGGAAACATAAATCCGATAGTTTATGACACATTTATGCAACAGTAAAAGTATTTACACTTCGAAAATTAAATCGTTAGCGTTTAAATTGTTGTTCCAATTAAGTAATATATTGCATAAGTGGTACCAAAGCGATCACGTGGGTGACACCAAAATGAAAATATTTACACAAAGAATTTGTTAATTTAAATTAATTCATGTTTATATATTTGGTAGTCTGTGATTTTATATCATTTAACGTAGCCAGATGGACTTCTGAACTCAAATGAGTGCATAAAGAATTAATCATCCGTATTAGAACGAGAACAAATGATAACAGTATAAACTGAGTTAAAAAATATTTTACTACATAGCTAGCAAAAATATAATATATATATATATAGCAATTTTTCATTGATTGATACAACAATATTCAATTATTTTTTTCAATTTTATACTAATTGAAGCAAACGCAAAAATTGCAGATAAAAGAACGAGCTGAAATAGTTTTAAAAATATGAGATATTTAAAAAATAAAGGTGTCATATTATAATTATTACTATACACATTATAAAAACTGATTATCCTACCAATATACCGATACTCTAGCCGATTAACCACTATATAATTATGAACTTAGCTTCACTGATATATTATGAATATGTACATTCCATTTTATGTGGGTAAACCACAAAACTTGCGGCATTAGAGTCAATCGGGACGCCCTCGGTTATGCATTAGTGTAAATGAGATTACTTAGGTGATTCGGTCATATGGAACGAATGAATGAGAAGAGAATGGTAAGAAAGATATATAACGCCAGTGTTGATGGCACCAGAAATAGAAGACGTTCGAAGAAGATACTAGAGGTGATCCTGTTAGAAACCTCAATAATCGGCGAACTTCTATGAGAAGATGTATGAATGTGTATGAAGCGAGAATTGTATGTCAGGACAGAAGAGTACGGCGCTCTATCCTCTCTGCCTTTTACTTAGTTATTTATATTATAGTGTTGTTCAGCGATTCCAGGCTCTCTCGGGGCTATTTCCCATGCAGTAACTACGCCACTGATACAAAATATGTAAATTACATATATTTACTGAAATATTTATACAACCTATTTATTTTATTTATTTTTTATTTATTTATTTTAGCTAAAATACAACGGCAAAATAAATTCAATTTTTAAATATATGGTTACATACATACATATGGTTACATACCATACATCGTTTTTCTTTCGCTTGCCTCTCTAAAAAAGAGACCAGCTCTTGTGCTTGGAGAGGGAGTTACACTACAATAATTTTATTTAATACCTTACATTAATTTCTATTCATTGTCCATTTGTGTGCTTCTGAAGTATTCTGTGATATTGTTTATTGTCCAATTATGTGTTCATTTAGTTTCATTTTAAACTCTTTTATATCCTTTATTTCTTTAATTTGTGTAGGAAGGCTATTGAAATTTTGTATCCCTAAATATATAGAATTTTGCTGATAGTGTTTGGTGTTACATTTAGAGATTTTAAAGTTATTTTTAAACCTTAATGATGTGCTTGTTTCAAATTTTCTAGTGTTATTTTCTTTAATCAATTGATTAATTGAGGTTTTTTTGTAAATGTTTTCTATTTTGGGAACTGGGAATTTTGTTTTTTTTTAATATCACTTTAATAATTGTTCTCTGTATTATTAATTATATATGCTCCACCCCACCCAATTATTCCACACTGGAGTAGTGAGTGAACAATATTAGTGAATTATTTTACAATGCTGAAATCAATACCGGTGCCCCCGCTCCGCGGGCCGGTCCACCGGACACTGGATTTGACTTTTATCATTCGTGACAGACTCGTGATTACCTTTTCATACATTGTCACGAGAAGATAATAACTCCCGGGTTCCGGGTTCTTACAGCGGGATGAGATCTCAAATGGCCACGTCAAAACGTCACAGTAATTCGGCCCCGCGACGGTGACGAGCACTATCGCATGATTGATTCTACTTTATCGACAATTTTTTTGTATTTAGACAATTTAGCGAAATATTATTTATTTATTTACACCCTGTCCCGAATCGTTTTGAGAGTTGTTTACTCTCGTTTCGATACGTCATAATTACATCTTTTTTTTATTTTATTACATTCAGTCATTATTAACATTATCATCATAATACCGGCATCATCAATTCAGAAGGCAGCCAGAGAGAAGCTATAGAAACCATACACCCCTAAAAGGGGAGGGTAGATGTCACATTTATGTGTTTCTGTCGCAGAACTCGGTCACAGTCCGGTAGAAATTTACCCTGTCCAGGTCGCAAGAATGCTCCGTTAGGTCTCTCTATCTACTGCTCTTCCCAGCATCGTCCATCCCAGCAACCTCCCAGCGAGAGACCTACACCTTGATAATTTCCCAGAAATGTCCGAGATTCCTTTAATTTCTTAATAGATCATCGTTTCGGGGATCTGATGACCTTTTATTATTGAAATAGTGATATGTGTATCCTTTTATTACAATATTATTTGCATATATTTGATGTTAACAGGGTGGCACAAAAAAAGTGAGAACATCTCACAACACATGAGTTATTTCAAAATATAATATAATTTTTTTTGCACTATATTTAGCTGGTCATAAATCATCAAAACACCCCATATTGCATAATCTACTGGGTATAAATCTGGACTGTTCTGTGGCCACATGCCTGGCTCGGTGAAATTAACATTCTCACGACGAAGAAAGATGATTGTATTTCTGGCAGTGTGAGATGGAGCTACTATAATGTCCAGTTATTTTGTAATTTCTTTGTTTTGAAACACTTTGATCATTTTTCTAACACTGGGGTGTTAGGAAAATGATTAAAGAATTCAATTTAATTCGCAAATTTTTGATCAGAATAAGTGATTTTTGTCATTCTGGGCAACAATTTTAAAAAACCAAATATAAACAATGGGATAATTAATAATCAAAAATGGCGACCGGAAATAAAACGAAATAAAAGCCTTGAGTTATGCGAAATTATCAGGGCGTGTTTTAAATTACGTAGACATGCAAGGCCCTTCTTCTGAAATTCCCTCCAGTACTGTTCTAACCGAATTCATAGTTTTTCCGTTCAAATGATTTTGAAGATTGCGATAAATGATAGTCAAATGGGACAATGTTCGACGAATTACAGGTGGGTAGGGCAGCGTTTTCAAAAACCGTTCATTCCTGAAACCTGACAGCAAAGAAGAGCACACATTCACTCTCTGCACGTGGTTAGTCTGAAAGTTTGGGAAGAACCCATTGGCCCAATTTTCTTACTTTCCGATGGCACGCAGCTGTCGATGAATGGTTGAATGACCAAATCCAAGCTCGCGATGGGATTTTGTTTCACCAGGGTTTGCAGGACGTTCTCGTCGAGATTTTATACAGATTTTAGAGATACTTTGAGACACAAGAGAACGTATGATTGGTGGTTTGACTGAATTTACATACCATCCGCCCATGAATGCGGACCTAATTAGTAATGGAACGTATATTGTTTTATATAAAGAATTTATTCGGGTATGGGTGACACGATGGAGCTCATTAGGTTAGTAGTTAGGCTACACTGTGTGGGCGGAAAATCTGTACCTACGCGCCTACCTCTCTCTCTTTTTATACCTCGTGTTTTGCAAATCCTGTCCGTGTAAACGACTCCAAACTCTTCTGAGAGTGTTTTTTAATGATTCGATCTGCCTTGAACTACTGTTACTTCATTTACTATCACTGTTCCATCTACGTGTTTGTTTGTACCTCTCTGTCTTATGCTGGATCTTATATAATGACATACATATGACTATGTATTTTTTTCTCTTCTCCGTGGTTTTATGTAATACATGTTTTTTTTATTTTGTAATGTCATCAATCATATATCTATGTAATGTTGATTATATAATCTATGTTTTATATTGATAAAGACAGCACTTAAGGGACGCTGGAAGGTCTAAATTTTTTACTTTTTGCGAATTTCTAATAATCCCAGTAAATTTATTTTGTTTTCTCTTTATTTCCTCCTAGACTGAACAATATATAGAATTAAAGTGGCGCAGTTTTATTATCTTTGATGAGTGGAGCCGACGAACTCATAAAATAAAATATGCCGAATATGCTCCTTTGCCACTTCCATTATATATTTTTAAAAATTACTGTTAAAATCGAAGCGCTCTCTTCAAAACTTACTTATCTGTTTTTATAGAAGCTAGTAATTTTACCTGACGCAGGTAGTTTATCCCGTCCCTCTCTTATTTTTAGTTAATGTTATTAAAAAAATTGCATTATTTATGGGATAACCTAATATTTGTTAAAAATGACTTTTCAATAATGATAATATTTGATTTCCACTCTTCTATCCTATCTCTTGTAGGTCTGTCTTGATATTCTTCACCAGCATGTATACCTGCGAGCTCTGGTCGAAATACAAGCAAGTGACGTATAACCGTCTCCGAATTCAGTACAACAACTCATATAGAATACTGTTTGGATTGGCGCGTTATTGCAGCGCATCTACAATGTTTACCGATGCCGTTTACATGGATTTGTTCCGTTTACATGGAATTGCGGGCGTAAAGCTGCGGCTCAGCACAAACTCTCTGGTGCAAGCGGCGCTCTCATGGAAAGCCGGTTCCCTGACCAGAAAATGGCAACGCCTACAGAATAGCTACCGATACAATAATGGCCATAACTGAAGTATTTCTATATATAGTATTTATATTTTGTTTAAATTTATATATACGTGTGAACTTTCTATTTATTTATATTTTATTCGTAATTTTAATTTATTATATAATATGAATTATTTTTATGGCGAATCAGGTTAAAAAAACCTGATCACGCTGGAATAAATGCATTATTATTATTATTATTATTATTATTATTATTATCATCATCTGGATACCCACATTTTGATCTCCCCTCGTAGTCTTGATCCTTGTGGCTTGTACATATATGGAGGCTTTGTGAGTGTTACTTTGATACAAGCGAAAGTCTAACAAAGTAGCCAGAATGAAGCTGATCAAAGATAATACCTACAGCGTCCCGCACATCTAATAGCAATTTATTTCAATTAGACATATTATTTCAATATATCATTGTTGTTCCCGTAAATGCATCACCTTTCACGTAAAAAAAAACACTCTCAAAAATTGACAATCAACTGTTCTCTAACCTTGCAGCGCATACCTTGAACACAGCGACACGCACAAATGTCTCCCTACTAGTGAAACTACACATTAAGAATAAGCTCTCAACCATTTGCTTTTATATTTTTTGGGCATCTCACGAGAACAGAAGAAAACCTAGAGAATTTTGTTGTAGTTGCCCACCTTGAAGGACACAGAGGAAGAGGAAAATCCCCACACGTTCAACTGACTAAGTGGAAAGAGCAGATCTGTGGAATGCCGAGAAAATTGGAGAAGCCAAGTCAAGAGAGTAATGAATACCCACAATCTTCAGTCATACGGGACTGACATGGATGAAAATGACGTGCTTGTTTATCCAGTTGTTCAAAGAACTAAAGGGCTTGAGCCTCATTCTAGAAAACCAATAAGTTAGTCCTATATTATTTTTAATATTTCAAAATTGAACTTTTTGGTTAATGTTCATTTTCATATAAATTATTTAACTTTGTTTTTTTACCACTTAATTAGTTATTTTTAATACACCAACCGGTTTCAGAAAATACAATTTCCTCCGTCAGGATGTCAAATTATCTAACTAAAATCATATATGAGTGTTTTTTAGAGATTTGTTTTTCGATCAATTTGACAGCTGACAGCTGATTTGTGCTCAGTTTGATTTGCCATTTCATGATGAATAGTTTTACGCTAGAACAACGCTTGCAAATTGTGCAAATTTATTTCGAAAGTCATCGTTAAGTTCGCGAAACTTCCATTTTACGGTCAACAAAACCTTCTATCCCAGCAAGTAATTCGAATAACCATGGATCATTTTCGCACCACGCATACTCTAATTGATAATACACCTCCGCAGAGACGTTCTACGAGTACAGTGCACACCGAAGAAGCTGTTGCTGCAGTGGAGTGTAATCCAGCTGAGTGTAGAGCTGTATCTATCCACTTTATGGAAGATTTTGCAAAAAGATCTTGATGTACGAGCTTACAAGATCCAACTCGTGCAATAATTGACGTCACTTGACCATCGTGTGCGTCTTACGTTCGGTGAATTTGTGAATTTGCCTCCAAGTTCGTACGATTAACACTTTTAGATTACTTTCTGTGGGGATATGTGAAAGTGCTAGTCTACGCCTATAAACCAGAGACGATAGACGACTTGGAAGTCAACATTCGTCGCGTTATTGCCAATATACGGCCCCAAAATTGGACTTTCAGATTGTGCTTTATGTGAGCCAGCATAAAGCACAATCTGCCATTTTATAGCATATTTAAATACTAATGCTATAAAATTATCTTTCCAATAAAGCTAACTCCATGGTCATTACCGCGATTTTTATGTGTTTTATTTTTAAAAAAAAACATCCTTTATATTTCGTTATTCAAATATTTTTTTAAATCTTATATACTGTTGATGTATAAAAAATCACTATTTAAGTGATTAAAAAAACAATGCTAAATAATCTATATAAAAATAGACATATTTTCATAGCGCGACCGATTATACAAAAAATATTTTTTAAATATTCTTGGAAATTATCAACAAATTATTTTACAACTTTGCCGTAATTTTGATTTTATAATAAATTTACATATTATATTAATTTTCATTCGTTATTATCTCCACTGCCATCTTCCGTACAGAGATGAAATCATTAAACTTGTTCAAAGTTTACACAGGCAAAATAGCCGTCATGCCTAATAATGTAAATTGGTACAAATTTGAATAAAAACTAAATAAATATCTAAAAATATTATATTTTATACTGCTAACAACCAAAACCTTTACGCAGTTAGACTGTTCAAAGCCATATCGTAGGAAATTAATGCACAAAGTATATTTGCTATATAAATAGTGACTGCAGATATTTGCTGTTATAACTTATAAAACAGAGAGTATAATTCAAAACTAATGTTTTATTCAAATGCGGATTGTGATGTAATCTTTGGAATTGATAAAATATTATGTCATTAAATGTTCTAAGATTTACAAGGTTGTTCAGAATCTTTTGTGTAGTTTTTCTGAGATATTCTGCCGGATGTCTGACCTCACTGGCCAACTTTTCGGATTTCATTGAAGGGTTTATGTGTATTAGTGTATTATGTCAAAATGTGGTCGTGAGTGCCAAAATATATATTTCACCCATTCACTTACATACATGTTCATTTAAATAAATAACCGCCAGCGCATATTATTGTTGTCTGTTGAGGTCGGTACCAGGCGTGTTTTTCAGATTGATAAGAGCTCCGTTTTACACTCAGGTATATGCAGGGTGTTGTTTATTTGATCGTGGAGGTCGTCTCCTGGAGGACGTCGCTGATGCATCAGTGACTGTCGCATTTGAAATTTTTTCTTTCAAACTAAAAAGGTCGATAAACATCATGGGTGTTTAGCAGAAAAATTTCAAGATTAAATCCTTACAGAAGGATATTGGGATATTATATGTAGGATTCTAATATATATTTTTTTCTCAATTAACGTTATTATGTTTTGTATTTCGAAAATGAGCGTAGATATGAAGGCGGTTGCTGCAGGATGCGCATATTCGAATTCAGAAAGAAGGTAGATTGTATACAAGTAATCTGAAAGAACATCAAATATACAGGCCTCGTGAGGGTGGGTGGCATAGCTACACAGAACTGGGGCGGAAACAGCTACATTCAAATGAATTTTGAAACAAGACTAGAAATTTAAGCAGACTCACTTCACTTTAAGAAAATAGCAGACGATGTAGTGACATCCCTCAAAAACGTTATAAACTGATTCTCTAAAATTATTTTTATTTCCATTCATGTATTCTTCGACCATGTTTAGTATAACATATGTCTAAAGAAGATATTCACAATTCATAACATTTTCAGATACAGTGTGTGCGATCTCCGGGATGGATTACGACACACACACATCTCACGGAATGGATTACGACAATTCCGGTTGTAAATCGAAATCACCGCAAGGTAGGGGTAGATTCCTATCTGGAGGCGGAAAGGAATTAGAAGAAGGACCAGCGACCAAACTTCACACCGGTTGTGTCAGTATTTATATGTTTTAAATAATTATTTACCTTTATTCGCTGTACCCGTGGTGTCGCTATATCCACGCTCGACAAAAGTGAGATCATATATACATATATAATGTTTAGAAATTATACCATACTGATATCTAGAAAAATCAAGTCTGTAGATGTAACACTGTTAGCACTCGCATCTGAGAACTTTGTGTTTATCCTTGTCAAAGAAATGGAAATATTCAACCACCAAACTGAATCTAGGTTATCCTTCTTATTCACTCTGGTCCTTTGGAAATGTATTCAAATATCCCACCCACTTTTCTACGTCACAACTTTCAATATACGAATATATAGGGTGATCCAAACATAACCGTTATTTTAAATATTGCTCTATTTTTTATCTTTCAGAATTATATAAAACTATGCAATTAACGAAAACGAGTCGATACACAAATGAATAGTGTATTTGGAAATGGGATAATTCACTACAAAAATGATGAAAATTTGTGAAATTATAAAATATCAGTAAGACAATAAGAGTCATAAATTTTATAGTATTAGAAGAATTTGACATATTATTTTAGTTAGTTTTTATCACCCTAATCAATAAAAGTGCATTTTTAGATACCGGTTTGTGAATATAATAATTGAATTGAAAATAAGGATAATAAATTATTTATTATTAAGAGACATTTCTTGTCCTAGGTAAACATAATTATCGTGTTCATAAGCTTCGATAGCTAGTTCCCAGGTTACCTATTAACAATAAGCACACATATGATATATGAACTGCACCGACCCTTTATTTTTGCTGTCTTTCTGGTCCGATGTTGCTGTTCTTTTAGCTGAGTTGTCTTCTTTAGATTTCGACCGACCGAAGCGCGCACTGGTGGTGTATTTGGACCGCTGGACTGGTCGAAGCACGAGATGTAAAAAGAACGACGCCTGTCGTAACGTTACCGTCTTCTTAGCTTTCTGAAAAAAAGGCGGCAATACTCACACACACACGTGTACATTATCAAACGGTATCCAGCGGAAAATTTTCACGTTTAATATTAAATTAAATAAAAAACTTTAATGTTATTCTCGTATTTCATTTATACAAAATGGAGTTTAACAATGCGGATTTGACATTTTATAAACAATATCGTCTAAATGCCGTCCATTTCTCTCAATACACTTACAATCGGACTCTTAAATTTAACGGCTAAATCCTGAATTGTTCGAGGATTGTTGCTGTAAACTCTCGACTTAAGGTATCCCCACAAAAAAAGTCGCACGGCGTAAGGTCCAGTGACCGAAGTGTCCAGGGTATGTCTCCGTACTTGCTGATTAATTTATTAGGGAAAGTTTCCCTCAGCTTCTCCATTGAAACTCTAGCTGTGTGTTGAGTGGCACTGTCTTGCTGAAATTGTGTTCTGTTGTTGAACGCGGGAAACAGCTGCAGTTGCGGCACCAAAAACTCGTAGATCATTCGGCAATATACGTCAGCAGTGACTGTCTCACTGATTAAAAAAATAAGGGACAATTATCCCTCAGGCAGAAATTGTCCACCACAATGTCCGTTTAGAACAATGCAAAAGTTTTTGATGGCATTCCTTGGGTTATCGGGGCACCAGTATCTCAAGTTCTGTTTATTAACATAGCCATTGATATGAAAATGTGCTTCCTCAGTAAACAATATGTTTCCAAGCATTCGTGCTGTTCCAAAACGTTCTCGCTAAGGTTTCACGTAAATAATAGTCTTTTTCGTTAAGAAACTGCTCGATTTCCAGCTTGTATAAGTGAAATTGTAGTTTATTTTTCAAAATAACGAGCATTATTGATTTTTTTATTCCAGTAAAGGATTGTAATCTTCCTTACCGATTTACGCGGATTGCGCATAATTTCACGTCGAACTTGAACCACGCGTTCTGGCGTCACTGCTGACGTTGATGGTCCCGGAGAAGTTTGGTTAACCATTGTCCCTTCTTATGTGAACTTTTGAACCCAATACCAGGTAAGTTTCGTGCTCGGCCCATCACTTACTCGTCTAATATTAAAGTGAGTACAAATAACGCGACGCGGACGAATCACCGCACTTTAAATATTGCTCAACCGCGAACGCTTGGTGCGCTCCCGACCAGTGACTCATTGTGACTGGCAAATCAGTAAATCACGCGCTTCGAACAATACCCCTCCCACTTACCTCACGCTAATAATTTACGACTGATTACAATTAAATCTTGAATTTTTTCCGCTGGACATCCTATATAAACCAAAAAACCCGGAGATGCCAATCAAAGTAACAAGGCGCATAAACATATCGGATTGGTCAAATTTGAATAGTTTGTATAAATTGACGTCATGTGTGTAATCGAATATAAATAATAATTTCTTTATAGGCCATTTTGATAGGTAACTGCATGGTCAAATTTGAAAAGAAACATGTACACATTTAAAAGGAAATAGATACGTTACATCGGAATTAAATATTTATTTCCTTTAAAACACGAATTAAACTGAAATCTCTATATTGGAATTTATAAAAGGAATGTTTCTAAAAACAAAACTTTGCTCTATTTTGACACTGCAAAAATTATAGTTTATATATTAATCTCTGCAATCAATGGCACAAGTTCAAAATATTAATCGAACTGAAACGGTACTGCCATATTCATTGAAGCCACACGATAAAAAAGCCCAGATGAAAGTCCGTATAACACGGAACCCACAAAAATGACAGCTTCTAGGAACGTACGTCAATTACACAGAATGCGGTTTTCGTTGAATGTAAATCTAAATTAAGCATGAATTTTCAAACCAGGTATAAAATACGTAATGTCGACGGTAAATTGGGTGTCTCACAATTTTACCTCATAAGATTTGTGGGTCACTTTTCTCAGATTCACTTACACACCTTTTGTCAACAAAATTTTACCTCCATCACTGGTAGAAATTTTTGTAATAAATATATGTAAATGTGAATAGATGCTATAATTACTAAAATAAATTTAGTTTTAACTAAATTTGTGTATTATAAAATTAAAATGAATGAATTAATCAATTTTGTATGCAAAAGAAATGCAAAGAGTTCATAATTCTTCGACGATGTGTAGATTTCCTTCTATCCAGCTTTCATGTAAATTGCAGCCTAATATTAAAGGTACTTCCTTTACCTTGTAGATCCATGAAATCAAATTAATGGCTACCGCAACATTGGTCCTGAGGTACTTCCATATCCATGCTAGACATCTCGATGTCTCGTCTCGGCTAGATGTCTAGACGTTCATTAGACATCATTATCTTACGCCATCCTGCTTGTATAATTAAATTAGCCATGACACCACAGAACTTCCATATGTAAAAAATTCCATCAGTAAAAAAAGAAACTGCACGCTTCTAGAACAAAAGTTTTTCACAATGGAAATTAGGGACGCACACACCACACACATAGGCACGAGAGTTTATTTTACCAAATACAATGAACTTTTTTACAAGGCCAAATGATCAAAGATTTACATTTTAATACTAGAAACGGAGCGCACGAACCACGGATAGCGCCCGTCTGTCAAAACCGGAACTCTGCTCACAGCGCAGGCCCAAGATCTGGGGATACCATACATAGAATGGATAATGTGGATGGCAGCACCTGGATAACGTCATTTAATTCTTTTTTTTCACATATTTCATTCATCATAGCGTCATAGGACAGATTATACTAGCAGGAAAGCAATCGGCTTTCGCCGATTGCTTGCTGTTAGGCTTTTTGGGTGGCTATTTTGGCCGTTTCGTGGCCGATAGTGACCGCTACGCCAGTGGTGACAGCATCGTAAAAATTCTTACAATTTCGATTTCTTATTCGTAATAAAAAGAGAAAACATTTAGGTAATCTTAACCTAGAAATATTAAAATGCCGTTTAATCAAGAACTTTACAGCCACAGTGACACTATATCCGAGTCCAATAGAGTCCAGTTAGTCATAGATAAAAGATGAGGAAGCGCAGTAATAATCATTGTATAAATGTCATTACTTTACCTCGAAAACAGCCGTAGTCCTCCAAGTGTGTGACGTTATAATATCCGTTTTGTCTTATTGAAAAATCGTGAACACGCCAATTTTATAGTCATAAATGTTGGGTGTCTTTGTTGTGTATGAAGGAATGCATTTAATTATTATTGTTGTCAATTTGCATGCGATAGTTCAATAATTAATATGCATTTTTACATAACAACAAATATTTTTATTAAAATATGTTAATCTCTCCAAAATCTGAATATGCCAGATCTTTTGCGGATGCCCTCGGTTCCTGTAACCATTCGGCTGGTGTGAATTGCCACCATCAAAGTCTGAATACATTTGAAATGTGACTGTATAAATACGCGCTAATAATTTCCTGGGCAGATCACATTACCAATGAACAAGTACTAAGACGCATAAATTTATTTATTTTATTTATTAGACTTTGTTGACACACGTGTTTTTATTGTAACAGAGGTGAGTATATAATAATATAACATGATAAACATAAGACACAATTATATAGCAATTAGTATTTAAAACATAACAGACTTATGTTTTGTATAATTACAACTTCACAATAAGAATGTGTTCTCCTTAATAATTATTTTTATACTCGTAGTTTATTGTGTGGGATGGAGTAGACTCCACCTCTGATATATGCAGCATTGTCCTGGCTACTTTCCTAGACTGCCGTTTGTATTTAAGTAGACAGTTTTTTCATGCCGTTGTGGTGTTATTTAATTCAAGAAAGATAATGATTTGACAGGAATAAAAAAAAATAAAGAGAAAAAAAGTAGTAAGATTTTTGTAGAACTAGTGAATTATTAATGTAGACACTGTATAATTATTATGTTGGAATATTGGATAGCGATGTTTCTGATTGATCTCTACCCAACTGGATCATCTATTGGGTCCATATTTGTGTTATCTTATTAGAAATGAACGATTTCCAGTTGGTGCTGAGTGTGTTGTATAGTTTCGGAGCTAAAAACATGTAGATCTTTGATAAAATATCGTTTCTGCGTATTGTAGATGTTCGTTATTTGTCTTGTGCTGTGTCCATGATTTATTGAATGTCTAGAGAACTAACATCAAATATTAAACGAAGGAAATCTGCATACTTTGGATATATTACCCATAACGATAAGTACAATATTACGCAGGAAAAATAAAAGGCAGCAGAAAGGTAAAAATTTAACTGTGAAATCTCAATCAATGTACAAAATATCAGTGATTTTGTACACCTTCTACAAGATACTGCTACTATCGTTAGAGAACGGCATATCAAAAATTATATTAATTATCTCAGTCCAATAATGCTATCAAGTATTTTTATTACAATTATATCTTTATAATCTTTCTCCGTCTACTAGGGTCGGCTCTTCTCGTACGAAAGTGCTAGGACTCCGCGCTTTGTCCTGTTACAGTTTTCGAACTTGCTGGAGGGGACTCGGAGGAGCTCGTGCGAGCAGCTAATTAAATTTGATTTAGGTTGGTGTGTCCCTAAACAATATTCTCAGATCAAATCAGTAAAACCTAACTAACTAACTGCAATTTAATGCAGTAGCCATTAATCTTGTATTTTGGGATTCGAACCTGAATTTTTTCCTATCTGGGAAAATGCGTTGCCGTTACACCACGCTAACCGAGTAAGTTTACGACAAATTTTCGAACTTGCAGCTCTTTCAAATTGATACATCTATTATTCCATTTTTTAAAAGCTATCACCTTTATATTACTACAAATCTCAAATACTTTTGAGTAATATACGCTAGGAGACGTCAGAAAATAAATCAATTTAATTTTTATTTAATTTGGATATATGTACTTTGATACAACTTATATATTTTTAAGTTGCAGTTTTTTCAGAACATAGTTCTGTTAATATTTTAATAAAAAATATTTTTTCTGTATATATTCCTAGTTGATACATTTAATTTATATTAAAAAATGATATATCATACAAATGGCATCCCCATTGGTTAATACAGATCTCGTGTCAATATTGAGTCCAAATGACTAATACGGGCCGCTTTGAAAACTAATGAAGTATTTGTGTATTCTGCAGTACATTCCAATCACTGAAAAATAAATATGAAACATTTGTTCATCAAAATATTTCAATCGACCTTTCGTGAAATGTATTTATTTGTTGAATGGCCATTTTTCACTGAATTTTGATGTGTGAGAGTTACACTCGTTACCATACCATTTTTCACTGAATTTTGAGATGTGAGAGTTACACTCGTTACCATACCATTTTTCACTGAATTTTGAGATGTGAGAGTTACACTCGTTACCATACCATTTTTCACTGATTTTTGAGATGTGAGAGTTACACTCGTTACCATACCATTTTTCACTGATTTTTGAGATGTGAGAGTTACACTCGTTACCATACCATTTTTCACTGAATTTTGAGATGTGAGAGTTACACTCGTTACCATACCATTTTTCACTGAATTTTGAGATGTGAGAGTTACACTCGTTACCATACCATTTTTCACTGATTTTTGAGATGTGAGAGTTACACTCGTTACCATACCATTTTTCACTGAATTTTGAGATGTGAGAGTTACACTCGTTACCATACCATTTTTCACTGATTTTTGAGATGTGAGAGTTACACTCGTTACCATACCATTTTTCACTGAATTTTGAGATGTGAGAGATACACTCATTACCATACCATTTTTCACGGAATTTTGAGATGTGAGAGTTACCATGTACTATCTATCAACTGCTCTAGAAGATTATTACAGTATGACTCTCGAATCTGTTAAAAAAAGATTCATTAAAATATTATTAGGCGAACACATTCTTAATGTGAAGTTGTAATGATTCAGAACAGACGGTCTGTGATATTTTAAATATGAATTAGAAAGATATACATATAAAATCAAAAATATTGTTGTTGCGCCACCGGGATTCGAATCTGGATCTTTTTCCAAACCGGGGAAGGTGCATTATCCAATTATGCTACAGCGACGATATTTTTAGCGACAAATTTTCAAACCTATATGTTACCTTTTTGATATTAATACATTTAATCATTCCATTATCATTCCTAAGTTGTATCAATGTGTCCAAAATTTAATAAAAATGAATTGATAATTCTGGCGTCTGCTATCAGATAACTCAAAGGTGTTTGAGATTCCGTAAAAATAAGGTAGATGGCTCTTTCAAATAATGTAACGATTAAAATGTATTAATATCAAAAAGGTAACGTATAGATTCGAAAATTTGTCGCTAAAAATATCGTCGCTGTAGCTTAGTTGGATAATGCACCTTCCCCGGTTTGGAAAGAGATCCAGGTTCAAATCCCGGTAGCTCAACAACAATATTTTTCGATAAAGTTGATTTTATATGTATATCTTTCTAATTAATACATTTAATTCATACATTAAAATTTTATATTATCTTTTCATAGAAAGCATTCACTTTGTGGTTTGACATATTAGATTAAATAAAACACAATCTCTTTATATAAAAACCAGGAATTTTATTAAACGGCGACCAATGATAATTCTTAATAAAAAACTTAAACAAATAGCTACATAATAACTCTTTATTCAAATCATTAATAATGACTTAAGTTACCAATGTCGTAGAGTTTTATATATTTACAATTTTTCTTACCTTTGCGTAAATAATCTTTTTTCTGATGAATGGTCTTTTTCTGACCCACAACAATTTAGGAAAAATTTTAATAAACTCAATAAGATAAAAATAAGAAATTAAGTCACTCGGATATATAAAAATTAACTTGAAATAACTGTCCCTCATTCTATATAGGCATAACAGCTCGGAATGTTAATATTCGTGTCAAGGAGCATCTTAAATGCTTAAAGGTTTCTCAAATTTTTCCAACCATATTATTGAAAAAGACCATTCATTTAATAATAGTCCTCCATAAAAATGTCTTTGGCCTCCTGTTGAACAATTTAGAGGCCCTTGAGATAAAAAAAGGCAATGAATAGTGATAAAGCCTTAATAACCAAATAAATATATCCATTAGCTCCATATTACGTGTGTTTTCTTTTAAATTGATGTACATGTATTCTGTTTCTCCTTTTCGCTTGTAATTTTATATCCTGTCTCCCTCTTTATGTATGTAAAAGCGCACTCAAAGCTTGATCTAAACGAAACCGATTGGCATTTAATAAAATTCGTGGTTGTGTTTTATTTAATATATTACATTATCATTCAGAGCAGGCCTTAGCAAAAATTTTGAAACATGTGAAAAATCGTTGATAAACAATAGAATTAAAAGTCTCAACATAATTTTTAATAATATTTAATTCCAAATATGAATTAAATATATTAATTAGAAAGATATACATATAAAATCAATTTTATCGAAAAATATTGTTGTTGCGCCACCGGGATTCGAACCTGCTACAGCGACAATATTTTTAGCGATAATTTTCGAACCTATATGTTACCTTTTTGATATTAATACATTTAATCGTTCCATTATTTGAAAGAGCCATCTACCTTATTTTTACAGAATCTCAAATACCTTTGAGTAAACTGATGGCAGACGCCAGAATTATCAATTCATTTTTATTAAATTTTGCACCTTCCCCGGTTAGGAAAGAGATCCAGGTTCGAATCCCGGTGGCGCAACAACAATATTTTTCGATAAAATTGAGTTTATATGTATATCTTTCTAATTAATATATTTAATTCATATTTAAAATATCACAGACCGTCTGTTCTGAATAATTACAACTTCACAATAAGAATGTGTTCTCTTAATATTTAATTCCATTAAAATCATTTGAACCGCAATTTTTCTCCATACAATAATAAATTCTCACAGTTTTGCTTACTTTCGCTGACCACAATCAAAACATTTACAACCATGAAGGTTTTAATGTCTCATTGGTTTCTGCACGTGACGTTGAAATCATTTTTTAATGTTTCCGTTTTTGCAACAACTGCCTCATTTTATTGACTATGAACTGTTGAAAAATAATAGTAGACCTAAGGTCATACATTTAATTATGTTCTCAAAATGGGTTCAGACACGGCTCGCTCGCGTGTTTTCTATTATCTTTGCTAATGATAAGTAATAAAAGAAAGATATATTACATTTTTATTGACTTAATACTAATATCTAATGGAAGGAACAAATTAAAACAAAAGCGATATATATATATATATGTAATGGAATCCTTACAGTTTTTATCATACAGTTACAATGCATACAAGAATTCTATATTGCACTTTACTGGTGCAAATAACGTGCCCGTGAACTCTGTTGCGTATCTATAATAAACACAAATAGCCTGCTCTGTCTATTGGATTACTTCAAAGCATATAATTATCACCGCCAGGGCCTGTCTGTCGGCAAGTGCCACGATAATCGCTGGAACGCTAAATTTATAATTATTTAAATCCGGATCAATAGGATCTAAATGAACGAATTGCGCATACACCGGGTAGCGCGTACCGCGGAATGAAGATACTATAATACAATTCCGGTCGTAAATCGGAATCACCGCAGGGTAGTGGAGGGAAATAAAGAACCGTGATACATGATGAGGTCGGTGAGGGATAGAGGTTCTAGCCGAAGAACCAGTGAATTTCGGGGAACCGAGATTCGGAAGGATTGCTCGCCTTACTTTGTATCACAATGGCACGCGAATGGGCCAATATCTGGTTCCAATTGAATACGGCGATGTCACAAGTTCGCCCACAGCACACAAAACAACATACAATACGTGATCAAAACACAATATCACAAAATACAGTGCTGGTGTACTGGAGCTAAAAATCCACACCGCGAATGCTATCACGATGTCGAGATCGAACAAGTATCGGTTAAATTGATGTCTGCTGACGTCAATTCACACTGATAAGACGAGAATGAGGAAATTTAATTGTAATATGTAATTGTGCCAATAACAACGGTTGCGGCTGAATCGAAATAACGCGCCAAAAGTGTGTTTTACGAATTATGAATAGATAAGGTTGATAGAATATAGAAAGATACACAGAATAAAATAGCGATCAAACATTATATATTTTTAATTTGGTTTTTTTTTTTTGTATTAAATGAATATATTTGTTAAAATCTGTCGAAATTTTCACCATAATTATAATACAATTGGATTACTTTTTTTCTCCTTGTGTTATTATATTTTATACATTTCCAAATCGTTAATCTTCTTTTGTATCATTTTCTGTAATACCTCTTCTACAAAATTTGAAATGTCTAGTCGGAATTAATATTCGCCAAAATCTTTTTACTAGTGTACCCACGTAACACAAAATGATGACAGCTATCAAAAAAATACAAAGAAGGAAAATGAAAATATCCAGGTAGAGGAATTGGACCCACGGAAGTTGGGGAACCAGAGGTCTAAGATGGCTCGTCCCATTGTTCCTGATGACGTATTCCGTCCACCAAGCTGCCCGTTCTAAAGGAGATTGCGGAGCGTCGTACAGCTGCTTTGAGATTCTCAAAACATTCTTTTTGTATCTGTAAAATATACATAAATACTTTTTTATACAGAAAAACTATAAATTAATTTTGTATTTTACCACAACAATTTTATATTAAAAACAATGGATATGAAGTGCATTTATATATAATATGAGAGGAGTTTGAAACATTAGATGCGGGACGAGGGGCATTCTGCACACATTTATCCAACGAAACATAAACCTGATTGTAAAAGTATTTAGACGTATTTTTTACATTTAAATTTAAATTTTCGTTCCAATCGAGACATATTTTTAAAAATAGTCGCGGAGCTCTTTGATTGCGCGAGTGGCACCAATGTGATCACATAGGTCAATTAACTCAAAATTAATTAAAATTAACTGTTGGCGCAAGTCGAATACTCATTCCCTGTCCTCTTTCGTCCATCCAATCATTTATATCTGTCCCGCTCTGGCCGATTACCTTACATTTCGCCGCCGGAGACCACTCTCCGATTGTGCTTCGACCACGAAGCATTAAGTTTTTTTGTGCTTCTTCCTGCCGCCCTACACTCACGCCGTGCGTATCGCTTGGACCGCGCAGGGGAAGTGAATCGTTTTTGGAAGTGCCGTCATAGAGATCTCGGTTCGGCATAATATACGTGCTCGTCAACCGGAGGTGCAATGGACGCCCAACCCAGGACTTCAAAGCAAGGTAGGCCATATCCATTTGCCCTTATGTTCCTTCAGACTTCCATTTCGGGTTTCGACCAAAACTTAAAACTATTATAGATTCTAGAATGGTGGGATAAGGTCCACGGGACCTTATCCCACCATTAACAAAAAAACTAATGACGCAAATATAACTTTAATCGAGAGCTTACAGAAAATTATCTTCTCCTCACTTAATATGTTCAAAAAATCTAAAATCAAGACAAAATAACCAATCACAATGGGGTAATCTCGATAGTAAAAATAAATAGAGGCCTTTACGTAATATTTCAACTAATCATTTACAGAAACGGGAAAATTGACAATAAAGCTTAACATAATAATTTAACAACAATAAAACCATTAGCAAACAAAGATATTATATACATTAACGGGAAATTTTTAACAATAAGGTTGTGCCTTTGAGAAAAAGAACATTACTATATATCGGTTCCATCGAAACTACCTAATTACCCATAGAGGAAGGGGTAACTAAAATCATTTAAATAAGCCGATTGTGCGTGGTTTATCCACTATTTGAAAATGGCCTTAACCGCCGAAACAGCTATTGTTAGCGTCTTTAATTAAATTCTATTGAGTTTTTTGGCGTTTGACTTATTGCCTCATGCATACATTCAATTTGTAGTTTATCACATCTTAACCTGCGTATATCCTTCCCTTTTTTTTCCTCACCTATCATTAAGCACAAGGAAGAAAGAAGATGTCGAAATGATTAAAGTCTTCCAACTGCAGCAAGTTCAGTGCGCTTGGAACGAATAACTACCGTCGCTTCACTCTGCTTTACTCCGCTTACGCTTTTAATTAATCTTACTTTAATCCCGTTTATACATCATAATTCTTTTCGCAAGTGTTAACATTGCAGACACCTCGCGACGCTTGTATTTGTGGTGGAGAGGAATAAACAAATTATCCAGCATCTAGCAGACGAAAAGTAAGTGCCTTCCTTTTTCCTCATATTTCGACCAGCTATAATATCTAAATAATGAGACGAAGCTATTTTTATAATATTTTAATAGAAAATATATAGAAGTATTGGGTAATTATAGGGCTTACGACCTGTCTTCGGCTGGCTTAAGTGACCGCTTTATATAAATATAACATTCACCATTCTCACCTTATCAATCTTCACATCTATCAAATTTTTGAAAGTTGTATACATGTTAATACGTGAACTTTCTTCGTGTACTACTACACCATCGCCATCTATGGACCAAATTTGATAATTCGTTTTTCCTTGAAACATCATGTCAACTCAATGAGAATCTGATTTTTTTTGAAAATTATTTAAAGCAATATTCTTTATCTGTAAAATGTTTTTAATGCATTATACTAGAATACGCCTGAAAAATCAATATTTTTCAATTTTTATACATTTTTCTTATTTTAACCAGTATATTACTTTAGCAATATTTGAATATGTCCAATAACACACAATTACTGGATTTTTACCTACAAAGGCACTGTTATTAAATAAATATCAGATTTCTCATCGAGGCGAAGCTATTATATCTATTATATTTTAATGGAAAATATACAGAAATGTGGGGTAATTGCAGGGCTTATGACCTGTCTACGGCTGGTTTAAGTGATCAAGATGTTTTGAGTTTATTTATTTTGTCAAAATAATGCGCGGTTGATTTTGTATAGTGCATGGTAAAAAGGTTTTAAAATTATTCTTACTTCGGCTCAGTAATACAAGCGGTGATGCTCTCCTTTAAAAGGTCCTTGGTGAGTGTTACCAGGTCCCACTTGAGTCCTATCTCATAGTGCAGGATCCTCTCCACGTTGAGGAACTGGTCCCCTACGAATGGCAATCCGATCATTGGAACAGCATGAGTTACGGATTCCACCATAGACTGATAACCTCCTTGGAATATGAATAATTTCACATTTGGATGACCTGTTAGACGAATAGTTTGACCGATTAATATAAACTGTACAATCTTATTAATATTAATTGGGGTAATCAGAGATGTATTTAGGTTGAAGAAAGTTATATACTTTTTTTCCAAACCTTTTAAAGACTTGAAAAATTAACTAAAACTTAAAGATATTCAGAAAAGACGGTCTGTGATATTTTAAATACTAATTAAATGTATTAATTATAAAGATATACATATATAATCAATTTCATCGAAATATATATTGTTATTGCTAATTATAATTAGAACTTCACAATACGAATGTGTTCTCCTTAATAATATATAAGTTGTATCAATGTGTTCAAAATTTCATAAAAATAAATTGTTAATTCTGGCGTCTTCTATCGATTTACTCAAAAGTATTTGAGATTCCGTAAAAACAAAGTAGATGGCTTTCAAATAATGGAACGGTAGATATATTAATTTAATAACAGACAGAAGTTGGATAATGTACCTTCTTGTGATTAGAAAGAGATCCAGGTTCGAATACTGGTAGCAACAACAATATATTTTTCGATGAAATTGATTATATATATATGTATACCTTTCTAATTGATATTATTATTTATTATTTTGCGCCGCATTTGCCGAGTTGCGATGCCGCGAATATCTGACCTCTTTGTGGAAGTTTCGTAACGCGTTGCAGGTCTATTGGCGAGGTTAATTGCGTTAGTGATGGACAAATTGTTCTAAAACGTCGGAAGCGCTTGTCGGCAAAACAATTTCTCAGAAACTGAACAGATGAGCGAAGTTCATTATATGAGAGGAGCTCTTGGATGGTTATGGAAGTGAGTGTAGCTTGTTTGATGCAGAAAGAATATTTCTAGAAGTTGTGTAAAAAGTACCTGACATCTTTGATATGAAACATTAAGAGCTCCCCAGATAGGGCAATATGGAAGACCAGCAAACAAATCTTTTTTATATTTAATGAAAATACATTTTTATTATAAATTTGCGATTTCTAAAAATATTGATATTTAAAACAAATTAAATTAATAGATTAGAAAAATATACAGAAAACACTATCTATCGAAAACTAAAAAACTATCTATCTATGTACATGTTTTTTTTCCAACTAAACTAAACACTTGTACTATGATGAACATAGGACTAATTTGCTGATCTCCTGGAACGATGCGCGATCCCCCAACCACTAGACCAACAAGCTACTCGTGTTGCTACCGAGATTTTAATTTTGAGACAATCTCTGAGACAGGAATGTATCCATGAAACATGACCACTTGGAAAATATTATCGGCATTCATAATCCATCGTAAATACATCGAGTTTTAAATATTTATTTTATGAAAATTGAGATTTTTAATAGATTTTCCACTCGAGATAGTCTCAGAGATATGAATTTTTCTCTTATAGAATTCTATGAAGACACCTCTCAGCTTTCTCAGTCCTCGTGGACACACTATGCACTCACGTATATGCCAAATATTTTATGATTTTAAATCTCCCCACCAGCAGTTAAAACGGAATAAATGTTTTTAATTTAACGCCTTATATTAATGATAATATTTAATAACTTTTGCTAACGTGACGTATCTGAGCACGTGTCACATGTCATGTATACCAGTTTTTATTTTTTTGTACCAATCTTAAGCGGATCTCTGATTTTATTTACACATCAAATAAACTTATACACGCAATTGTATACCTATACGAAGGAAGTGCTGCGTGTGTAGGAATCAATGAATCATTCACACTATGGTTTTCCATTACAAAGGGTATCAAATAGAATTGTGTAATGTCTCCATGGCTGTTTGACTTGTATATGGATAATTGTGTGAAAGAACTGGAATGTATGAATGTAGAATGTAGGAGCAAAAATGGTCGAATTGATTGTATGTTGTTTATTGTACGCCGATGATGCAGTACTAATAGCGAATAATAAACAAGAATTACAGAGTCTAGTGAGTAATCAAAGATCCTACACACGATACAGGAGGAATATTAGACGTCTTCATTAGTCATAATGGTGATAGGCCTATAAATGCTGAGGTGATTGATATTGGACTTTCTGATCACCGTCTTGTTCATTCCAATGTTGAATTTTATAAACTTACTAGCGAGTACCCGACATGCGTTGCAATGCCACCCGAAGAAAGAAAATGTTTATATTTTAATTCTGATTATTGATGTGCTTTTGGATACACAATATTGTTTGTTTTTCCGTCTGGTGCGTATACGAAGAAGTCGCCAGAAAAAGCGATAATTCTTGGAAAATTCACCACAGAGAATCCTAAAAATAGCCAATCAACGTGTCCGTATTTCACATTTCACGACATATGGTTTGCCATGAAACTGATAGCCGTGGCGCGCAGATCGCTTTCTTCGGCGAACTTTCTCATTGTAAAATGGCTGTACTAATTCAGAGAACTTCGCGGGCGTGTGCACAACAACTCACCAAAGTTTCATCGCAACCGGATGAACAGTATAGGAACGCATACGGAACGAACAAACAAACAAACATCGAGGTCCTGGAGGAAACTGGATATTAATCACTTACTTAATGATGTTAAAACGTCTCTGATTGGTAGCGATCCCGGTCGCCACCAAAAAGACATTAATCAACTTGTGAATGTGTATAATACTACATTATTACTCATACTCGACAAACGTGTTCCGGCTACCACAAAAATCGAAATCGTATGAATATGATGAAAAAAATTATAATATATGTAATTTCCAAATTCTCTCGTATAACATCCCTTTTACATCAGCTACATTGCTGATTGATGTACAATGTGACACATAACATGGCGCCTCTGTATCTTCAAGAGTTTTTTATACCAGACAATTTGAATGGTAGACGTCAAACTCTCAGGTCAGGAAGAGTTGTAGAACCGATCATCCATTGCCTAATGTTTAAATTTAGTGAACGGGCATTTACAGTGGCAAGCCCAAAAGCGTGGAACTCTTTGCCTTTCTGTTTCATAAGAAACAGTGCATCAGAGACTTTAAGAAGAAACTAAAAACTCACATTTAAAAAAAATCATTTCCATGAGTGAAAGTAACAATTTTTAATGTTAAAAACAAAGATAGATATAAACAGTTTATGTGTAGAACGCTCTTGAAGTGAAAGGTTTCACGAAAATGGCGCTATACAAATTATCCAATATTATTATTATTATTAGAATGTACGATGTATGAGAGAAAAGCGAGCTTATTATGAATGTTAGCAAGTCGAAAGGGATGGTATTCGAGAAAAAGGAAAGCGAGTTTGTGTATTTGGGAAGTATGTTTGATAGAAACGGAAAGGATGAGAAAGATATCGAATAAAGTGAAAAGTGAATAACGGAAACTTGTCAATCGAGGCAAGACTAGCAATACACAATGAAGTCATGGTACCGACACTGACATACAGAAGTGAGGCCTGGAGCTGGCAGAAAAGGAACGAAAGTAGACTGAATGCGGTGAAAATGATATCACTTAAGTGTATCCACTTATAATAGAGTAAAGTATGAAGAAATAAGGAAAGAATGTAAAGCTGATCTTAGTATAGTGAGTAATATTAAGAAAGGATCACTTAAATAGTTTAATTATATGGAACGGATGAATGAGAAGAGAATGATAAAAAACTGTGGATGGCACCAGAAGTAGAAGACGTCCGCGTAATACTTGACATGACCAGGTAAACCAGATACTGGAGGATGGTTCTGTTAGAAGCCTCAATAATCAGCGTGCTTGTGTAAAAGGATGTATCAAGAGAAATGTGTGTCAGGACAGAAGAGTGTGGCGATCTATCATCTCTGCCTACCACCGCAGGAAACGTTTTATGTATTTTCAAGATCATTTTCTGATTCTGTGCAATATAAAATAAAAACGTAAGCTTAGATTGAATCCACTGAAATTAATTAAAAAGAAACAAATTATTGCACGCTCAATTTATGAACGTTTTACTGGAACAAAACGAAATGAAATCTTACCAAGAATGTCGTTTTGCGGCAGCCATTGAAAGGTTTTAACATTATCAGGTAAATCCGTAGACTCGTCCGACTCCCATTTCCAGATGAATCTGTAAGGCAGTTCAGAGAACCCTTGCATAAAGATCTTCTTAATTTCATCCGGCAGAAGTGCACTCTTGACGTTTGTTCCCAAGCTGAACAATACTGCTCCGTTTTTAGCTTCGTCCAGATATGTGTTTATTTCCTGCAATTTCACATGGATTATTTTTAAAAACTTGCTTATTATTAAAATAACCTAGTACGTTTTCATGATTTTAAAGTATTGTATCCTACGAAATGCTTATTTCATATTCATAAAATTGATACAAGGTAACAACGTTCATGTTTATTTACTTTATACAAGGTAATAACGTTAATGTTTGTGTATTTACTTGATACAAGGTAATAATATCCACGTGTTTTAGTTGATACAAGGTAATAATATCCACGTTTTTTAGTTTATACAAGGTAATAATATCCACGTTTTTTAGTTGATACAAGGTAATAATATCCACGTTTTTTAGTTTATACAAGGTAATAACGTTAATGTTTGTGTATTCACTTGATACAAGGTATTAACATTCATGTTTATTTACTTGATACAAGGTAATAACGTTAATGTTTGTGTATTTACTTGAGACTAGGTATTAACATTCATGTTTATTTACTTGATACAAGGTAATAATATCCCCGTTTTTTAGTTGATAAAAGGTAATAACGTTAATGTTTGTGTATTTACTTGATACAAGGTAATAACGTTAATGTTTGTGTATTTACTTGATACAAGATATTAACATTCATGTTTATTTACTTGTTACAAGGTAATAATATCCAAGTTTTTTAGTTGATACAAGGTAATAAGGTAAACAAATGTTTGTGTATTCACTTGAGACTAGGTATTAATAAGATGAAAGTAAATTTATATATCATTATGAATCAATGGTATTATATGGTATAATTTATATAAAAGTACGGCGAGAATAAAAAAAATCAGAAAAAAGACAAAAAATTGAAATACCCCCTAGACATCGACTCACCCTTGTCATAAACAAATTTTGCATGCATCGCTATTCTTAACAAAAGTATCCCCCTCTCACCACCCTCTAACCATCTCACTGACTCTCGGGCACCGCTAGATACAGGTCGCTTGTATGAATCAAAAAATTTCCTTCAAAATATGCCTTTAAGGAATGTATTTCAATTTAAGTTTAAAAATAGATGATACATTTATAAAGACTACACAAAATAAGTTGACAATTCGTCAAAAATTGAGTTGGTCGATATAGCGAACTGGCATTTTTTCGGTAGACAGATTTTTACAAAACGAAAATGTGTTTAAATTAATAATGAAATAGTGTTATTAACTTGTGGTAATGGTTTAACGTCCTGCATGTGTATTCCGGTCACATCGATGTACGTCGGTACAGCGGACCTGCTGAAACCCAGCGCTGGATGAGCATTGACCAGAACCAACTCGGGGCGTTCATCCTTCAGGTTGAAATGTCTCCCGAAGTGTTTCTTGACAATCAGCTCGTGCAGCGGACTTAGCACGTATCTGTATATGTATCTAAACCAAATAGCGAAATAAACGCGATCCCATCTCTCGTAAAATGTCCGAGGTATTAATATTTTACCAAAATGATTATGAGGATTTAGTAAAAAATCAGGATTATTTCCAGCCAAGTCATGATTCACTATTGACAGATCCATCGAAGATATTCCGATAAAAGGAATACTTAATTTTGTTGCCAACGATAATACTGCGGGATAACACAGGTACTCGACTATCAAGAGATCAAACTTCTCCGATTCGTCTCCGATGATGTTTTTCATCTCAGGAGTAGAAAATAACAAATCGGAGACTATTCTAGATAAACGCACGAATAACAAAATAATATCATTTCTTCCCATTCTTCCTTCCCCTAACTTGTTGAAATTCAGCAAGTCTTGCCATTGCTTATGCATGAAGCTCAAATCAAATTCGGTTATGTTTGGATTCTGAGTGTGCGTGGGGTCGGTGGTGCCTACGACTAGACGATGTCCTCTCCTAGCGAGCTCGTGCACCAAGGGTCTGTACACAATTTGATGACTGAACGAAGGCATTGGAAATATGCACAATATCCTCGCGCATGTTGCCGACTGCACAGCGGCTAATACAAAAATTACTGCACAACACTTCACCGTAATTCCGAGCATGGTTGATAACTGCGAACCTTATATCAAGTAACTAGACAAGTACAATCAAGAAGTCGCTACAAAATATAAATTTAACTGATAAGGATATTTTTTCTAACATAGCATTTCCCAAACTACGCGGTAGCTAGCCGATTTTTAATGGATCGCGAAAAGTTTTTGAAATACAAAATTTTATTTTAAAAAGTTTAATAAATAAATTATGATTCCATCAGTAGTAGGCAATCCAATCCTGGACCTGTTTACAATTTTTATAAATCCTGGGATTAGAACCTGCAATCACGAATAAAACTATGAAATGTCTTGGTTTTGTATTGAGAACCGTGAAAGATCAATTCGCTTATAGTTTTTTACATGGCTGTAGTTCGTAACAATTTATAATTCAACTCAACTATTTGGTCTTCATTCTATAAAGTGCATAAATTAAAATTAGAAAGGATTCTATATTCATTTTTAAGGTTTATTAACTTCAAACTGTGGTTTTCTAATGAGCACTCTTAATTTAACTATTTTTTCTTTTTTTTAAAATTTTTTTTATTTATTTAAAATAGTAAATGGCATACTGGACGTCACTAATTTAACTGAACTGATTTTATACCATGTTCCTCCGAGGAGTACTAGATCGTCTAGAATTTTGGTTTTGTAGATATATTCCGATATTCAATGTTTAAATATTAGAGTAATGTTTTTGATGCTGTTCTGAGTCAATTTAATACTCAGCCATTCTGTGTTAAACTTAAATTTGTATTGTTTTTCTGTCTTGAACCTTTATTTTTATAGTTTATTTTGCTTATTTTTAAATTATTTTTTCTTTTTTTATATATATTTTCTTTCAATTTCTATTTATATACTTATGTTTATACATAAGATACAATTACATTTCAATGAAATACTAATCAAGAATAATGCAACTTCACAATAAGAATGTGTTCTCCTAAAAATAATAAAATATTAAAGTTGTATCAATGTGTCCAAAATGTAATAAAAATGAATTAATAATTCTAGCGTCTACTATCAGATTCACTCAAAGGTATTTGAGATTCTGTAAAAATAAGGTAGATGGCTCTGTCAAATGATGGAACGATTAAATGTATTGATATCAAAAAGGTAACATATAAGGTCGAAAAATTGTCGATAAAAATAGTGCCGCTGTAGCTTAGTTGGATAAAGCACCTCCCCCGGTTAGGGAAGAGATCCAGGTTCGAATCCCGGTAGCGCAACAACAATGTTTTATTTTTCGATAAAATTGATTTTATATGTATATCTTTATAATTAATATATTTAATTCATATTTGAAATACTAATAGTTTATTGTGTGGGATAGAGTAGACTTCACCTCTGATATATACAATATTATCCTGGCTACTTTGCTAGACTGCCGTCTGTGTTAAAGTAGCCAGTTTTTATCGTGCTGTTGTGGTGTTATTTAATTCAAGAAAGATAAAGATTCGACATGAATTAAAATAAAAATGAGGGGAAAAAAAAAGAAAATATGTAGTGAGAGTGCTGTACAACTAGTGAATTATTAGTGTAGGCACTGTATAATGATTATGTTAGAATGTTGGATAGCCATGCTTCTGATTGATCTCTACCCAATCGGATCATATATTGGGTCCATATTTGTGTAGAATATATATATAAACGTTGGTACTCTATTACTTCACTGAAACTATCATGAATTAAAACCACTATTGATATTTGTATTTTTTGAAAAAATCAAAATAATTCATTTAAAATTATATTGCTTTAGATGAAATATAGATTCTACGGAAGTCATGGCCCGCGTAGCAGTAGCCGCCAGCAGGTCCTAGACGCAAAAAGCAATCGGCTGCCACCGATTGCTTTCTGCACATTTTGCATTGACAGGAAACCAATTGGCGATAACCTATATTATATAGCATTTTGTTTTGCTGTCCCTGGTGATTTACGTATTAATCGTAATTAATATATACTTGTATATGTAATAATGTAACCGAACTTTTTGTATAGAAAATGAAACAAAATATTTTTTTCGAAGTTTTGCTCATCGCTAGCTATGTATTTTTCCCATATCTCTGACAATTTGTTGATGCCGCACCAAAAAAAATATTGCTCTTTTGAGGCAAACCAATCATCGACCCATTTTCGTAAGAAGTGAAGCGCTGCTCAGCAAGTGCGTAGTAGTAATCGGACGGAGCCAAGTCTGGTGAGTAAGTCGGATGCGAAAGTATGACCGATTTTACTGTGTGTGATGGTGCATTATCGTGAAGCAAAATCACTTTGTGTTGCCTTTTTTGATATTCTGATCATTTTTCACGCAAAACTTGATTTTAATGAATCATTTGTTGTCGGTGGCGTTCAGTATTAACAGTTTCGCCAGGTTTTAGTAGCTCATAATAAATCCCACCCTTCTGATCCCACCAAACAAACACAGAGCATTGTTTCTCACGTCAAATTCGCCACTTTTGAATTTTTTAAACCACTTAAAGCACTATGATTTACCAAGAGCATACTCACTCAGCTTCTACAAGCATTCGATGCTATTCTACAGCAGTTTTCTTCAAATGGTAACAGAAAATCAATGCTGTCCGCAAATCGTAGTTTGCAGGCACAAAATTCGACATGTTCGACGCTATTATAAACGATGCGGTTGTATGAAACTTGTATTGTTATAAGTTGAAAAATTTTGTCAGATGTCAAAACAAGAAAATGGCACCAATAACGCGGTTTGACGGTAACTACATTGACAGCTAGGGCCATCTATGGGCAAATTCCAGTTTCATATTTACGTATCATATTGAAAAATACGAATAAAATATTAATATTGTTATTTTAGATTGTTAACTTTGATTTAAATTGATTTTTCTAATCTTAAAAACATTAATATTGTCATGATTTGACAGTTCTGTCAAAGATAAGAAACTGACCATAGAGTGCTACGCGATATGACCATGAGACATGTATGAAATGACAGGATGACAGATGTTTAATATATTTGCCAGCCGTAATACGATTTCGCGGATATATATTTACGTACTGTTATTGAATATATAAAAGAGAAAATATGTATCGTATCTTAACCTTACTTAAAAAACACGTTCGTTTTTGCCTTGCTGGCGTCTCACAGACCTGGCCACCTAATCGAGCATTATATAGCCATAATGACACTACATCCTAGATATTCTAGATGTTCAGAAAATAGACGTAATATTATTATTAATGCACAGTCATATTAATAGGTAAAATAAATTTATGTTCAATGATTAGAAAAATAAGAGAATTTATTATTCGTTAAGCATCACAAACGTCACCGACCTCTCACCATATTATAATTTTACTCGGGTAAGTCAACATAAAATCAGTCAAAATTCTATACACTTATACATGCGTCACGCTCGATACTAGCACCTAAACAAGTACCTAAACAATGTGCGAATATTTTATAACTTGCAAATTTGACTTGCAGTGTATGTGTCGCAGGTATATTTTTTTTTCAAAAAAAATTAGGAAAAAAGTGTCATATACATTCGTAAAAATACAGTAATATTAAACACTGATCCATTTTTATATTCTATTGAGTTTAAAAATAATATTTAACCGTAAACTTTACGTTGTGGTTATTTTTTTAAATATTTAATTATTTATTATCTGCGTTTTTAAACTATTTTTATGAGTTGATTATATGTCGACCGGTTTCAAAAATACATTTTCCTTCATCAAAAATTTTTTTTTTTTGACATTTTCTGCAACTGGTTGAAGTATAATTAACTATGGTTCAAAAAGAAATTTAACGTGTAATTCAATAATTTGAATATTCCATTCCATTAATTTTGTATATTATTTAGTCTACCCTACAGTATCAATCCGTCTTCTTTACTTTACCTTCAGAGTCCATGATTCTACTTCATATAAATATATTTAATGTACCAGAGATTGGACAGACCTGACTTCTGTCGTTTTGGATATAACGCCAACTTTTTGCCACACCTAATTGTCTTTTGATTTCTGGTTCGCAGTTACCGTCGTCAGTAATTATGCACCCGAGATAATTAGGGGCCTTGACAATAATGAGATAATTAAAATCCTCGTAATATATACAGTCACCCACATCAAACCCACCCCCATATCTCTCCTAATACCCCCTAACTACCACAGTAATCACGGTCGACGCCGAGCAAGGGCCGCCACTGACAAAAATTTCCTTCAAAATGAACGTCAAATAATGTCGTTTACTTGAGGTAAATGTTTAATGCCCTGTATGTTCATTCCGGTCACATCGATGTGAGTAGGAGAGCATTGACGAGAACCAACTATGGCCGTTCATCATTCATATAAAAATATCTCTTACATAGTCACCCTACCCCACCCCCAGGACAACAAACCCACCCCATGTCTTTAGACTAAATTTTGCATACATCGTTACTCTCATCTACTAATATCTCTCTCCCACCACACACTAATTCTCTCACTGAATCTAGGACAACACCAAACACTGATGAGCAAAATTTCCTTTTGTTTACCTGTGGTAATGATTTAAGGTCCCGCATGTGCATTCCGGTCACATCGATGTACGTCGGGACAGCGGACCTGCTGAAACCCAGCGCAGGATGAGCATTGACCAGAACCAACTCAGGGCGTTCATCCTTCAGGTTAAAATGTCTCCCGAAGTGTTTCTTGACAATCTTCTCCTGCAGCGGACTTAATATGTATCGATACATATATCTATACCAAATAGCGAAATAAAAGCGAACCATTCTATCATAAAATGTCCGGGGTATTAATAATTTATCACAGTGTGTTTCAGGATGTAGCAAAAAATGAGGAATGTTTTCAGCCAAGTCATGATTCACCGTTGACAGATCCATCGAAGATATTCCGATCAAAGGAATCCTCAATTTTGTTGTCAACGAAAATACTGCGGGATAACATTGGTACTCGACTATCAAGAGATCAAACTTCTCCGATTCATTTCTGAAGATGTTTTGCATCTCAGGAGTAGAAAATAATGAATCGGCGAGTATTGAAGTTATACGCGCGAGTAACAAAATAACATCGTGTATTCCCATTCTTTCCACCCCTAACTTGTTGAAATTCAGCAAGTCTTCCCACTGTTTATGCATGAAACTCCAATCGAATTCTGTTATGTTCGGATTCTGAGTGTGCGTGGGGTCGGTGGTGCCTACGACCAGACGGTGTCCCCTCCTAGCGAGCTCGTGCACCAAGGGTCTGTACACAATTTGATGACTGAATGAAGGGGTTGGAAATATGCACAATATCCTCGCGCATGTTGCCGACTGCACAGCGGCTAATACAAAAATTACTGCACAACACTTTATCGTAATTCCAAGCATGGTCGATAACTGCCAACCTTAACATAAAGCTGTATATATCAAGTAACTAGACATGTACAAACAAGTCACGGCAATCTATAAATTAAACTGATAAGAATATTTTCTCTAATGTAACATTTCCCAAACTGCGGTGTCGCGAATAGTTTTAATGTATAATATTTTATTTAAAAAAAGTTTATATTTTTATTTATTATCTTTGTTTTATTAACCACTAAAATGAGTTTAAATACATCTACCGGTTTCGAAAAATACCATTTTCTTCTTCAGGATGTCATAACTAAATAAAACATATATTGTTTCTTTGACAGAATCTATTTTTAAAAAATCTATTTATCTTTAGTACCTAACTCAAATCATTACTTAATACAAATTTACTCAAATAATTTTTAGGAAAAAATTTTAGAATGGGACTCGTAGTTAAATTTAGTTGGTTGTTTATAATTTTTTGATTAGTTTTACACGCTTTATTTATCTCCAACGATTCCAAATTATTTAATTTGTGACCAACACCGTTTATATGCAAAATTGACAATCCCAATTTTTTATCAAAATCATGACCATTTTCTATCAAATGATTAGCAAATTCTGAAAACCCACTATTGTTCAAACATCTCAAATGCTCCCTTACTCTTATATTAAAATTTCTACCCGTTTTACCAATATAAAATTAAATAGATTTTTTAAAAATAGATTCTGTCAAAGAAACAATATATGTTTTATTTAGTTATGACATCCTGAAGAAGAAAATGGTATTTTTCAAAACCGGTAGATGTATTTAAAGTCATTTTAGTGGTTAATAAAACAAAGATAATAAATAAAAATATGAATCTTAACCACAAAGTTAACATTGCTGATTTTAAAAGTATAAAAAAAGTTTAATAAAATATAAATCCCTCAATTTACAGTATTTACAAGGACCAGTTTATAAATTTCGGGGTTCAGTATCTTGTAATGTTGAGATTCAACAATACGATACTTAGATCTGAGTATAATTTATAGAAATATCGAGGCTAATGTGATGCAGTTAAATACTAAACATAACCCAACTTTCTGAATTAAAAATAAAAATACAATTTATTCCACACGGCAGTAAGATTGGAAATAATATTATTTGAAAACAATATTTCAGATATATCTGTCACATGTTTCATTTGTTATACTGACAGTCAACAATTACAATGAGTGCTTACGATAATATTATTATACGAGGGTACTGATAGCAAACTCAGCAAGCTCCAAATTTTTTTATTTGGAGGAAACTACATAAAAATTATAGGAGCTTGAAGGATATATCTATTAATGCACCTATTATTATAAATGATAATCTCCATAATCTGGTTTAAAATACAAAATATAAACCACACCTTCCAAAACCAAGCTAGTTGCAATAATGGTGGCTATTTAAATTTTAGAATACCGAAGACTACTTATTGGATTAATCGTAATGTAAATTGCAGCTTTTAAAATCAACTTACATCAAAAAGAGTTCACGTTTGATTGTGAATGAATACTCCATATTTTTGATAATCTGTAATATACCTTTACCGCTCTGGCCAACTCTTTACATACGAAATTCGCCGACGTGGGAACTGATTGCATTTCGACGCGGTGCTGTCAAGAGGCTTTTTTTGCGGATCAAAATTGTCGCCGTGTGTACAAATCCAAACCACAAAGAAGCGGTGTTCTACACCATCCGGAAGTGCAGTGATATCTCCGTTCTTCACTACAAAAGTGCGAGTCGAGTGGAGGTGAAAATTGTCGTCCAGCCCAGGACTTAGATAAAGGTAGGCTAGATCCATCTGCCATTATTTCTTTCTGAATCCAATTCGGATTGAATTAATTAAAACGTAATTTTAATCTATACAGTCAACAGGATCTTATCCCACACATTAATAAATAAAAACAATGCTTAAAATCTAAGTGAAAAAGCTACTGCATTAAAAGTTAATTTGTGAAGTGAAGTAATTTAATCTATGAGATCACGGCGAGAACAAGAGAGTGCAGAAAAAGAATTAAAAATTTTGGTACATATATAAAGTCACCCTACCCCATCCTCCGGACAACAAACCCACTCTCTCTCGGGTAAGCAAAATATCTTAAATATTAATTAGAAAGATATACCTGTAAAATCAATTTTATCGAAAAATTTTGTTGTTGCGCTACCGGAATTCGAACCTGGATCTCTTTCCAAACCGGGGAAGGTGCTACAGCGATGATATTTTTAGCGACAAATTTTCGAACTTATATGTTACATTTTTTTTATATTAATACATTTAATCGTTTCATTGAATTGAAAGAATCATCTACCTTATTTTTACAGAATCTCAAATACCTTTGAGTAATCTGATAGCACCCTTCCCTAATGCACCTTCCCCGGTTTGGAAAGAGATCCAGGTTCGAATCTCGGTGACGCAACAACACAATTTTTCTGTAAAATTGATTTTATATGTATATCTTTCTAATTAATATATTTAATTCATATTTAAAATATCACAGTCTTTACAACTTCGCAATACGAATGTGTTTTCCTAATAAGCAAAATATTATTTTGTTTACCTGTGGTAATGGTTTAAGATCCTGCATGTGTATTCCGGTCACATCGATGTACGTCGGGATAGCGGATCTGCTGAAACCCAGCGCTGGATGAGCATTGACCAGAACCAACTCCAGGCGCTCATCCTTCATATCAAAATGTTTCCCAAAGTGTTTTTTGACAATCTTATCCTGCATCGGACTCACTGTGTATCTATATATGTATCTAAGCCAAACAGCGAAATAAACGCGATTCAGTCGGTCATGAAACGTCCGAGGTATCAATGTTTTATCAAAATGATTTTCAGGATATAGCAAAAGGTGGGGAATGTTTCCGACTAAGTCGTGGCTCATGACTGACAGGTCCAACGAACATACACCGATAAAAGGAATATTTAATTTTGATGCCAACGAAAATATTGCGGGGATATTTAAATACTCGATAATCAGGAGATCAAACTTCTCCGATTCGTTTCTGATGATTTTTTTCATCTCAGGTCTAGAATACAACAGATCTGCGAGTGTTGCAATTACATGCGCGAATAATGAAACAACATCGGCTCTTCCCATTCTCTGTTCCCCTATCTTGTTGAAATTCAGCAGGTTTTCCCATTGCTTGTACATGAAGCTCCAATCGAATTCTGTTATGTTTGGATTCTGAGTGTGCGTGGGGTCGGTGGTGCCTACGAATAGACGGTGTCCTCTCCTAGCGAGCTCGTGCACCAAGGGTCTGTACACAATTTGATGACTGAATGAAGGGATTGGAAATATACACAATATCCTCGCACATGTTGCCAACTGCACAGAGGCCAATACAAAAATTACCGCACAATACTTCATTTTGATTCCGAGCATGGTTGACGACTGCGTGCCTCGCCATAAATTTGTGTCCATCAACTAATTAGACAACTAGTCACTGAAATCTATAATTCTACCTGATAAGAATATTTTTTCTAATACAGTATTTCCCAAACTGCGCAATCGCGAGTTTTTTTAATATATTTTTAATTGCATAAAATTTTATTCAATTATTTAATAAATAAAATACGAATTCCTTAGTATTAGGTAATCCAATCCCGGGATTACGAACCATTTTACGGTATTTATGAATTCTGGGATCAGTTCGTATAATATTAAAACTTTTGGAATTGAATATTTCTGTCAAATGGTAGGCCCATGCGATCATCACCCAAAACTGGTATACGAGTATCTTATTATACAAACTCCAGCAATTATGGAAGCTTGGTAGAAAATTGCTTGACTACCAATATTAGTTAATGGTTAAATGATGCAATGGAAACTTTTTCAATGCTTCGAGGATATAATTTACAATAATAACATTATTTTTATAAAAAACTGAATTAATTTTTTCCATATGTATGTATGCTTATATTTTTAGACAAGATTACGTTTTATTATTATTGCTACTATTTAATATGTATGCAAGGAGAGCGACCTCATGATGAATGTTAACAAGTCGAAAGTGATGGTATTCGAGAAGGAAGAAAGCAAACATATACTTGGTAGTAATGAATGTTTGGAACAAGTAGATGAGTTTGTATATTTGGGAAGTATGTTTGATAGAAACGGAAAGGCTGAGAATGATATCGAAAGGAGGGTGACTGCAGGAAATAAAGTGAACGGCGCTTTGAATGGCATTATATCTAACGGGAATTTGTCAACTGAGGCAAGACTAGCGGTGCACAGTGGAATCCTGGTACCGACACTGATGTATGGAAGTGAGGCCTGGAGCCTTCAGAAAAGGAACAAAAATAGACTGAATGCACTGGAAATGAAATCACTTAGGCGTATTTGTGGCAAATCTATTTATGACAGAGTAAAGAATGAAGAAATAAGGATAGAATGTAAAGCTGATGTTAGTATAGTGAATAAAATTAAGAAAGGATCACTTAGGTGGTTTGGTCATATGAAACGGATGAATGAGGAGAGAATGGTAAGAAAGATATATGACGCAAGTGTTGATGGAACTAGAAATAGAGGACGTCCGCGGAAGACTTGGCACGACCAAGTAAACCAGATACTGGAGGATGGTTCTGTTAGAAGCCTCAACAATCGGCGAGCTTGTATGAGAAGATGTATGAATGTGGACGAGGCGAGAATTGTGCGTCGGGACAGAAGAATGTGGCGCTCTATCCGCTCTGCCTACCCCCGCGGGGAAACGGCGTGATGGTAAGCAAGTAAGTAAGCTACTATTTAATTTTTATTTTAAAAACAATTGTATTAATTATCTGTTTCTAAAACAATATGATTTCCTGATAAAGCTACGTGGGATATGATGGATTATTAAATTTGAGTCGCGGTTAGGGCTTGCACTCCCGATTTACCGGTAAACCGGTAAAGATCAACCAAAACACTCCACAGGTAAATACCGGAAATTATTTCACTGTTATTCAGAGAGAAATGTCATATTGGGAAATCGGGGTAAATATTTGTACATTGCATTTCAAAATCCGATGACTTGCCGACTAACAAGTGTTGAATCAGAATGAGCGTTTTCATCTGCGGGACAAATATGTACAAAATTCAGGTTAAGTATAAAAGATGAAAGTATTGTTATAATTTGTTTCATGATAGCATATTTTACTGAAAGATTATTGAAGATGCGGCTGGATCTCAGCACCAACTCTCTGGTGCAAGCGGCGCTCTCATTGAAAGCTGGTTCCCTGGCCAAAGAATGGCAGCGCCTACAGAATAGCTACATATACAATAATGGCCGTGACTGAAGTAGTTATATATGTAATATTTATATTTTGTGTGAACTTTTTACTTTTTATTAACTTTTTTTTTAAATTTATTAATATTTACCTTGGTTTTCTTTTTCTTTTTCATAGCTTTAATGTATAACATAATATGTATTATCTGTAATAACCTGATCACGCTGGAATAAATACAATATTATTATTATACCCAAAAAATTAATATTTTTTTAATAAATTCAGTTTATTTTACAAAGGTGTATACAAAGCATGTATTCATACACGTAATGCATGTTTTACATACATCATTAAATTAATAGATAAACTAATAAGTTAATAGTATTAACTCCTCTGGCATATACATAAGTGATTATCTGATCTCCCGTTACAGTATCTCAGTAAAAACAATAAGGACATGTATGTATTTATATGACATTTTTAACCTGAAACGTATTTGAAATTATTTAGGTTTTAATCTAGGATACCGTTTTTAGTAAAGGTTACCACATACAGTTATACTTTAATCATCTAATCTAGGTCTATTTTTTTTTTCATTTACCGGTAATGTGAAGAATTATTTACCGTGTACCGGTAATTTGCAAGCCCTAGTTGCGGTGCTAAAAAGTTTATGACGTACTTCTCTGACACGTTTAACTTATTCGTGTATTTTTTATATACGAGTATGTATGGTAAACTTTAACGAATCCAATATTTTTTAATACGAATCTGTAACTGATAATGCAATGCATATAAAAAAATTCTTGAAAACACATCTTTTTGTGAAGTTGTAATTTTAGAACACAGTCATTTGACAATAAAAACAAATTAGATGAATCATTTGAAAAAAATTATCTTTGTTTAATTCCGTCGACTAAAAATTGAACACAATACACGGCTGAATCTAGTAAGTCGTGACCATGTTTTAATAATCGGCGCCTGGTGGTAATATTAAGTTGGTGCAATCCTGAATGATCAACTGCAGACGTTTCAGAAGGTGCTAGTCACCGCCTGCCTCTCTACTAACCGCATCACTAATGGCTTTCTCAAATTTGCGATCGCGCAGCGTACTTCCTGCTGAGAAAAAAATTGGATACAAAAAATGACATTTCGTTTAATTTTTTTTTGCAGCAGTGGCGTAACCTGGAAACCGTGAAATTTTTAACGGGAAATGTTTTGAAATAGCTTTTTTTTAAAAAAATTACAAAAAACACCCAAATCATACTTGTAATCTCCTGACAAAGAAAATTAAAGATGTGTTTACTGTAATTAAATTTAAATCACAATTAAATAATTAGATTTCCATCAAGAGAATGGGCAAATATTTAGAAAAAAATATTTTTTTTAAATGTTAATTTATTTTTTTATAGTCAATCAATCCCCAATCAGAATAATCTAGTGAGACAGGAGTAGTACAATGTCAAATTTATAAATATTTTTGCACAGTTAAATACAACATATAAAATAAATTATACAACTAACCTACCAGCACGCGGGGGTATGCAGAGAGGACAGAGCGCCATACTCTTCTGTCCTGACACACAGTTCTCGCCTCATCCACATTCATACATCTTCTCATACAAGCTCGCCGATTATTAAAAATGTGTATATTATGTTTAATTTTTAAACATCAAATTTGTTCTTATCTTATTTTACTTAATATATTATTTTGTTTATATACATAGTCGAACGGCTCCATAGCCGGGGCTCCACACCTCCATCGGCTAGTTCAGTGGCAAACATGAGATGTGGATCCCACCGAGTCAAATCTATCAGAACTCCTTACCTTACCGACGATCTTCCAAATCTGCATTCGTTCAAAAGAATATTAATTTGAAATAACAAAATGATAATGGTTGTTTTTTCATATTAAATAAAAACTTGTTTATCTAATAAAAAAAAATTAATAAATCATACATTACATTTACGGTAGCTTAAACAAAAAAACTACTGCATGATTGTATATTCATCCTCCGAGGCCGCACCGAGATACAGAACTCAGTGCGCCATCTCCGATCACAGCTGTGACTTCAGGGTACAGCATCCATAGTATGGTTCCGCCCCAAATAGGGCTTGACAAGGCCACATCCTCCTCCATCCAGAAACATCAGGGTCTCGCTGGGCAGGACCAAAGCTCTCCGATAGTCTCATTTTAGGTCACGTGCCCATACCAAAGTGAAGAAGACCCTGGAATTAATCTTCTGCCAGATAACCCATCGTGACGCCATATAGTATTGGCTCCGCTTACCGGCTTGGAAGCAATTCTAAGTCCGTGTAACGGACTATTTCTACAGATTTACAATATTCCCGCCGAGACAGAGTGGCAGACATGACTGCTGACTCACTCGGCCGGGCTCCGATCGACGTCTGACGGCAGCGCTCTACCTTTTCGCAGGCATAGATTTTTAATTTTATAGATTGGTTATCACCATTGTAGAATAAAAATTTCCTACATGGATTTAGTTATCGGGGCAAGTAGTATAGTGTAACATTGCAACATGCTCCTTACATGGATACACAAAATATGGATATTTGAATATTGTTTTTACTGAAAACAATTATTGAAAAATCTTGAAAATCTAAAAATAAATGTCGCTCCAAAAGTCCAAATGTGATAATAATGTAGATAGTACTGATTTATAATAGTAACAGATGTCATATTGTTTATGATATTGTACGTATAATCAGGCGCACGCTGTAATAATTTAATTATTAAAATAAAATGATTAATTTCATCTACCTGCGTCCTCATGTAATATTGAATAAATAAAAGCGTCTGTGAAGATTGTCACGTTGACCTGTCAAGGCAGTATTGTTGTATTTAACCTTTACCATACCGTGATGTAAAATACCCATATGCAGCCATGCTGTCAACTCGTGTTACCGTAAGAAATTTTTAACATTTCATATGTGATGAAAGCTTTTATTAGTTTATTTGGCAATACAAATATTATTCCTATAAACTTACTCTAAATATTGAGCATTAATTAAGAAAATGGTATCAATATCCTAAGATAATTTGGAGCAGTCATCAAGTCCTATACAACACTATCTTTTTTTTTATCACTCTTCATTAAATTAGTGAGAAAGAGAGATCATATAATCGCCTTTTTATTATTACTTTTATTGTGAAATTAATGTACCATCTCTATTTATCTTACCACAAATGGCATTATTTCCAGCATAATAATTTTACAACTGACTGAATTTAAAATCAATTATTTTTGTTGGATTCGCTTTACACAACTGGTTTTTCACTAGTCAATTCTAAGCATAAACATTTTCCTTGCAGTTATCTAAAATATGAATTTTATGTTGCGTATATTAACCGAAATATTACAGTTTTAATTGAGGCGGTAGACCTATGTTACTGTATGGTTTTGGAAGGGTTAATACATTATTTTTATCAGAAAGTTAATGCATAAATAATCAATGTTAGTTGTGCATAAATTTAAAACATTCAATACTATTTAAATGGTGTTCCAATAATCACCTACATCTTAATACCTCCATGTTTTAATCTATTTGTTTTACAAAAAAAATATCCTGTGAAATTTTCGTACTCTATCAGCGATGTTGACCAGGTATCAGTTAGGGAGATTAATTCGATAACTAATAAAGATCTCAAAATTTTGGGATTTGTTTTGCGGACTACAAAAAACTTTTCAGACCTGCACACATATAAAGTTATCTACACCTCTCTGCTCAGACCTCAGGTAGAACATATTCATCATATGGTCTCCACACTTCATTGTACACTCTACGGCGATTGAAAGGATCCAGAGAAAGTTTCTAAGATTTATTAATTTCAACTATGATATCAACTTTGATTATCTCCTTAGCCGTCTGAAATTGTTGAAATTATCAGCGAGACGTACGATGACCGACCTTATATTTCTATACAGGATCATCAATGGTATGATAGACTACTTCCAGATTGTTGGTCTGCTTGACTTTCACGCACCATTGAGGTCATCAAGACACAATTCATTGTTTTATTACAGTGGTAATGTCAGAACTTATGCACTAGCTAACTCCGCAGTACCCTGAATGCATTCTTTGAGGAATGAATATGCGGAGGTAGTCGACATTTTTGCTGTTAATTTAATTCTTTATATGACTACACTATTACAATTTTTTGTGTCTCAACTCAATGGTGACGAATAAATTACTACTTCACATTGTATATTTATTTATAATTTTGATTATGTAAAAACATGATTATATAAAAAAAAAAAAAAATTTTAACACATCGTCATTTGGAGCAGTTACGCCTCTGCTAATTATTTTCAAATACCACGCCAACATTGCGAGGCCGAGAAGTGGCAAATCGTGTTCAAGTTTTCGAGCGTTCGCCATATGGCGTCCGCGTGCCTCAATGGGTTTCAATGGGTTCTTACTGTCGATACTAATTATTTTCTCCCAAATAGGGCTTCCTTATTTTTGTGCCTTTACGAGTATCTATTAGTTTCATCCGTTGATGTTGAATACAAAAGATATTTTAAAATTTCAAACAAGGTTTTCATTTCTTGTAAAAGATAAAAATTTATTTTTATTCCTTGTCATGAATGAGTTTTGAAATATTGACCAAATCGTGGAACCAGTTACCAATGTTCCCTCTTAGTTTGGATCAGTGCGTGTGTTTTAAAAATCTTTTGTGCAATATGACGGACCATTACTATTATTTAGAAACACAATCTAAACAAAAGTGACTAAAATAAATCAGACATTCATTTAAATTTTAAATAAATCAGACAGACAACTGCGTAGTCAGGGTCTCAATAGAATCTAAAATTCAATAATAGAGCTTTCCCCAAAACAAACCACACGTAAATAAAAGGTCGATGTAATTAAAATTATTCCATCTTTGTAAGTTAGCTGTTTAAATAATCAAAAATGACATCCAGATGACATATAAGAATCGCGGATAGACGATTTATATGGTAAGATTTCTCTTTTACCATAGACAGATGAAAAGATGACAGAAGTCAATATACGATTTCGCTAAAATGTTTTCTTTTTTTTTGCTCGTAATAAAGACAGTGTATACTTCATTTGAATGAAAATTTAATATATATTTACTTACTGTTATTGAATATATAAAAAAGATAACATTTAAGTAACCATAACCTAGCGATATTAAAACTCGTTCGTTTTTGCTTTGCTCGCGTCTCGCAGACCTGGCAATTTAATCAAGCACTATATAGTCATAATGACACTACACAAAAAGTAATATCGATCACATCGAAGCATGGAGAGGAAGGGGAAAATCTTCCATTTAGTTGGGCCGAACAAATAAAATTAGCAACAGGCACTTCTCTGATGACAGATCTGCAGTGTTATGTGCTGTACCTATAACATTAGTATAGAACACACTCTAATATTGCTTAATAATATGCTTTCACTTATTGAATCAATGTCAACTGATTAATTAGAAATCAACCATTGGCAATAATTGTCAGTATATAATATAAGCAAAGTGTTATTACCAAAATATTAGTTCGTGATAGAATTTAATCATATATCTCCGAAGAGACCATTATCTAACTCATTTAAAATCTGTGTATATCTAGTTTATTATTGAAAATAAACAACTTATATATTAAGTTATAACTACCGAACGCATGATACCAGGATGCCGAGAAAAATTGAGGAGTAATAAACAAGAGGGTGGGGGTTTATGGAAAATTACGAAACTCGGTCATAAGGGAAGGATTTCGTGAGTGATAAAATTATTTTTCTACAACATAAAACGTTCTGATCTCAGCCGTTATTTCGCACAACAACTCCTTTACAAGGCTCGACAAAATTTTAGCCTGAAAAGGGTTAGTCAGTTGATCAATTATTACGGGACCCATTTCTCTTCTTTGAAGAAGAGAGGTGAGTTACAGAGGGAGTAAATTATAGCTCGATCGATTCTAATTACGTCACCGTGACGTAAGGCGTATTGTTTTTGCTCGTTACGTAACATTATTGTAACAGCGGTTACGGCGTAATGCCGGAATTGGATCCAGGGCTGGTGCCGGGTACCTGGAGGTATCGGCCAGGCCCAGGAAAGTGACTGAGGGAGCCTACGAGCCATTTTTGAACGTGATTTCCCTCGTGATTGCTCCCTAATCGAATTTCCTTTACAATTTGGCCAAACCGACAACCTCGGCGTCACCGCATCTTAATAATTATCAAGATTTATTTCCCTTTGGTGTAAAATATGGCCAATGTGCTTCTTTTCTCACTCGGTTTTAATTAAATTTCAGGAAACTTTGGACATCTCGCGATGAGATAAAAAATTATTCCGCGCGAATCAGTGCAGAATCGGGTGGAACAATGTGTTTTTGAAAGATTAAAAAATAAATAAAAATCCATCTTGATTAGTGACAGATTGGAAGGCATGCGTAAAAAGTTTAAAACTTATTATTACTGAGATATAATTTATCTAAAAAAAAAAGATTAATTTTTATCAAAAATCTTCAACATATTTATAATGTTATGTACTTATAAATGAATATTTTTAAAAACAATCGTTATTTAAAGAGCACGAAAAAACTAGCTTCTTTAACACACTCAAAAGTCTAGTAAAGTAGCTGGATAACTGTCAAATGTGACTCCTGCTGCATCCCACTTTATAAAATGTAATTCTTCAGAGCAACGTTTTAGGGAATTTCAGACTTTATATACAAGACAGTTGTATGTGCTGAATATACAAACTAGCTTTCATTGGAAAATAAGCGCTCCATCTGTGAGGACTGAAAGATATTATCCCACAAGAGAAAATAAGCTTTAAATAGTTCTAAGAATGAAAACTACTTTTGCTCGATGATTATTCACCTTTCAAGCTCCCAAAATATACAATTAAATTGGAAATAAAATTATTACTTTAACTGACATTTAGGCTTTTAAAAGAGATGTTTCAAATTGGTTGTCGAAATTAGGAAGAGCAGTTACTGAGAGTATTTTTTTTTATATAATGAAATAATTCTTATAACAACATTTGTGTTTTGATCTTGCATATTTCCATTTACCTTATATGGCTTACATCACATATTGTATTGCGCATTGATAATTTTTTCTATATATATATATATATATACATTTATTTTTTTAATATTTTCACGTCCACTTGCCTTGTATGTTACGTATTCGTTTTTATTAAGTTTTGCCTTAAATGAGTTTTGGTTTTGTAAAATGTATTTGTTTACTAATTTGCTCTAAAACAGGCTTGCCTAGTTGGGCAACGCATTTTAAAATGTGTGTAAAATATATGTAACAAACTGTCCTTACATATATAACAAATGTTATATATGTCTAAATAAAAAATTCTAATAGATATGTTCTTCTTTTTATTTTATTCACAAGTGCTCTCCACCAACTCCTATCCCTGGCTACTCTTGTCCAGTTCGCAGATTCTTTCATCATGTTTCAGTCCTCTCAAACAGTCAGCCTACCTCTTCCTCAGCCTGCCTTATCCACTTGGTCTTGATCTTTGGCGTTCTGTCATCTGGCATTCTTACAACATGGTCAGCCCATCGCAGTCTTGGGTCCTACAGAATCTTACTATTGTTTCTTACTCAATTAAATGTTTGAGCTCATGGCACATTTTAACCCTTCCCTGGCCATGCAGTAACATTGGTCTACCGAGCCAATTAAATCGTATTTCTATAAATATGCACAATGTAAAACTAAAATTTTACCTAGTCCTAAAAAATAATTTTCACTTAGAAATGAATAAGTGAAAAACCAATTATGTAAAGCGAATCATAATAAAAATAATCATTTTTTAATTCAATGCTATATAAAATTGTTGCGTTGCATGCTATCTGCGTTGAAAATACCACTTGTACTACGTGAAAAAGATCACACATTAATTTAAATGATAAGAGATAAAGATGAAGATCATGTTAGATGGGTCTTTTGACGAATGCGTTACAAGAATAATGTTTGAGAATATAATAAACGTATTTAATTATTATATTTATTATTTCTAATTATATTTATAGTAACTGACATTAACTATTTTAAAGCCATTTAAGCTTGTAATAGCATTTTATTCCCATTTAAAGTGTTGAAAAAACTCTAATTTCTTGCAGTAACACGAGTTGACAGCATGGCTGCGTAGGATATTTTTAGCATGGTATGGTAAAGGTTAATTCTGTACCTTCCATTTTCTAGTGTAGGTTCATAAATTTTTCTTAATATTTTGCGCTCAATAATTGATAATTTGTTTTCTTCACTTTGGGTTACGCAGTTTTATATATTAGCAGTTTGCTTTGTTGACTCAGTCTTTTCGACCTCTACAGTTTTTTACAGTTTCTATTTCCAGATAGAAGTCGGATCTTCAATTCTTCTCGTTCACCTCTCGTGTAAAATATTATCACTTCTACCTCCGTTGAAGAATTATTGTGCACAGGATGTTCATGAAATGAAAGTTTTGGGTCGGTATTAGAAAATGAATTAATGTTGTACACGCTACAATATTAAAGTAACAGTCTCAGAGTTTATTAAAATAGCAAAACTTCGATGATCATTAAGGAGAACACATTCTTTTTGTTTAGTTGTAATTATTCAGAACATAAGTGTAATATTTTAAATACTAATTAAATGTATTAATTTAAAAGATAAACATATAAAATCAATTTTATCGAAAAATATTTTTGTTGCTACCGGTATTTGAACCTGGGTCTCTTTCCAATCCGGGGAAGATGCATTAACTGATTATGCTACAGCAGACAGCACTTTTGACGACAAATTTTCGACCCTACAAATTAATACATCTATCGTTCCATTATTTGAAAACCATCTACATTATTTTTACGGAATTTCAAATACCTTTGAGTAGTCCGATAGGAGACGCTGGAATTAATCATTCATTATTATTAAATTTTGGACACATTGATACAACTTATATATTATTAAGGAGAACACATTATTATTGTGAAGTGGCAACAACAATATTTTTCGATCAAATTTATTTTGTAAGTATATCTGACTAATATATTTAAAACTTCAATGGTTGGGCCGTGGCGTGAGGATGAGCAAACAGCAATCACCGAAATCATTACTGGATACAAGAAATACAAGACGTAGGATCTTGTGATGGCCGAAGCCTAAGATGGAGTGATAATGTATTCAAAGACATATCTGTCTTATAAATTCAAAACTGGTGAAAAATGGCTCATAATAGGGATCAATGGTGAAAAAATTGAAACAAATACGCTCTAGGGGTTGCAAAGGTTGTATAGATGGAATCTGTAGTGGTCAGATAACATCTTAAAGAAACTCCTCTGTGTAGACTTTTCATTGTATGTCGCTATACTATTACTAATAAATTCAGTGACACACGTAAGTAATTTCTGTTTTCCATCCTGCCCTGGCCACATACACACCAATTTAATATACATATTATGTGATCTTTAAACGAACATGTGAGTGATATGTGATTAATGGGGCACCCACTATTCACACACCAGTTTATCCTTCTGATCTAGAGTAACACAAGCACATATTTCAAGCAAAACCTAATAATCTTATTTCGCAGCAAATCTAACTACATTATATAGTGTCAATTAGTTAATTAAGTTAAATTAGTTAAAGCTGTCGTCTACCATCATAGAAAGTTCTAGAATAGAGTTTCGGACTATATAGATTTTTCTGTGTGTCTTTCTAAGTGATTCGTCTTATTATTTGTTTTAATGGACAAAAAGCCGTATTCTGAGAAAAACATTACATCTTACATTTCATTGATATTAAAAAAATATCTCATTATAAACTTTATTGTTATTTTATTCAATTAAAAATAAATTTTCGTAATAATTCAATGAAATCAAAAACTTGCGTAAAACAAATATGTATCATTTAAAAATCAAATTAAACAGATTGTTAAAATATTATTTATTTTATTAAGAAAGTATATAACTTTTTTACTAACTTTTATTATTACTAATTAACAATTCGTCTTGAGGATTTTTTTTCTATTCACCATAAATTCTGCCCTATACATGGGAATATCAACTATATAATAATAAAAAAAATCTAAAATAATTATATTAAATAATACTTAAATAATTAAACAAAATAAAATTAGATGTGTAGTAATGAAATAAAAAGAATTATTAAAACATTGATTCACTTTTAAATCTGATTAGAAGATGACCATATTAGAAGGCTGCATAATCGATGAGTAATTCATACTAGAAAATGTAGGTTTTTATTATTCATTTAAATCATAAGTTTTACACTAGATATGACTTTTTTAAAAACTTACTAGATAGGAAAAAATCGTGTTAAGCTTGAAGTTTACATACAACGCTCTTTTAGTAGGATTGATATATATATCTATGTTTTTATTTATTATCTTTGTTTTATTAACCACTTAATTGAGTTTAAATAGATGTAGCGGTTTCGAAAAATACCATTTTCTTCTTCAGGATGTCATAACTAACTAAAACATATATTATTGCTTTTTTACCAGTCTATTTTTAAAAAAAAAAAAATTTTAGTACCTAACTCAAATCATTACTTAATACAAATTTACTCGAATAATTTTTAGGAAAAAATTTTAGAATGTGACTCGTAGTTAAATTTAGTTGGTTGTTTATAATTTTTTGATTAGTTTTACACGCTTTGTTTATCTCCAACGATTCCAAATTATTTATCAAAACTATGACCATTTTCTGTCAAATGATTAGCAAATTCTGAAAACCCACTATTGTTCAAACATCTCAAATGCTCCTTTACTCTTATATTAAAATTTCTACCCATTTTACTAAGTTTATAGACACCAGAATTGTTAAATTTATCATCTTTGTCTTTAGAATTTATGAGTAAATTTCTTATACTATTATTTGTATAAAATGCCGGTCTAATGTTTCGTGGTAGGTGTTTAGATATTTGATTCGAAAAGTTATTTATGTATAAAATCCTACGCCAATAATCATTATTATCATTATGTTTTATCTGTGATTTATATTAAATATGAATTTTAACCACAAAGTTAATATTGCTAATTTTAAAAGTATCGATATATATCGCCTAGACTCGCCTTCGAATCATCAAATATTAGATAGTCGTAATTTACAATACGTAGTGTATAGGGTGTAACACTCCTTGTCCACAATACTTTATGGGTGGAAACCTGACTAAATTACGAGTCGAAAATGTTCAAGGGATATGTGCCTAATTTCAACCATGTCAGAGATATAAGCATTTTATTGAATACAAAAAATAAAGGTCATCGAATCTCGACCGGCTAGACTATTTTTTGTTAGATGATTTAGGGCATTAGAATAATAATGGAACAATTTCGCAAATATTTATTTCGAACTACTTAAACTTCAAGCCTAACACGATTTTGTAAAAATTTCAAACAATAATATTTTCAATACAAATTAAATATCGCAGAACTACGTTCTGAAAAAATTACATAATTACACATAAGTGTTTATTTTAAAAAAATAATATTTTCCCTAACAGTGCCGAATATCCACATATTGCTTGAACATTTTCTACTCGTAATTTAGTCAGGTATCCACCCATAAAATATTGTGTACTAGATCTGTCACACCTGTATAAATATGTAAGCTTAAATACTAGGAAAATTAAAACTTCATCATTTACCAATGAAATTTAATCACTCGACGAATCATTTAAAAATGTTAATTTATAAAGTAGTAAGTGAAAAAATAATAATAGAGAACCCCAGAATCGAAAAGAAATACATTAATTTAAGGGTTTTGAATTAATACGCCTCCACTCTCATAAAACTCCGCCCTCATCAAAACTTTACCAAACCAAAAACACATTTTATTGAATTGCCTTTACCGCTCATGTTTGACGGTACATTGTCGACTTTGGCTGCTGAGTTTAAGGGTAGTCAACCCTTCGCGAAACTTATCAACGTTTTCTTTAGAATATCAAATTTGCAAACAGACACCGAAGAATAAAATTCCCGGATACAAAAATGGATCTGAAATTTTTATTTTCTTTGAATATAAATTTTTTGACAGGCTGTCACGAATACTGTTGTCCGGTAGGCTTGAAGGTGACAACTTTTTAATATTAGGGCTATTCAATTCACTTTAATGTTTGCTTGTTTAGTATTACTATATTAATTTAGTTTTTCATTAATAATATTTACATTTACAGTGAGTACGTAAGGCAATACTTTATACTTACATATATAAGTGGCGTGCACAAAGCATGGATGTAGGTTATGCTGCTAATATCGATGCTGTAAAAATGCGTATCTTAAATGGAATCATCACCACAAAAAAAAAAACTATATAAATACTATTTTAGAAATACAATGGAACCCCGATTTTACATGCCTGGAATTCACATTATCCCTCAATTTGCATGTTATTTCTGTAGTCCCGTGTCAATTTAGTATATTAAAAACCCTGTTTTACGTTTATCTTTCCCGCAATTTACGTCTAAAATGTATTCAAATTCGTCCGGCCAGTTCGTTCAGTTCGCTATTTGATTTGCTATCGCAAGATGTCGTTTGCTTGTCATTTATATGAATTTTTCATTCTCATACCTATGTAATTTTTACATTTTGTTTTCTTTTTGGAATCAGCAAGAAAATTACGTAGAAGATAGACTTAGATGTTGACTACACGTAATGACATCGGACGCAGTGGAAATTGACGAAATAGTTGACAGTCGTATAAACGAAAACTTGACAAAAGAAGAACCTTCCTACGAAAAAGAAGTATCAGCTCATCTCATAAATCCATGAGGCATATTAAAGGCCTCAAAGCATATTTTACTAGTATTAGTAATGTACCACCACAACCTTTAATATAATTTATAATATTGAAAGAACTATTTAAAACAACCATAAAACATGATCAAAAAAAATATTTTTTCAATAAAAAATTAATTATATCTGTTTGTTTACATTTTTCCTCTGTTTACATTTTTTTTGTTGGTCTCTCCAAAAACTTAAAATCGAGACTCCACTGTATTAGAAATTTCCTTAACATAAAACTTTTAAAAATGGCGTACTACTCAATCTGACAATCAGTCATGGAGCATGGTATAATTGCTTGGAGAGGAGCGACTATGATTGTATTTAATCCAATAATAGCAGCTCAGAAAACTATTTTAACGAGCTCGGACGAAATTTTTAATAAATTCGATGTTTTTGATATAAGACAAACACATGTTAATGCTACTCTAAACTACGTATATAAACACAAACGAACACATTTAAAGCAATTTAAAATTGAATTATCACACCCACAAATAAACTTAACCTACAAGCTCCAAAAGTACAAACAACATATAGCCAAAGGAACTAAGAATATTTTGGACCTAAACTATTTAATATGATGCTGAAATATTTAACTCAAATGAATTGTCCCGATAACATGAAACTGAAAGTCAAAACTTGGACTTCGTAATATGGGTAGAGCTAGTATTGGTGCACTCACCTAAATATATTAATCAAACCTTTAACAATTGTTGTCATAAAAAAATTTCAAAATAATAAATATGTTGAACTTCTACCTTCTATTTACTTTTTATACTTACACCTTATGTATAAAAGGTTAATGTTAATTCAATCTGATACTTGTTAACTAATTTATTTGTACAATATCTTGTAAAATATAATTGTTTCTAGTGAGACAAACACAGTCCAAATACAGATATATATATTAGTAAATAAATAATTAAAATCTGAAAGAAATATATACACTTTTCCAGAAGGACGTTTTTGTGAAACTTTATTATTATTATAAAATTCTTCAAATTAATAAATGAAGTACTTAAAATATAAAATGAAATCAGTCAAATATGCTTTTTTTAATGTTTAAAGTGCACGCCACTGACATAAAGTACAGAACAAAACTGGGTTAGAGTACAGTACCTATGAATATGATATTGAAAAGTCATTTTTCACTGTCTCAAACGAAATCAATTAATCATTGGAAACATGGACTCTTAACTAAAGAGAGATCCAAAACTTAAGGTAACGCAAAGGGGTGTAGAGGCCTTAACGCGCCGCATAATTCCCGGCCATTTATTCAAGCACTCTACAGCCATTTAATGCCGAAGCGTACTGACTCAATGCGGATAACAATACATCGAAACGGACATCTCCGAGAAGCCAGCAAAGGCCAGTCGATTCTCCACAGCCCGTCCGTTCGGAAACACCTCAAGCGAGCATCTCCAGTTACGAACTTTATTTGTACAAATTAACTTCATAATCGTTATACTGACCCGCAATAAACGCCAACTTTTGGAAGTCCTGTTTTAATTTAAATACCTTGCTCTAGTTACAGCATATATACTTACTCACACATTCCACATTCATATACACTGCGACATATATCAACACGCGTGAGAACTAATGAGAGATAGGGCCTTCAGTCACAGCGTGTACAAAACCTTCTGATCCGAATTACATAACACGCTGGATTAACGAAATAACAGTGGATATTCGTTATATAAACCGTTATTGTGACTTTTTGATTTGAACGATGATTGATAACTGTTATATATTCTGTATTGTGCGGTATTGGGTCGATTGAATAATACTCGTACGTGTAACAATAGTATTTAATATTAATGCTTCTATACAATCATTATATATATATACGATCATTTATCTCTTTCACACGCGTCAATCTTGCCAACCTACGCGCGTCTCGCATTCGTTCCATAGATACATCACTTATTATCCATTCTTTCGACGGCCATGTTGAAGGATATAGAGGTGGAAGAAGATCCCCTATCCGTTGGACCGACCGAGTGGAAAAGGTGACGGGCACTTCACTCGCGAGAAACCGAGATAGATGACGTGTCATTACCATTTTATTTTAAATCAAGATTAAAGCATTCAAATAATTTGCTTTTGTTTGCTTCCTTCTGAAGTATTATATTCCCCAAAGTATGTTAAGATAATAAAAAAAGTTTTAAGTGCCCTTGTTTCTGCTCAAACTCCCCCTACAGCGCCATACTTAATTAAAATTTGATATTACATCAAATTTTCTGCAAACTCGGCAAGAATTTTGGCGCGTGGGCGATTAATACGAAACGACGGCGGTCGTGATTAATACATTTTAATAAAGAGCCTTAATGGCGATCATTCGAAAGTAAACCTCCTTTTGAAGGTCGGAAACAGTCCATTGACCTTTAACATCAGGGCCGTGCACAGCATAAGTAGAAGCTAAAAAGTATTATAAAAGATTCTTGAAAAAATAATACGAGATAAACAATCGTCATATTCAAAAATACTCTATCTAGTACAACACGGATTAGCGTAACCCACGACTAGAGTTTTTAAATCCGGCAGTCCATCCACGTGTAAATTCATACCAATTTGCTCCGCATAACAATCGTTCTGAAGTTAATATTAACGGGTAAATTTTTTAATATAAGAGTAAGGGAGCATTTGAGATGTTTGAACAATAGTGCGTTTTCAGAATTTCCTAATCATTTGTTCGAAAATGGTCATGGTTTTAATAAAAAATTGAGATTGTCAATTTTGTATATAAACGGTGTTGGACACAAATTAAATAATTTTCAATCATTGGAGATAAATAAAGCGTGTAAAACTAATTAAAAAATTATAAACAACCAACTTAATTTAAGTGCGAGTCCCATTCTAAAAATTATTCGAGTAAATTTATATTAAGTAACAATTTGAGTTAGGTACTAAATTTATTTTTTAAATAATGTAATATAATAATAGATCAATAATATATGTTTTTAGTTAGTATTAACGTCTTAAGAAAGATAATTGTATTTTTCGAAACCGGTAGATGTATTTAAACTCAATAAGTGGTTAATAAAACAAAGTTAACAAATAAAAATATTCATTTTAACCACAAAGTTAATTTTGCTAATTTCAAAAGTATTAATATTTCTCTACTGAAACGTGTTATTTTGGAGCATTGTTCATATTGTTCATTTTCATTGAAAACTTCATACAATGTCACCTTTTACAAATTCTACATACTAAACGTTTTTTTCATAGTATATTCCAACATAATTTCGTAGTTTGTGTGAAAATATATTAGCAATATTGTTAAAATATTTATTGTTGACATATATTTATTTCTGTTATACAATTACGGTAATTTCTAAAGCTAATTATATAAAGAATACATATTCAGACAAGCAAGACAGAGCAATAGAAAAACTTTTTTCTAAATTTAAATTGATAGAATTTTTCTCAAAATTAGAATAATTTTGCTCACTTTTTTTTTTACCTAGTATACTTAGGTAGCATCATAGTTAACAGCATATCTTAGATATTGTATATGCCTACTGCACGCCACTGGTAAACATGAATTGAAAGAGGACATGGAAGATATGTTTGCGGCTTTGCATGTGCTGAATCATCGCTCTGTCAAGATATTAGAATTAATTTGTATTTTGACGGTTTCTAAGATGAAATAAAAATGAATTAATCTTTATGTTTAAGTGTTTACTACATTGAAATAAGAAATAAAATAATAACATAATCATGTTTTCTCATTTTACATTGAAATACAAATAATCTCGGGTTGTATTATACATCGCCAACATTTCAACACACATTGAATAACCCTCTATATCCTGTACCACGTGGCATTTAAAATGTCAAATATTTACACCCTTAACATTCAATTTCATACATCCTCTAAACTGTAACAGTACACCCCCGAGGGCGGCAGATTAAATTACTAAGTCTTGCCCCATTATACATAAATACATTTTGGATGCCCAGCCGACGATTGGTCCTGAGGAATTCTGGACATGGGGTCGTAAACATTGAACTTGAAAAATTATTACAAAACTTTGAAACTAATTTTATTTACTTCTAATAATATAAAAATATCTTATTGTGCACGCATACTATTGAAATGATCCTTTTTAGGCTAAGAATATAAAAGGGTGAATATTATGTTCCAGGCCGATATTGTTTTTGAATAACTATAAAATAAAACACATTTTTTTTAGTTAGTTTTTATTTTTCGATTATATGGTTCATTACATATGTATGAAATATAACATCGGCTAGGTGGCCGCCTCTGGTAGCCGCACAAATGCATGCTCTTTTAACCAGAGGAGGCCAGTCGATATCACCACTTTTTGACATTATGCGGCCGAGAAAAAATTCTCACAAAAATTCAAGCGTTGCTCGGGATGTGTGTGAGGTGGCACCGTCCATGTATATACCCCATCGACCCAATTTAGTCACCAAGAAGTTTGTCAACATGTGACGATAGCGATCACCACTAATGGTAACAGTATTTTCATTATTATTTTGATAAAATGTTTTAATGACTTTAACACGTTGTTGAGGCATTAGATGCTCCATAAAAATTGTAATTAACTATTCTTTACGACTAACTGATACAAACTGATCAATAATTGACAAACCAAAATGGCGATCAAATAAAATCGGCCTGAAACATAATATTCACCCTATATTACTTCGATAAAACATAATATTAATAAACAACAAAATTTATTTATTCCGATATAAATTAAATATATTAACTATAAAGATATACATACAGATAAACTAAATTTATCGAAAAAATATTTTATCTGCCACCGGGATATGACCAAGGATCTCTTCCTATTACACTACGTCAGCCTCTTGAATAGTCCACAAATTTTCGAACTCATATGTTGCAGCTATTTCAAATTGATACATCTTACATTCCATGAATTTGAGAAAGCTATCTATCACATTTTTAATAAATAACTAAAATTTATACAAACATTCTTGATTTTAATCCATTGAAATATCTTACAAATACTGTATATTATGCAAAGCTTCGTGAATATTTTTTTTTGTTTATTTTAGCATAGATGGTTTATTTACACATTTTCCCATGCGATGTGTCTTTAACCTTTTTGCATTCGAGTATGGCATAATTTTTAAATTTCAAATAAAGACATAAGAAAACACTCGATAAATGTCATATTAAATAAATACGATTGCTATTGCGATTGCAAATGTAATCTCGCTCAACGCGAGTACGAAAGTGTGCGTACATGTGACCGGTGCATATGACAGAGATGACGATTTCACGATCTTTCGCATGCACGGTCACAGGTTTGAAATATTTTACTACGTTACAATGGCGAATGTGAATTTTTTAAACGAAGTCACTCTATCTGTAAAACATTTAAATATATATTTTTGACTATTAATTTTCGTTTCAAATCAATGCGACGGTATTTTTGAAGACTATTTGAATTTACTGCAATATGGTTAAAGAAGTTTCAGGTATAGAAAATTGTTTGGTTTTGAGATACCTATTAAATTCACTAAATGAAGGCAACGGAAATTTCGCGATTGTTTACATATTAAATATGCCTTAATACATAAAGCCTTTTAGCCCGCACCACTTTCCCGATACTGTTTTAGCAGCAGATGCTCTCATATCAGTTTCTCCCATTGAAGCATCAGGATTATTATTGTTAAGCTACATTTATTTGCAGTTTATTGTTTCTCTAAGATGGGTTCGTTCTTTATTAATAAATAACAGTACATTTATCATAAATAATAAGACATAATAAAATAATATAGTGAAGTCCCGACGACGATGAGAATAACCAATAATGTAAATGTAACGCGCTTGTATTCCAGTGAGTAAAACGCTCGCTTAGCGATCTAGTGATCGAGAGTTTGAGTTCCGCTCCGGGACACCAAACTAGTAATTATATTGACATTAGGTACACGTAATCCATGTAGACTTCTCTTTTTAAATACAAATTTATAAATAACCCAAAACTAGATATGACAAATCACACATATTTACAATTAGGTTAGACTGAAGAACAGTGTTATAGTAATACGCGACAGAAAAACAGTACTTTTACTACCTTTCTAGTTGTTAGTCTAAAAATATGACTGAATGAGATGACCTCGGTTCCAAAACCAAAATGTGGATAGGCTAGGATCCAGTTGATCCGACGACATACGATAGACAATAGACTCACGATACCAGCAACAAAGAAATTAGCAATATTTGATTATGTCCAAAAACACACATTAACTGGATTTTTATCTACAAAGGTACTGTTATTAAACAAATATCAGATACTTCATAAGGAATGGAGTAATTATAGGGCTTACGAACTGTCTTCGGCTGGCTTAAGTTATCACTTTACATAAATATTACGTTCACCAATTCTCACACCTCCATCTCCATATATATATTAATTTTTTGAAAATTATGTATATGTTAATATGTGGACTCGCTTCGTGTACCACTACACCATCGCCATCTATGGACCAAATTTGATCATTCATTTTTCCCTTTTTTAAACTGCATATATGTCATCACTCTGAGAATCTAATTTTTTTTAAATTATTTTAAAGCAATATTCTTTATCTGTAAAACATTTTTTAACATATACTAGAATACGCTTGAAAGATCATTATTTTTCAATTTTTTTATATAGATATTTAATTTGACAAGTATATTATATTTGCAATATTTGAATATGTCCAAGAACACATAATTACTGGATTTTTACCTAAAAAGGCACCGTTATTAAACAAATATCAGATATTTCATAGAGATAAAGCTATTTTATATTATATTTAATGGAAAATATATGAAAGTATGGTATAACATATTAACATATATACAACTTTCAAAAATTTGATAAATGTGTAGATGGAGGGGTGATAATTAGTGAACGTTATATTTATATTAAATGATCACTTAAGCCAGCCGAAGACAAATCTTAAGCCCTGTCATTACCCACATACTTCCATATATTTTCCATTAAATGTAATAAAAAATAGCTTTGTCGCTTCGAGAAATTTGGAAGAAGTTGGGGGAGAACACGAAGGTGTTCAGAAAGATGATAATGAAGAAATCACGCGAGTCATCTGCACCAGAACAGCTGGGGGGGTGTTGAGCATCCCTGCTTGCAAGTTTGCATCTGTCGCTCCACCTCCAGGCGCCGGACCCGCATCTGCCGCATGTTGCAGGGGCGGCGGGTCTTCGCCCGCATTCCGGTGCATTCACGACTGCCATAATTGCATTGCGGCAATACTTCGCAATTAAAATCACGTGTCTCGGCAATTAAAGTTTAGCCGAAATGGTGTTGTACGAGCACTTAACTGGACAATTTGGGAAACAATCTCAATTCAACTGCTGCACGTGGTTTTTAACGATCTTGCTCGTCTGAATAATGCAGTATAATAATACCAACAATAGTTGAACTCTCACTTTGGAATTCCTTATAGCTTTAATAAAAGACTTTTTCAAAAAATCATTTCCATAAGTGAAAATAACGATTTTTTAATTTTAAAAAACATATTGTGTGTAAAGCGCCCTTGAGGTGAAAGTTTTTACGAAAATGGCGCTATACAAATTATCCATTATTATTATTATTATTATAGAACTACGTTATAGAATCAATGAAGGGACGAATAACAGGTGATCCAAAATTAACTGTAATTTTAAATATCGCTTTATTTTTTATAGTTAGCGGTAAAATGAGGCGATGAGTGCATTGAAATTGTAAAAATTGACTACAAATATGGTGAATAATTTGTTGTTGTTCTTTTTCTTCAGCTCTACTAATTCTCCAGTTCTGATGGATTCCACTCTAAATCCAGCTCACCAATTGCAGATTCCCGATGCCAGGATTTAGTCGGTGTTATTTTTCAGGATCAAGAAATATTCATGAAGCATTTGAATACAAATATATGTTTACAGTAAAAGATGGTTGCAGTGTAAAAACATGTATGGTCTAGAGTCGCACACAATAAAAAAAAGCAGAAAAATGGAAAAGATATTTTTAAAACATTTTCCAAAAAAAAAAAATTATGCATTTATTGTGATTTTTTAGAACATCGTTTCGTGATAACTAAAACAAATTAAATAAATTACATACATAAGATATATAACCCGGAGCCAACGCTTCCGATGGAAATAAAGCATATATAATGTTACTAAAATATTATATATGCTGATCAAAATTAGGCGATAATCTAAAGCAGTCTATGGACAATATAGTAATTTATTTAATTGAATCAATTCACAGGTCAGTCAAGATATAAAATAACATAAATATGTTCAAATGAGTACAAAATCAGGTAAGTTGCAGGTCTTGGAAAATAAAGTCATACGCAAGATTTACAGCCTTATATGTGATAACCTAATCAGAGAATGGAAGTGATAAAAGAACCTGAAACTTCGGGAATGGTATTCCGCCCCAAATATCACATAGAAGGAGGCTACGGTGGACGGTAACGGTACCTATTAGGGATGCTGTGTCCAAATAACCCGGGAATTCCAAGTTGTGTTGCTGTTTAGAGACCCGCGACTAGTATTTTAATTTTTCTTGATATTATTCATTTTAAACAAATTGACTTAATTAATGAGTAAGATTGAGAAAGGATCACTTAGGAGGTTTGATCATATGGAACGGATGAATGAGGAGAGAATGGTAAGAAAGATATATGACGCAAGTGTTGATGGCACCAGAAATAGAGGACGTCCGCGGAAGACTTGACAGGACCAGGTAAACCAATTAATGGAGGATGGTTTTGTTAGAAGCCTCAACAATCGGCGAGCTTGTATGAGAAGATGTATGAATGTGGATGAGGCGAGAATTGTGTGTCAGGACAGAAAAGTGTGGCGCTCTATCCTCTCTGCCTACCCCCGCGGGGAAACGGCGTGATGGTAAGTAAGTAAGTAAGATTTAATCCTATTGTCCATTGACAATGACAAACAATATGTAAGTTAATATGGTCAGCCATAAAGATTTGCATTAAGGAGAATCTAGTCCAAAGATATGTACAACTAAAAAAATATTCTGAAGTGAATGGTTTTGTCGGTTTGTTCAGACTGGGGATTATGTAACATATTAAAATATGTTATTTTATCTTTAGAATTAATTCATGTGATATTTTGAAACAAAACTTGTACGGGATGAAATTATTTGAAAAGCTTTATTAGGGGACTGCAGTTGTTTGTTTTGTTTATTATTTTATTTTAAAATTGTTTGTGTTTTGTAATTTTTATAGGTGAACGTGTTTTTGTATTCAATGCATATAAAAATTTCATTTCCTTTCAAAAACTACTTCCACATTATGAAATAATAAATATTTCATCAAATCTTATTAGTTTATAAAATTAATATTAACCTATGTTTTTTTAAACAGATAATATTCTTTATAGCTACTGTTTACTATACATATAAATATTTATTTCCTTTTTAATTCAATAAAACTCATAGTCTCAATTCCCGGGAAAAAAGTCGAGAATACAGATTCCCTAGTACTTAAACATATAAATATCGAGAGATATAAGTCCCGTAATAAGCCCTCATACACAAGCCAACAGGATCGAGACTGAGGGGGAGACCAAGACTAAGATGAGCCGATAATGTCAAGACAGTCCTTCAAGAGGTAGGGGGGGTGCCCTGCGGGCTAGACTACGGAGGCAATGTCAAGAAATGTATGGTGCTTCATCGTGACTGCGATCATGAGGCCGTTAAAGAAGAAGTATTAAATTAAGCAAGAATTAAATTAAAAGGATAATTAAATAATTTATTATAAATAATAAAAGTTGTATCAATGTGTCCAAAATTTAATAAAGATGAATTGATAATTCTGGCGTCTGCTATCAGTTTACTCAAAGGTATTTGAGATTCTGTAAAAGTAAGGTAGATGGCTCTTTCAAATAATGGAATGATTAAATGTATTAATATCAAAAAGGTATCATATAGGTTCGAAAGTTGTCGCTGTAGCATAGTTGGATAATTCACCTTCCCGGGTTAGGAAAGAGATCCAGGTTCGTATCCCGGTGGCGCAACAACAATTTTTTTCGATAGAATTGATTTTATATGTATATCTTTCTAGTTAATATATTTAATTCGTATTTAAAATAATCATTATATTATTTTGTTCGGCACTGGAAAAAGTCTAACATTCGAGCCGTTCCGCCGTTGGAAGTACACGTGACCAGAGCAGCGGCGGCAGATGCGGATGAAAGGTTCTGAAAAGTTTCCATTTGTTTTGCCAGCCCCGTCAGCCGATCGTCGCGCCCCATTCGGCCTCAATGGGATCCATTATCCAGGTTTCTGGTGGAGTACACGCGACCGTATTGTTGGATATATCAAATTACGCGTTATTAAGGTAAGCCTTGAATTGAACGGGCCGTAGCACGACGCGATCCCTTTTCAGAGTGATTCATTCAACATTTCAAAAGAAAACAGTTTCTTATTTTGAAGCCGTTCTTAATCATCTAAGGTTTTTAAGCCGTAACGCTTTTCGCAGCTCGGACTTCTTGCGGTATAATTCGAAAAATGGTATGGATAGACCTTGTGGAGGGCTGTACTTGCCCAGTAAGTACCGACGTCATGCAACAACACCATCGCGGTCGGGAAGGGCGTCTCAAGAGCATCACTCTTTCTATCGCTACCATCCAGACAATAGCTCTAGTAACCAGCTTCGATAACAATTCACACAGTAACTTACTTTGTACTTACAAGAGATAGATTTGTAAACTTTATCTTAAATAAATACAGTGAATACAGTAAGTAGTTAATATCTCATATCATGCCGCTTGTCACACTCGCATATACACAATACACTTCGTGACTTTCAAACTAGCACGATAGTTGTGAATAGAATATTAGGACATCCACTACTCTCACACTATATCATTTACAATATAACCTTAAAATCTTTCTGATTGCCGATTCACGATGTTGTTGACCTCCTCATCTGACGAAACACGAAGAGAAAGAGGAAGATTCCCCACCAGGAACTTCTCTGGTAAAAGCTTTAAGATCTTCAGGATGCCGAGAAAAGTGGAGAAACATAGTAGATCGTCAATCATACCCAAATGCAACTATCAAGGCTTCATCGATCATCAAAAACACGGTCCATAAACAGTACCATCATAATTTTAATAAGTTTTATAACTGATATTAAATCGTTCCGCTTAATTAATTACCTATTTTCAACATTTCAAAGATTTACTTTGAAATTAATAATAATAGATATTTATTTTCTTTAAATATTAATAGCATTTCTTTTAATTTAATACGTCTCATAAAATATTCGCACTCAAATTGAATAATGCCGGATAATTTTGTGCGCAAATCACGGTATCGGATGGCAAAACTAAAAGCTTTCTTCAGAAATATACGGCAATAATTAAAGATATATTTACCTCGCCTAAACAATAGACAGACAGTACACCGCTCCTCCTTTGTTGGATATGCCATCAAAGAACCAATTTAAACTTATTAAAACTTCTTGAAATTCAATGAAAACAATTTCGAGAAAAATAAAAGTTACGCGTTTTGCTAAAAGCGTGTTTTTTTCGTGACAAATGATTTCTCTTCGATGAAGAGCTTTATAATAAATTTGATTTTATCTCGTCCCTCGCCGCACTCCCATACCCCCCCCCCCCACCCCCTCCCACCGGCACCCGCGAGCAAAATAGTTGCAAAAAATAAAATACAATCTCATTAAAACTTTGAATATTGGAAAACCTTGTTCCTATAGATTTTTAATCATCTTTGCTTGACGAGTTTATCGCTAAACTTTTCCAAGTAGGCTCCGAAAGATTGGGATTATATTTTATGAGAATCTATTACATAATAGATACGCTATACATATTATGTATTAACAAAAACATATAATGTATTGTTTCAATTTTAGTACGTAATTTTGTTGATAAATAAAACTAATCTATCTAAATAAGTTGTTTTAATAATGTGTGTTACACGTGAAAGTGTGCAACTATCGCGTCAAACAAAGTAATTTATTATTTTTCATTTACTTAAAAATATTAATTAAATAAAAGTTAATTAAAATTATTAATTTGCATCGTTATGGCCCGATGATGTCCCAACGAGACTTTGATACATTTGATACATCTTTTCTACGTTGACCTGAGAGTCAGTATGTATATACTAGATGCGTCACTTTTATCCACGAACGAAACGCGCAATTATGATCCTTTACCGTTTTATTCACAGTTAAATAAAAATATTAATATATTATATATACACGAAATACACGTCATATGCTATTACTATTTTTGAAACTAAACCGATTGCTGTGCTATTGAAATTAGGACTCGGCGCTCTTTCGCATCGATACTCAAAACCCCAACATTGATTTACATAATACCGAAAAATATTGTTGTTGCTACCAAGATTCGAACCTCGATTTCTTTCCAATCCGGGGAAGGTGCATTAACTAATTACTACAGCAGACAGTAGTTTTGGCGACAAATTTTCGAATCCATATGTTACACTTTTCAAATTAATATATCTACCGTTCTATTATTTGAAAGCCATCTACTTTGTTTTTACGGTATCTCAAATACCTTTGAGTAAACCGATAGCAGACGCCAGAATTAACAATTCATTTTTTATTCAATTTTGGACACATTAATACAACTATGAAAAATTATTATAAATATATAATGAAAAAATTACAGACCTATGTTCTGAATAATTACAACTTCACAATAAGAATGTGTTCTCATTAATAAAATTATACACCTGTCTGTCTGTTCTCTATCTTGCACCCTTCGACCGATCTAAACCAAATTTTGCATACTAAATTTTTAGAACCTTACGAAAAAAATATCCTCTCGCCTCATCCCTGACCACCCCGTTTTCCCGACATACATATGTATTAGGTATATTGAATGCCATTCAAACATTCTTCAATTGCACTCTAGGATTCTGAGAAAAATATAATCACCCTATTTACTTTCTAACTTACCCTTCCCCACTTCGTAAAACCCTTTTTAAAATAATAACTTATCTGAATCCCGAGTATAGTCGGGATTAGACTATAAATGTAAGCATTGAGTTGTGAATGAATGTAGGTGCAAAAATTAGCGATTTGATTGTATGCTGTCTATTGTACACTGATGATGTAGTACTAATGGCGAATAATGAACAAGAACTACAGAGTCTAGTGAGTAGAATATACGATGTATGCAAGGAAATTAACCTTATTATGAATGTTTACAAGTTGAAAGTGATAGTATTCGAGAAGAAGGAAAGCAAGACACCGTGCAAAATACTTGTAGGTAATGAATGTTTGGAACAAGTAGATGAGTTTGTGTATTTAGTAAGTATATTTGATAGAAACAGAAAGGTTGAGAATGGTATCGAAAGTAGAGTGACTACAGAAAATAAAATGAACGCTGCTTTGAATGGAATTATATCTAACGGGAATTTTTCAACACAGGCAATGGAGTCCTGGTACCGACACTGATGAAGCTGGCAGAAAAGAAACGAATGTAGACTGAATGCAGTGGAAATAAGATCACTTAGGTGTATATGTGGCAAATCTATTTATGACAGTAAATATGAAGAAATAAGGAACTAATTTAAAGCTGATGTTAGTATAATGAGTAAGATTAATAACGGAACACTTAGGTTGTTTGGTCATATGGAATGGATGAATAAGGAGAGAATGGTAAGAAAATATATGACGCAAGTGTTGATGGCACCAGAAATAGAGGACGTCCGCGGAAGACTTGGCACGACCAGGTAAACCAGATAATGGAGAATGGTTCTGTTAGAAGCCTCAACAATCGGCGATCTTGTATGAGGAGATGTATGAATGCGGATGAGGCGAGAATTGTGCGTCAGGACAGAGGATTGTGGCGCCCTATCCATTCTGCCTACCCCCGCAGGGGAAACAGCGTGATGGTAAGTAAGTTGCGTGCAAAATTATTAATAAATTTAAATTATTGGATATTATGTTCATGGAAATTAGTTAAAATATTAGTTAATATGTTTTTAGATGGAAATATATATCGTATCGATGTCTACTTACCATATCCTTTTATACTAAAGCCGTAAGAAATATTTTTTTAATAGTGTTTGTTTCAACTTGGTAGAAAAATAATTGCGGTATATGGCTTTTTAAATACTAATTAAATGTATTAATTAAAAAAATACACATATAAAATCAATTTTATCGAAAAATATTGTTGATATACATATGATTACAACTTCACAATGAGAATGTGTTCTTAATAAAATACATTTTTCTCAGCTGATAATTAACTTTATGAAATGAAATAATAACCATTTAAGTCGACACATTTTGCCTTAAATGGTGCCAACTAAATAAAAATTTATTCAGGTGGGGGTCAAAATAAGGGAACATCGTTAATAAAGGTGATTTACAGGGTGTCATTATTTTGTTTATAGTGTTAAATTATTATTTTTATTTTTTGTTAATTTCTTACTTACTAACTTACTTGCGTACATACCATCACGCCATTTACGCGGGAGTAGGCAGAGAGGATATAACACCACACTCTTTTGTCCTAATATACAATTCTCGCCTCATCCACATTCATACACCTTAAAATGTTTGTAAACTATGCCCGTCTCGACACAGAATTTCTCTAGTGAGACGGGCACAGTCCAAACAGATTTGACATTGTATTATATAGTTACAAATAAAATAAAATAAATAAATAAATCCACAGTGAAAGAACATATTCTCGTCTAATTTTTTATTTCCTTATTGTATTATATATATTCAGGTATCCACCTATAAAATTCTGTGGACTTGGTCTGTTATACACCCTGTAAAAATTATTTTTCTTTTCGAAAGATTGTTTTTTTTTTTTATTATATTCTTTATATTTTTCTAAGTAATTCATCTAACATCTCCTTATCTAATTTGTTTCCTTTTGTTAAATTTAATTTATAAAAAAAAAAGTTGAACTATGTAAAAGGCAATCCTTGCCGTAAAACTGCCAAGCAAAAAATAAAATGAAAATGAATACATATGTAATAAAGAAGAAATTAAAAAAAAAAAAAACATCTTCTCATACAAGCTAGCCGGTTATTGTGACTTTTAACAGGTCCATCTTTCAGTATCTGCTTTATCTGGTCGTGCCAAGTCTTCCGGGAACGTTCTCTATTTCTGGTGCTATCAACACTTGCATCGTATATCTTTCTTACCATTCTCTCCTTATTCATACGTTCCATATGACCAAATCTTTTTTAATCTAACTCACTATACTAAGATCAGCTTTACATTATTTCCTTATTTCTTCATTCTTTACTGTCATAAATGGATTTCCCACATATACCCTTAAGTGATCTCATTTCCACTGCATTCAGCTGCGGTTGACATGTTCCCATTAGCTATAATTCTATTTCAAGCGCCGTTCACTGTATTCCCTACAGTCATCTATCAATTTAATTAATTTAATTTTAATGTTTCTAATGCAAACAACTTGAAGAATTTGTTAACGTTAGTGTGATTAAAAGAAAAAATATATTTTTTAAAACTGTAGCCTATTTCTAACAAATGATGTGAAAATTCTGAATAGTTTTTATTTCGTAAACAGAGTTCATGCTCCTTGATCCTAATTTTAAAGTTTCTAGTGATCATTTCTACATACTGTGCATCAAACTCATTGCATTTTAAAGTATAGATACCGCCTTTTTCCTAAATATTTGAATATCCTTTGTTGCTCAAAAAGAGCTTTAGAAAGCTGTGGAAAAAAAAATTGTTACATATTATTTAAAATAAAACACTAGTATAAAGAAGTTTTTTTATTAGATTTGAATCAAAAGCATCGTTTAGTTTACGAGCAGTATCTACTACTTTACCACTTATTTGCTTCTTTTCCATATTTAATGAAATAACCTAATTTGAAAAAAATAATAATAAAATCGGTGCTTTGAAATGATAGTAACATGAATAGAATGAAATGACATTTCCATTGAGAAAAATGAATTCAGAAAACAAAAAGTATCGACCTAATAAGTTTGGAATATTTCACCTAAATACGTTAGTTTGATTAAAATACTCGAACTGATTTTCAACCATCCAGCTAAATTCCAATAAAATGTCGCACTAAACCGTAGCAAAAAAGGAAGGGCTGCTCAAAGGTGGGGCACTCAGACTTCTGCATTGCAGATTTAAACATTCTACAGTGGTCAGTAATTAAAAAATCTCCCCTAACCCCGATGTCAGAGCATTCGTTCACGTCCGTGTTCGATTCCGACGTTGGGTGACCGTTGAGTATGGGTGGGGAGGCATCTCCGACTAACCCCCTAGCTCTTCGTTGTTCTTTTGGCCTGGTCTTATTCAAATAATCTGGAAGCTTTTGAATGCAATTAATGTTGAAGCCTCCACAACACTGTTTACATGGAAAATTGAAAGGACAAGAGCATTAAATTATTGTGTATTTTACAAAGGGGTGATTATTTTTAATGTTTGTGAAAATCTTCAAATGTTGAACGCGCCCAGCAGCTACCGCGCCGCATATTATGTATTTGACATCTTTCCCTGGTTCTAATCTGATCAATTTCACAACAATTTTTATATTTGTAAATTTTTACATTATATTTTTATAAATATGTATGTATAATATATATTTTTATTGTTACGTCTGGTAGATCTTGATCTTGTATTATATAAATGTTGATAGCCACCCCCATAATTTAAGATCATTCTTATTTGGGGGTGCATAACTCTACTGTTGTTTTTATATTGTTGAATGTATATAAATAAATAAATAAATACAAATATTTTCGTGATACTTTATTTGAACTACTTAATATAATTTAATTGAATAAAAAAAAATAAAAAAACAACCCACCAAATAAGCCACTAAAATTTTTCAACAAAAAACAGAGACATTCCATTAGTCTAATGTAAAACTAAAACAACAATGTATAGTGTGAAGTTGTAGTTGAAATTTGGTTGACACTCCAAATACTTTAAGTGGTTTAAAAGTGAACAAACAAGGAATATTAAACTCCGTAAAAATAAACGTGATATAATGTAGGTTACATTTCCAATGTTGACTTTAGAAAAAAATACCTCAGTTAGCAAATGTAAATCATTGCGTGGAAATAATCATTTTTAATTAAATATCTCATTTCTCGTGACCATCATTATTTTCATCCCCTTATCCAAGGAAGGTCGAGAGTCCAAAGTCTCAACAAGGCTCTTCCATCTTCCCCAGTCTAACGACGCTTCCGTTCTTGTTGATTAATCAAAAACCAATCTGTCTTCATACAGTATTTGTTGCATAGTCTGGAGTGACCAGCGGTGTTCAGTCAGTACTTTAAAATAAACTTACTTACCCACACGCCGTTTCTCCGAGGGGCTAGGCAGAGCAATTTACAAACAATTCTCGCCTCATTCATATTCATACAAGTTCGCCGATTATTGAGGCTTCTAGTATCATGGTTACCTGATCGTGCCAAGTCTTCCGCGAACGTCCTCTACTTCTGGTGCCATCAACACTTGCGTCATATATTTTTCTTATCATTCTCTCCACAATTATCCGTTCCATATGACCAAACCACCAAGTGATCCTTTCTTAATCTTACTTACTATACTAAGATCAGCTCTACATTTTATTTCCTTGTTTCTTTATTCTCAGCTCTGTCGTAATGGATCTGCCGCATATACGCCTAAGCGATCTCATTTTCGTTTCTCTTCTGCTAGAACCAAGCTTCACTTCTATACATCAGTGTCGATACCAGGACTCCATTGTGTACCGCTAGTCTTGCCTCGGTCGACAAGATATAATTCCATTCAAAGCGCCGTTCACTTTATTCCCTGCAGTCACCTTTCTTTCCATATCGTTCTTAGCCTTTCCGTTTCTATCAAACATACTTCCCAAATACACAAACTCATCTACTTGTTCCAAACATTCATTACCTACAAGTATTTTGCGCGATTTCTTGCTTTCCTCCTTCTCGAATACCATCACTTTCGACATGTAGATGTTCATAAAGATTTAGAAACCAAATTTATATACCAAAACTTAAATATACTGAAACCCAAAACCACCTTATTTATCTAGGCATGAAAATCTTTAATAATCTCGCCCTTACAATCAGAAAAATAGCAGACAATTATAAATGTGTATCTGAAACCAAAAAATATGTATACAGATTATCAGACACATAAAAATTGTTCATCTATTCTATACTCTCCGTTATATATATATACATAGATATTGTTAGGATAAAGAACGGCATTCTATCCTCATCACCGGCTAGTCAATGGAGAACACAATAACGGCAAGTTCTTCACCCCAGAAACGCATACCAGCCTTGATCTGTCATATTCTGCCTTCGTTCTAAACTGAGAAAATTTATTAATTGATATCTGGGAGAGATAAATGAAAATATGTATTCTATTATAAAATGGAATCTTATTTATAATTAAAATAAAATATAATACTTGGCCCAGCACGATATCTGGACACCAAGAGGTTATTACAGAAAACAAAATTTAACCCACTAAATAATAATAATAATAATAATAATAATAATAAATAAATGCTAATCATCAGCAAATAATAATAATCTGTTATACAGCAATGGCCGTGATGTGCTCCTGTGAGAAATCCACGCCATTCTGCCAAGATGACGGTATATCCGCTGCCCTCTCAACCATCGATCAGAACGTCATATCCAATCTTTGATCTACGTTGGAGACTCCCTTCAGATCTGCAACACGACGGAAAACTTGATTTCTGCAAAGACAGTATATCATGCAAAATAAACAAAAACAATACGATAAGCAGTGCACTAATGATTGGCGATATTTGCCCTTTGTTCATATTCACCGTTCACCTTTACAATGCAACAGCAAAACTCCAAATTTGCCGCACCAGTCTCTTTCTGCGTTCAGAGCTCAATCTAAAATGGCCGAGAAACCCGCCACAAGTGAACGGTTCTCGCCTGTGCTATAGATGTACCCAAATAAAGTATCCGCAGATCCAAAACTATCATTGACAGAAATGTGACCCATGCGAATATACGAGACGGGGTCATTTTGAACATGACATCCAAATTTGTAATGTCAATATATATATTTATGTTTTTAAAGATTTTCCTGTATCATTATCTTCTTTATATAAAAAAAACTGTTTTATTTAATTTTTTTAAAGAGAATAAAATAAAAATATACCATAACTATCAAACTAGGAGCAAAACTAATGGACATGTTATTTTTGAAATATCCAAATTAGGAATAGGACAGAGACATGCATCATACATTGCTCCTAATATCAATTAAATTAGCAGTAAATATAAATGTTTACAAAAAATAAGTTATAAAATGGATTAAAGGTCTTCAAAATTATTAAACTACGTATTTGACATCTTTCCCTATTTATAATCTGATCAATTTTCCAAAATTTTTATATATTGTTAATTTTTATGTTGTATTATTATAGATGTATGTATATTTTTTTGTCTTTTAATTTGTTGTAAACAAATTCTTACGTCTAGTTTATATTGATCTTGTATTATATAAATGTTAAAAGCCACCACTATAATTTTAATATATAAATAAATAAAGAAAAATAAAAAAATGTAACATAATTACATAAAATGTATATCTTCTAATAATAAGGTATTTTTTTTAAATACATCGTACATTTACAGCTTACGTCAATTTACTCCTGTACCTGTTCCTGTGACTAGCCACTTTGCCTCCGGAGTTGCCAAGGAGATACATCTTGTTATATTCAAGCCATCTTAATTGATATTTTTCTACATGTCGAAGTGATGACGTCATGCCGAGGGTCTCCCTTATATCCACATTTTACTTCTCACACGGTCCAATAATCCTGCTACTTCTCTGAAATAAATAATTTCGGCAGCTTGGATTCATGATCCAACTCTCTCCGTAGGGATCCATATTTAGTGACCTCGTATTAAAGTTCGCCTATACACAACTCTACAAACAGATTTATCTCTTCTTTTCTATCAAGATTTTTATAAGCCTATTTCTTCTCAAAGTATAATAATACAGTTCGTAAATTAAATGAAGACCTGGAGAGAGGAGAGGGGGGTTGAACACTTGTCAGATTTTATTCCAGGTAAATAAATTTTGCGGACGAATATCGACAAATAGTATCAGAAATTTAAAGTCTTAATTGAATTACTTATCAAAGGATTTTAACAGGTTTTAAAGTAACGAGGGTAATCTAGAAAGTAAAGACTATTTAACTTCAAAAATTTTTTTTTTTTTTATGTTTTATTATTTTAAGCCACAGTACTTACCTTATTCCATTCCTTCATATAATTATAGAATGCTAGGATTCATATCACATTCCTGTAAACACTTCCAAAATCCATATTGCCTAAATATACACTTAGAGTACGCATCTCAAATCTGGAATCCATGATAGATTACATATATTGCGAGATTTATTATAGAGAAAAAATAGGTTTATTCGATATCTTAATGTTAGATCTAATCTATCATTCAACTCCTATTTAGATGCAGCAAACTTCCACAATATGAAAACCCTTGAACACGTGCTGATCAAATACTTCCTTGTTGTAAGCCATATTAACTATCTCAGTCAATTAGAATTAATATCTCTTCACGTATCATCTAGATCGACCCGGCAATCCGCACTCTTCTACATTCCCAGAAATAGAACATCTTAGATACAAAATTCATTCATTCACCAGTCATGCAAATACCATAATGAGAAATTTACAGAAATTGATCTTACTACGCTCAAAGGGTTCTTCTTATGAACCACCACAATCTCAATTTTGACCAACCATTCTATCTATAAACACATGTTGCTCTCTTTTTACCGCAACAATAGTTGCAACCTCCCTCCTCTTTCTCCCTCTTTTTTTCTTTTCATTAATTTTCTGCATCTAAACACACCTATGTATGTAAATATTTTTGTGGATTTTCATTATAAGTACCATATGTTAAATAGTTATTATGTTTATTATAATATGTTTACACTGTCAAAATCCCTCAATAAAATTGAAATGAAACATTAAAATAATCACCTTTGACCATTAATCAAACATATTCAGAAACTTTAAAGTTCCGCTGTTGTAGCCGTCCACCACCATTAACGGCTTGCACACAACACTGCCCATCAAAGCCTCGGGAGGATTGGGGTGGGAGGTTTTCGATCATCTACTGCATAATCCGGATCTTGCTCCGAGCGATTTTCAGCATTTTCCTAAGCTCAACGAGTTCCTGGGTGGAAAATGTTTTAGAGGTGATAACAAATTGCAGCTTGAAGTTAACAATTAGTTAAATGGACTAGCGCAGATATGAACAGATCAAATCCTTAAATGAAAGAGTTGATTATATGAAGAAATAATATAAAATTGTGTAACACAATATTTTTTTAAGTGTTTACTTTCTAAATTACCCTCGTAAGACCGTATAAAATTAATTATAAAAATATTATAAAACATTTAAGCAATTCTTTAAAACAACTCTAACATTAAAAAAACGTTAAAGATTCAACCAAGAAGTAACAGTAGATGAGAGTATGGACACATTATAAATTCTTGAATATTACAGATATACTGGTACATATTTGGAGTGGGGAGAAATGATATGATATGTGGCACTATTGTTATTGTCCGTGTTCATTGGAAGAGTCATTTTCATTCCCCAACAAAACATATGGAGTGATGATTCATAGATCGATTTGTGCTGAATTATATACTCGAGTCGAATGTCCGAGAGAAATGTCATCAGTGTACGCGGACCATTAGAGTAAGTGTGTGATATATTACCATCAGAAGGATGAGAGGAGACTTACTATTATGTGTTCGCGTAGGAAGAATATTATATTGTGTGAAATGAAGCAAGCATACAAGCAAAAAGCTGTGAATTACTAAAGATTCTGGACAATAAAAATAAATTATTATCTTATGAAAAGACTTTATAAAACTCTAGCCTTTATTAGACGTTAACAGTATGAAAAATTTCAAATTATTTATATACAACTTAATTGCCATTCGTCTTCGCATTTTGCTGGAACACACTCGTCGGTCGCGTCTAACTTGTTTGTTCAATACGTATGAGAAACGTACTAAACTATATATTTTCTTACTCCAACCTATTGGGCATCTTAAGGCAATCAAAATGTAAATTTTATTCGATTAAAGGGATTAACCCATACTGAAAACTCTGTATGAAAACACTTTTACATATTTGCTTTGCTAACTAAACTCTTTTCCGCAGTGTATTTCAACGAACAAGTTATGTTTTCTGTCAATCATTTGTGGAGTGTGGGAAAGTGTAATAATATTAATTCAATCTGTTTCTGTTTTTATGAATTAGTTTTTAGTTAAATTTTAGACCATTATTTTTGTCAAACACCGCGGCAAACATGGATCGGGAACTTTTTAACATAATAATAGTTAAAAAGTGATAATCGCATAAAATGATACTTTAAAATCCAACGGCTAAATCCAAGCACATGATTTATAATTCATTCGCACTGTAAGACTCTCCATTCATAAGTGAAAAAAATAAAACTTTTAACATGACCTGATGGTACCGCTACCTCCGTTTTCCTCTGCTCAATTTACAGAATGCCCGCTTTCCGTTCACAGCCCAAATTCTTCTAACACTTCTCAAAACAGAAACATAAAAAAAAATATTACAATCTTGTTAAATAATTTTTTAAGGGCGCCACCCTGAGAACGCCGTATTGGTGAATTCTGTCATCAGCCGAATGTTAGTATACCAACTTGCGGAGCAAATACATCCAATATAAACTAATAGACAGTTTCTAATTTCCAAGCCCCAAACGTTCGGGTGCCAAAATATGACGTCGTATATTGCACGTCCACCGACTTGCTCAGGGTGCTGCATGAAGTGCGTGGGTCTGGTTCACAGAATTCACCATTCCTCCAGCCACTCACACTATCCAGTATTCTCAGGGAAAATAATAAGATTAGTTCAAATTTTATAATCGCAAAATTTAATTAATAGACAAGAAAACATATGAATAAGTAAGTAGAAAGCAGTAAGAGATCCATCACTAGAATGTGATAAGATGAAAAAATTAGATTGGCAATTTTTGCCTCAATAAAAATAATAAAATTTTACTACCTTTTGAATATTTGAATCAACATATTATTATTAGAAGAACACATTCTTATTGTGAAGTTGTAATTATTCAGAACAGACGGTCTGTGATATTTTAAATATGAATTAAATATATTAATTAGAAAGATATACATATAAAATCAATTTTATCGAAAAATATTGCTGTTGCGCCACCGGGATTCGAACCTGGATCTCTTTCCTAACCGGGGAAGGTGCATTATCCAACTATGCTACAGCGACAATATTTTTAGCGACAATTTTCGAACCTCTATGTTACCTTTTTGATATTAATACATTTTAATCGTTCCATTATTTGAAAGAGCCATCTACCTTATTTTTACAGAATCTCAAACACCTTTGAGTAAACTGATAGCAGACGCCAGAATTATCAATTCTTTTTTATTAAATTTTGGACACATTGATACAACTTTATTATTAGGAGAACGCATTCTTATTGTGAAGTTGTAATTATTCAGAACATACCACAGACCAGGTTTGAATCCCGGTGGAGCAACAACAATATTTTTCGATAAAATTTATTTTATATGTATGTCTTTCTAATTAATATATTAAATTCATATTCAACATATTACTGTACAAGTAATAGTGTGGTAAAAACACTTGATTCTTTGAATTGTGAAAATCTTCACCTAGGAAATAGCATTACACAGTTTGTCAGGTTAAGTGTAGCAAAAAATCATATATAAATTGGTTGAACACGAGTAGAAAGTTATTAATTTTAAATTTTAAAAAATAATAATCTACAATAATCTCAATATTATCAACACACAACAAAATTCATTTTACAACAATTACACGCGTAGTGAATGGTCCATTGCGGCAGAGATCCACAGTCTTCATCCAGATTTGACTTATCCGAGGCACCCGTAAATACTTGTATCTCTGACATGTCAGAACGTCAGGAAGTCTGGGTCATCTTCTTGCATTTTAGCTCGCCATGAATGTCTTGTATCATCTTCGGTTGTAAAGTTATCCCGTCGTGCACTGTTTAGCGGCAGAGATCAAATCGTACGCCTTCTTTCATTCTTTAGGAGAAATCTTTTCTGAAGTAAAAATTACTGTCGTGGCATGACCCCTTTCCCGTCATATCAGAAGAAGTAGTATAAGAAGAAAGTAACAAAAAAGTAACATAGAAGAAGAAGGAATGCGTCGTAGAAGTAACTGTTCTGGATTTTTCCAGTTTTTTTCACACTTGGACTTCATTTAATGATGTCGTATTATTTCTCAAAGTGACAAATCATTCTCTTAAATGAAGTTGTTATCACAAAGTTACTATTTTTATTTATTATCTTTGTTATATTAACCACTAAAATGAGTTTAAATACATCTACCGGTTTCGAAAAATACCATTTTCTTCTTCAGGATGTCATAACTAAATAAAACATATATTGTTTCTTTGACAGAATCTATTTTTAAAAAATCTATTTTTAAAAATTAAAAAAAAAAAAAAATTTTGGTAAATGTTGGTGGATTCTGGTAAAGAAACAATAATATATGTTTTATTTAGTTATGACATCCTGAAGAAGAAAATGGTATTTTTCGAAACCGGTAGATGTATTTAAACTCATTTTAGTGGTTAATAAAACAAAGATAATAAATAAAAATATGAATCTTAACCACAAAGTTAACATTGCTGATTTTAAAAGTACAAAGTTACTCATTAAAATATATATTGAAATATCTCTTCATTCGATTTAAAGTGCAATAATCTGTTTAAATTGATTGGTTCATTTTTTCTGCAAATGGTACAATGTTTGTTTGCACGACCGTTTGAAAGAATGGGAACGGCTTGAAAGAATGAGGAATCCGGTGCGGCTCGCGGCTTCCAGGGGATATTAGGGAGATCAGTGTAATGGTGCAGCCAGCGCCCTTTTCCCCTTTCATTACAAGAGGTGAACTAATTTGGTGGAAAGGTTTCCTCCGCCATCAGCCCAGCGGCCCAGAACATCAACCGGAGTTACTCAAAAATTCAGAATTTTAAAATTTGATAAAATTTTAAATATTAATTAAATATATTAATTAGAAAGATATACATATAAAATCAATTTTATTGAAAAATATTGTTGTTGCGCCACCGGGATTCAAACCTGGATCTCTTGGATGCATTATCCAACTACGCTACAGCGACGATATTTTTAGCGACAATTTTCGAACCTATATGTTACCTTTTTGATATTAATACACTTAAAGGTTCCATTATTTGAAAGACCTTATTTTGCACCTTCTCTGGTTAGGAAAGAGATCCAGGTTCGAATCCCAGTGGTGTAACAACAATATTTTTCGAAAAAATTGATTTTATATGTATATCTTTCTAATGAATATTTAAAATATCACAGACCGTCTGTTCTGAATAATTACAACTTCACAATAAAAATGTGTTCTCTTAATGATAAAATTTTACACAAATGTTCAGCGTCTTCTATCTTCCCTTCCTTCCTTTGCCGCTAGCGAGCGATCCGTCGATCGGCGACCTTGAATCGGAACGGTTAAACGGTCATCAACCTCGAAGGCTTCGTGAGTCGATTAGGGACCAGACCATCGCCTCAAAGTCAATTCAAATTTAACTGTTCATATCCGTTCGAAATGATTTATTAATTTTATTTCTTACTTTAATAGACTTTAAAAATTATTATCGCTTGGAAAAATATGAATATCCTAAGTTTTGTAGGGCGCGAACCTTTTGGTCCCCAAAGCACCGCATTGGCTACATTCGCGTGGTTACGTAACTATATTTTTCTACCAACCGAATAGAATTAACAAATTTCTCCATATCTTCTTCGGAAATCATCACTGACTTGCAGATAAGTAATCTGCTGTCACCGATTGCCTCGCGGCCAATAGTGTCGCGTCATAATCGTCAGCGCGTCCACCGGCTTCACCCACAATAGAACATGAGATTGGTGAGTACTATTGATAGAATTGGTTATTATATCTCCCACCTGCCTTCAACAGTCATTCTCAAGGGACAATAAATAAAATAAGAGAGAAATTTATTACATTATAATTTATATTTATATTTATTATCTTTGTTTTATTAACCACTAAAATGAGTTTAAATACATCTACCGGTTTCGAAAAATACCATTTTCTTCTTCAGGATGTCATAACTAACCAAAACACATATTGTTTCTTTGACAGAATCTATTTTAAAAAAATCTATTTTAAAAAAAAAAATTTTTTTTTTCATTACTTAATACAAATTTACTCGAATAATTTTGCTGATTTTAAAAGTATAAAATAGAATTGGTTATTATATCTCCCACCTGCCTTCAACAGTCATTCTCAAGGGACAATAAATAAAATAAGAGAGAAATTTATTACATTATAATTTAGAAAAAATTTTACACAATTAAAATGAATTAGAAAAGAACGTTCGCTTCTTTAAAACTGCATCTTAAAACACAAAGTATTCAGAAGCATAAATAGAATCTATTCATCAAATTTAACTGTAACGAAATAAGTCAACTGTCACTCATATTTAACAATACCACCGGTAAGTGAAAAAATGACCAGCCCTTGAGGAGCAATCCTAATCTAATTAAAGTTCATTTTGGCAGGTCACCAGGTTGAATTCTACTGGACAAGTTTTGCTCCACGATGAATACAAAATTTGGGTTACTTAGGTAAGTTGACGTTGTTCACGGCGAGTATTGAAATAATGGTTTCATATGGAGATAATTCGAGCGGATGGATCCAAATCGTGATCATCATCCCACCCTGGTCCATGGGAAACCCTCCAGGACTTTCATACCAGCCATCACATAGTTAGATAAGGTCATGAAAATGGCGCCTGCCTGGCGTAGTGGTCTATTGTCAAGAAGAAACAAACACATTTACATAACACGATTCAACGTAACACGGATGCTTTACATTATATATAATTATCCTCACCCTTCCTTTTTAATATGGAATCACATTTTTGTAATGAATACGTTGCACGAGATGCAGACAGGGCTTCTCCTTTTCGTCAAAGGAAATGCTCACGGAAAGATCCTTTCACGCGGCAGTGTTACCATTGCTGTGACACGTTCAACATAGAGAACACTATCGGCGGGTAGGTACTATAACATAATGTTATAACGGTCAGGATTTCAATAGAATCTATATTTCAATGATGGAGATTTCTCCAAAACAAACCACACGTAAATATTATTAAATGTAATTAAAATTGTTCTATCTTTTAAGTTAGCTGTCAAAACGAACAAAAATGATACATAAGAATCGTGGATAGACAATTTATATGGTAAGATTTCTCCCTTACCATAAACAGAAAAAAAGATGACAGATATTAATATACGATTTCGCTAAAATATTAAGCTAGAGATATTAAAAACGCGTTTGTTTTTTTCTCTATACAGCCATAATGACACTGCATGCAGAAAGTCACAGAAATAGACGGGGAAACGTAATAATATTATGGATTTCTGCTTCACTCCACGTTTTCTACTGAAAGCATTTAATTATATGCAAACAAGTGTCAAGGAACTGTTTCTTGTAAGAGTTTCGAATCGTTCGACAGGAGTATTTTAATTTATATGAATAAATATAAACGTCGCTTGAAAAACTGTATTCACAGAGCGCGGCCGTAATATTCGAGAGTTGCGCTCGATTAAGCGGACCAAAGGCCATCATTTGAACCCGTTTTAACGAAATCATAAAAAATAAACTTCCTTTACGACCGCCCGAGCCGCCGACCGACTCCCGAGCAACAAGTAAACAATCTAATGAGCACTTCAACTTAAATGCAAGGGATAGTTTAGCCACCGCAAATATTAACTAGCTAATAATTATGCGCATTCTTTTTTAGGAAAATTTACTTCATTTTTATGAAAACGTGATAATTTTAATAATTAATTTTACAAAACATATTTTAACTATACAGTGATGCCTCGCATAACGTACTTAATTCGTTCCAGGAGCAAGTTCGTTATGTGAAACGCGTTTTCCCATAACAATGCATGTTAAAAATTTTAATTTCATTCTGTAGCATAATATATGGTACTGTAATATAAAAAAGATACTCACGATTTTTATTTTTTAGTCCGACTCAGATTTAGAAGAGTCTACCGAGGCTTGCAGGGTCAAATTCTCTTGTTCCATCCTTTGCTTCTTGGCTGCTGGCTTCTTGAAAAGTCTGTTTCCCTCTCTTCTTCAACACCTGCCGGAAATAACGGGCAAGGCCTCAGCTGAGTTTGGATAGTGAGTATTGGTAAACTCTTGAACCTCTCCCCATTTGACCAGGATGTCGTTGATGGCAGCAGTTGAGATTGGTTGATTTGATTGACTGCTTCTTTCAGGGTCCAGTAAGGAACAAGCATCATCCAGGTTGAATTGAGTCTTTTGTCAAAGACAAAAATCACTGCTGAAGACCGTATTCTGATCAAAAATTTGCATATTGAAAAATGTTAGGGTGCTAGAAAAATGATCAAAGTGTTTCAAAACAAAGAAATTACAAAATAACTGGACATTATAGTAGCTCCATCTCACACTGCCAGAAATACAATCATCTTTCTTCGTCGTGAGAATGTTAATTTCATGGAGCCAGGCATGTGGTCACCGAACAGTCCAGATTTAAACCCAATAGATGATGCAATATGGGGTGTTTTACAAGAAAAAGTCTACCTTCGGCGAAAATTGACCTCAGTTGGTCAGCTCAAGTTGGCAATAATTGAGGAATGGAGAAATCTGTGGCAGCGCTTTATTGACAGAAGCATAAACGAGTGGCGTAGGGACTCAGAAAAAGTCTCTGAGAAACAAGGAGGATACATTGAACATGATTTCTGATTAGCTAAATATTGTGCAATAATAAATAGATGTTCTCACTTTTTTTGGGCCACCCTATATATCTCAACGATTAGTACTGGTTTGTCATATATTTTATATTAATTATATTGAAAAAGGTAAACATGAACTTTTTTTTTTTTTTCATTGAATTAAAATTGCTGTTCGTGTTGCGCCACCCTATATTATTTATTTACATTAGATTCTATCAATTGTAATTTCCTTCAAAGTAAAATCAAAACTCGACGCAAAAAAATAAAATATTTTGTAGACTTGCCACAAAAAAAATGTGTTTATTTTAAATTGAATTGAATCTCTAAGCTCGTGGATATTATTTTTGTGGTGGTTGAGAATAATTGAGTTACCAAAAATGTTACGCGAACGCTGGAAAAATAGCAACAAATTAACTTACCATCACGCCGAGGTATGCAGAGAGGATACAGCGCCACACTCTTCTGTCCTGACACACAATACTCGCCTCATCCACATTCATACATCTTATCATAAAAACTTTTGGTGCCATCAACACTTGCGTCATATATCTTAATTACCATTATCTCCTCTTTCAATCTTTCCATATTACCAAACCATCTAAGTGATCCTTTCTTAATCTTGCTCACTGATAACCACAATAATGCGTTTAAGCTGTTTATTCGGAATATTTATCATTTTGAATTAGGTAGATATTCAGTTTTCTTTTGTGAATTCTTTCGGACGATGCTAATATAATCAAAAGATTTGAAATATAATAAAGCTAATGTTTTCACACAACATACAACGAGGGTAAACTGAAAAAATTTCAGTCTTAAAACTAAACATATTAGGGTATGATTGGAAGCATTTTTGTTTTTCAATATAATCTCTTTGAAGCCTATTTTTCAGATTTATTGAAAGATTCGTCAAATTCTTTAAAAGACTGTTCCACACCCGTTATGCTCCATAGAGCTTCGAATCAAACTTTTCTTCGTCAAGATTTTTTTCGAGGTTAGGAAAAATATAGAAGTCTGATCGTACCATGTCAGATGAATAAGATGGATGATTAATCAATTGAAAGCCAGCCGCTGTGTGAAACGTTCTGGTGAGAGACGACACCTGTTGTCAGTGTTACAGGTCTTTTCTTCTCAATTATTTTATGCTAGTACATTTGTATGTACTGTATGTTTATTGTTTTGCCCTTATCCAAGTAGTCTAACGTGATAATGTCCTTATAACCCTTAAAAACTGACGCCATATATTACCAGCTGACAAAACTGTTTAGATTATTGTTTGGGCTCTGGTTGATAATATTAAATACGGGTCTCATTAGTGTGTGATTAGCGTCAAATATAGCCAAACAAACGAGAATTTCATAATTACTACAAAAATGTACATCATTCATTTACGTACAGTAAAATTTCTGATATCTTCTTAACAGTGATTCGGCAATTTTACAAAACCAAGTCTGGTGGAAATATGAGGTAAAATAGAAGGCACTTACTTTTCGTCTGCCGGATGCTGGTTCATTTGTTGATTCCTCTCCACCACAAATACAAGCGTCGCGGGGTGTATACTAATACTCGCGAAAAGGATTATTGTATATAAACGGCATTAAGGTAAGATTAATTAATAAACGTTAGCGGAGTGAAGCGACGGTAGTTATATATACAAAAATTCCTAGAGAACTGAACTTGCTGCAGTTGGAAGACTATTAATCACTGCGACATCATCTTTCTTCCTTGTGCTTAAGCATAGGTGAGGAAAGAAATGGAACGAGATACGCAGGTTAAAATTTGGGTAACCGCGAATTGAATGTATGCATGAGGTAACTAGTCAAACGCCAAAAACCTTAATACAATTTTATTAATTTTAAACGTCACTAACAAAATTGACCTTTTTTAAAATTATTGCGATTAATGGCCTTCCACTGCGAAGGTCGTCTTCATTATTCTACCGTTCACTCGACTGACTACTTGTTAACCTTTACCCATACCATGATATAAAATACCCGAACGCAGCCATGCTGTCAACTCGTGTTACCGTAAATAACAGTTAGAAAATATGTTTTTATTAGCTTTAATGGCATGAATTTACTCTAAATGTCAAGCATTCAATTTTGAAAAAATGATCAATAACATAATTTAGAGCATTCATTAAGTCCTATACAATGTGTTTTTCCTTCTTATCTCTCTTCATTTAATTAGTGAGAAACAGACAATTATATTTGTATGTTTGTTGTTCTTTTCACTGTGAAAATAGTGTGTGATCTCTGTCTTTCATATCACAAATTGTATTTTTACCAACGTATTAATTTTACAACAGATTGAATAGAAAAAATAATTGTTTTTATACGATTTTCTTATCATAATTGGTTTTTCACTAGTCATTCCTACGCGTTAATATTTTTTTTAGAATTATCTAAAATATGAATTTTATGTTGCATGTATTTATCGAAATATTACAGGTTTAATTATGATTGTAGACCTGTGTTACTGCATGGTTTGAGAAGGGTTAACCATTGTATTTGACAAAACAGATTTTAAAAATGTTTTCTCTGTATATTCAAGATCTTTTTTTGTATAAAATTATTGGTAACATTAATCAAGTGCTTGTTTTCTATTGATATTTGATAAGTGTCTTTATAGATGATATCTACTAGTTTTGAATAAATCACAAGACATCTCCAGCATTAAAAGCCTTTTATTTCTTTAAAAATTCAAATGCTCTCGGTATTTTTTCAATCAAAACTTTTCACGGCCCTTGTTAGGGTTTGGTAATACGGCCGAGACGGAAGGCCCTCCTTCGGCGCACAAACTGAAAATTGTTTTTTGTGTTCTCCTAATATTAACTCACCCTCGGTGCTAATTAAAATCCCTTCTTCACGGTTCGTTTACTTCAATAGTCTTATTAAACTGCGAATCCTCTCACACGGAGAAATAAACGAAAGTTCAAAGGTAACGTCGACAAACTTTACGCCGAAGAGTTCTGCTAGAAATGTGCTTAAATAACTCCCTAGCAAAGAAAGTCGTCCGAATGCAAAGTGAGGATGAACTTATAATAATGGTATAACGAGGTTAAAAATAATATTATTTTTAACATAGAATAGTTTACACTTACTAAAAAATTACTGCGGAGTTGTTTTACTGAGATACAGTAATGGTTGAACCGATATTGTCGCTGTGTTTCTATTCAATCGTACCGATTATTTGTAATTCTTCGACCAATCACCGGTACAATCAGTTACAATTCGTTGTCCATCTTTCAAAAAGGCGTATCACATTTTTTGTTAAAATTTAGTTATGACAAACAGGCATATCTGAATTTTATTATAAATATTACTGTTTAGGACACATATTTATGTGTGTATAAATACATTGATTTTTGAACGAAAATAATGCACTGTGTCTCCCCCCCTTCCCTTCCCTTCCAGGCCACTCGGCCGACCCAGTCGATTGGCGACCTTGAGCCAGTACGGTTATACGTGTATGGAAAGGATTACAATGTTATACTAATTCGAGACTTCGCGTCTATTCTGTGTCAGAACCATTGACGAAATAGTGATTAAAATATACAGTCCACATTTTCGGAGATGCCAGCAGAATCGTTTCTGTTCTGACATTCTTCCGTCATCTATGCTTTGTACGCAACAATTACATAAAAACAAGTTGATGTCACCGCTCTTATTTCGATGTGTCATTCTTACAAATGACAATAATAAGATAAGATTTATGGAATAAATACACTTAACACTCAATGTTCACTTCTAAGGTATGCGGATGCGCGTGCGGACACGATTTGGCATCATAGCGCACAAAAAAAAATATACCGCGCACACAATTTTTAACAAGACTTCATGTGCCGCCTTCTATCGAACGTTGACCACCATGTTGCGGCGTATTGATTTATCCTGTATAAGATCACCAACGTTTTGGACATAAAACCACTTTCTAGGGTTACACAGCCAAGATAAACTCTTTCTGTCTTTCCCTGCATAATGAGCTGTAAAACATCATATTTTTCAATCCGAAAAATGTGTCCGAAGTTATATATTATCCATCTTAATACATCTTCATCAGCCCACCCCTAGCCACACTGATGCCCCGTATCTACGGGATGAGACACGATGAGATAAATCTCAATATCATGTATAGGTGTTGAAATTTTGATATGAAGATCTGCTTGATATTAGTAGAAAGAGAAACATGTAAATACAAATGAAATAAAAGTTTTAATGGAAGCTTTCTACTACGATACTGATTTTGAGAAAAATACTAGAAACCGATTAAATATATTTAAATATAAATTCTGAATAAAAAAAAAATTCTTTAGGAGAACACATTCTTATTGTGAAGTTATAATTATTCAGAACATAGGTCTGTGATATTTTAAATATGAATTAAATATATTAATTAGAAAGATATACATATAAAATCAATTTTATCGAAAAATATTGTTGTTGCGCCACCGGGTTTCGAACCTGGATCTCTTTCCTAACCGAGGAAGGTACATTATCCAACTATGCTACAGCGACAATATTTTTAGCGACAATTTTTGAACAAAAAAAAAAGTAAATAAGGTAGATGGCTCTTTCAAATAAAGGAATGATTAAATGTATTAATATCAAAAAGGTAACATATAGGTTCGAAAATTGTCGCTAAAAATATTGTCGCTGTAGCATAGTTGGATAATGCACCTTTTCCGGTTAGGAAAGAGATCCAGGTTTGAATCCCGGTGGCGCAACAACAATATTTTTCGATAAAATTGATTTTATATGTATATCTTTCTAATTAATATATTTAATTCATATTTAAAAAAATTCTATTATATAATAATAAGTTTGCGATTCAAATGTAAGTTTACAAGCTGTAGAATGACTTGTTCTAAATCTCTGCATTCACATCGTTATTTTGTCAAATTTACCAACATCGCCACCATTGTTTCAAACCCCCTCGAGTGATCTCTCCCGATCGTGAATAGGTTTCTAATCTGTCGTGATCTATCGCCTCAACAATCTGCATGCACGGGAAGAGCGGTGGCTGGGGAGACCTAGCGGAGCATTCCACCGGCACTCCCTCGCACCCTCTTGCGACCTGGACAGGGTGTATTTCTGCCGGACTGTAACCGAGTTTTGTGATGTTTACCCCTATCCTTTCGGGGGTGCATGACTTAATATGATAAAGAGTCTCACATCAAATTGATAAATAGTGTACAAGTATAGCTCTGGAACGGTGAGCTGGTACCGCAGCCAACCTACAGGGTGGCCCTAAAAAAGTAAGAATTTCGTAAAATGTGATATAATTACATCAAAATTAGTTATATCAACAATAGTTTACAAATTAACTTACTTACCTATTTATCTATATTACGTTTTATTTCGACAATTTCCGGTCGCCGTTTTTGATTATTAATTTTCCCATTGTTTATATTTGGATTTTTCAAATTATTGCCCAGAATGACAAAAATCACTGCAGAAGACCATATTCAGATCAATAATTTGCGAATTGTAAAACGTTGGGGCACTAGGAAAATGATTAAAGAAATTCAAAACAAAACCTGGAGTATAGCTAGACATTACAGCATAACTGGACATTACAGCGGGACGGAGCTCCATCTGGCACAGCCAGAAATATAATCAACTTTCTTCGTGGTGAGAATGTTAATTTCATCAAGCCAGGCATGTGGCTACCGAACAGCTCAGATTTAAACCCAGTAGATTACGCAATATGAGGTGTTTTGATGTTTATATTATGTTTTGAAATAACTCATGTGTTACGAGATGTTCTTACTTTTTTGGGCCATCCTGTATATCAGTTAATGACTGAATGTAATAATTGTAGCATATAATAAAAGAAAAGATAAAAGTTAACTCTGAAGGAAAGCAACAATGTTTTAGTAACTAAATTCCAAAAAAGCTTCAAAGATTTTGTAAAATATTGCACGCATAACTTTGTTATGTGTAATTAAAGCGAGAGTAAACAACTCTCTAAACGATTCCGGAATAGGGTAGTACCCTTTGAGGTTTCTTTCAATCCACCCTACAAAACGGGGCTTTAATCAATCTTAAAATCACGCCGGTACCGACCGAAAAACAGACAGCAATACAACGCGCCCGATGAGTTCATTAGCAACTCTTGTTGTCGTAGACCTAGTACTGCTTATACTCTTATCTGAACCATCGACTATCAATAAACATCGTCTATTGAATGTAGTCTTTCATTGTTTATCCTGCTCTGACAACACACACACACGCACACTTCGTGTTATAATTGAAATGAACAGGTAAGCGCCCGAAGTTATTTATTTGGGGACACTCGGATGCTCACACATAACCTTCTGATATCGCATAACCTATCTTATCTACACATTTACATCGTTAAACATTAACCCTTCCCAAACCATGCAGTAACACAGGTCTACAATCATAATTAAACCTGTAATATTTCGGTAAATACATGCAACATAAAATTCATATTTTAGATAATCCTTAAGAAAATATTAGCGCTTATGACTAGTGAAAAACCAATTATGAAAAGGGAATCATACAAAAACATTTTTTTTTCCATTCAATCCGTTATAAAATTAATACCTTGGTAGAAATATCATTTGTAATATGAAAGACAGAGATCACACACTATTTTCACAGTGAAAAGAACAACAAACATGCAAATATAATTATCTCTTTCTCACAAATTAAATGAAGAGAGATAAGAAGGAAGGATACATTGTATAGGACTTAATGAATGCTCTAAATTATATTTTTATTCATTTTTTCAAATTTGAATGCTCAGTATTTATCTAATGAAAATATTTTTTCTAACTGTTATTTACGGTAACACGAGTTGACAGCATGGCTGCGTTCGGGTATTTTATATCATGGTATGGTAAAGGTTAAATACTATATCATTTCATTTTAATGAAAAAAACTATTGCAATAAATATGATCGTGTTCATTCTAATATTGTATGGATTCTGTTATTTCTTGTACTAAGATGTTCAGCCCGTGCATCAGGTTCAGAATGTAATTAAGCTTTAGGATTTGTATCCACGACTCGAATACCGACTTTATATTTGTAAACAAAAATAAATTTCTAAATACCTTTGAATTTGTAGACAAACTCGAGATTTTTTTTGTTTACAAAACGAGAAAATCACATTACCGAACGAATTTTAAAAGATTGTGAAAGATGAATATTTAAGGTAGGATTCTCCGTGGCTTTTGCTCGTAATGTAAAAATAATTTCAATAAAGATACCTTTATATTCAGGCTGTGGCGTGATTTCGTGAAATCCAATTTGCGTAGGACTGGAAATTTCGATTGAATCCTTCCGTGAGCATGGAAAACGTCCCCTAAATTACAGTGACCACAATTCAGTCGCAATGAAAGGAAATTAAATGCGGCTGTTTTAAATTAATTCATTTTGAAACCAATTTAAATAAAACTTTATATCCATATTTTTAACGGAAGATTTCAGTGTACCGGACGTGTGTGATTTACTGTACTAGCCCGTGTCTACGGGAGAGATTTTTGACAATGTCTGAGATACATGAGTTTATTCGGAAGCAACTCATTTCACACTCTCGAGTCAAACTTCAAACATCTGTCCATTGATCGTTGATGTTCTGTTCGTCAGTTTAATGTATTTGAATCTTCCCAGTAGCTATTAAAACGGAATAAATATTTGCAATTTAATGCATATAACTTCAGAATAAATAGTAATAGGTATTTATGAATTTATAACTTAAGTTTTTACCGATTCCAAGGTTATATCTTGTTCAAAATCTCAACACGTATACATAGTATTGAAATTTATCTCGGCGTGTCTCATTACGTGAACTGATTACTTATATTTTTAAAAGAAAATTTGCGAGATAAATGTTCCAAAACAGAAAAGAAAGTTAATTTAAAATAAACCTACGCGATACCATATAAATTATTATAAAACTTATATGAAACATTCTTCTAAAGCATTAATTATTCAAGGAGATGTATTGTAATCGTACTAAAAACACTGGGATAGAGACAAGATGGCTAAATAATTTTAATTCAATCATATTTTAAGTTTTAATTTAAGATCTAAGATATCTCTTTTTTAATTAACAAAATCTAAAATGTAGCAGTAAAACATTATGTCTATCATTCTGTGGTGTTTTTAACCTTTACCATACCATGATATAAAACACCCGAACGCAGCCATGCTGTCAACTCGTGTTGCCGTAAATAACTATTAAGAAAAATGTTTTTATTAGCTTAAATAACTTTAATAGCCCGAATTTACTCTAAATATTAAGCATTCAATTTTGAAAAAATGATTAATAACATAATTTAGAGCATTCATTAAATCCTGTACAATGTGTCCTTCTTTCTTATCTCTCTTCATTTAATTAGTGAGAAAAAAACAATTACATTTGTACGCTTGTTGTTCTTTACACTGTGAAAATAGTGTGTGATCTCTGTCTTTCATATCACAAATTGTATTTTTACAACGGATTGAATAGAAAAAATAATTGTTTTTGTACGTTTCCCTTTTCATAATTGGGTTTTCACTAGTCATTTCTAAGCGCTTATATTTTCTTCAGCATTATCTGAAATATAAATTTTATGTTGCATATATTTACAGAAATATTACAGGTTAAATTATGGGAAGGGAAGGGTTAAATAATGTTTTTTCAAATCGTCGCGAAAACGGTCCTCTCTTTCCGTGACACAAAAAGTTAAACATCAAGTGTGAAACACTTCATTATAATCCTACAATGACCTTGCGTGCGAAGGATAGCTAGACTTATTGTTATGTACAGAACAAAGACTATTTCTTTTCTGTATTTTCTGGTCCCCATTTCGTCAATCAATATGATTTATACGGTGCGATAATTGTGTAGAATTACATTTAAGAGATGCGTGTTGTTTGGTACATAGCGAGAAGATTCAGGATGTACGTGATCAACATAATAAAATTAAATTCAAATGTACAATAGGTAATGAATCAGTTTTATAAATATACAGTATGGCCCTTTCTAGACTAATTGCAGTTCATGTGAAGGTTCACGTTTTACGGCTAATTAAGCAGTCCACGTGCTGTTTTGACAAATATTAATATAATATTTCCTCGATTGTAAGACGCACCTTAAATTCAGAGGCACCAAAAAAAAAAGCGTCTTATAATCGATGAAATACGGTATATCTAAAACGTATGCACAACATATTAATAATGCATATATCCTAAATATAAGTAGATAAATTTTTGAAATATTTCATAATGTGTGCATAGATGTCGCTAAGTGTCCAACTCACCACACGTCTATCTATAGTATACGATATTTTTAAAAATATCATTTCATTTTTCATTGATCAATAGTATGTAATAATTTGTATTTTTTGTGTGATTTTCATATTTTAATAAAGTATTTAATATTGGGAACAACGTTAATAACATTCACCATTCGTGCAAAGTCAATTTTTTTATTTTATTTTGTTCATGTTCTTAATATTCGTACATATTAAACATTATGAACATTCTTATAAATATACAAAAAAGGCGAACAAGCTTCATAATGTAAGCGATGTTCACTGTCTCCTTAACTAGACCGAAGTCTGTACTGAAGAAGACAGGTTCAAATATGAAAACCATTATTATTATTAATTTCTTTTTTTTTTCTAAACCAAAAATATTAGAATTGAAGAAAACAGGGTTATAAAGAATTCTAATAACATAATAAATAAGTAAAATACTCTCGCTATCCCATGATTGAAATATTATGCAAAACAGAAAAATGAATATAGAGAAATGATGCTCTGTTCATGTGATCATTTCCATGAATCTTTGCTCAATTTCCTTTGTTATATTTGCATAAATAATTTATATTAATTATTTGCACCCTTCCAATCTTTACACATGCTAAACATGTGATTAGAGTGCAGACGGATATAAAGGATGTACATATAAAATCAATTTTATCGAAAAATATTGTTGTTGCGCCACCGGAATTCGAACCTGGATCTCTTTCCTAACCGGGGAAGGTGCATTATCCAACTATGCTACAGCGACAATATTTTTAGCGACAATTTTCGAACCTATATGTTACCTTTTTGATATTAATACATTTAATCGTTCCATTATTTGACAGAGCCATCTACCTTATTTTTACAGAATCTCAAATACCTTTGAGTAAACTGATAGCAGACGCCAGAATTATCGATTCATTTTTATTAAATTTTGGACACATTGATACACCTTTATTATTTAGGAGAACACATTCTTATCGTGAAGTTGTAATTATTCAGAACATAGGTCTGTGATATTTTAAATATGAATTAAATATATTAATTAGAAAGATATACATATAAAATCAATTTTATCGAAAAATATTGTTGTTGCGCCACCGGGATTCGAACCTGGATCTCTTTCCTAACCGGGAAAGGCGCATTATCCAACTATGCTACAGCGTCAATTTAATTTAATTTAATTTTAATATTTAATTCATATTTAAAATATCACAGACCGTCTGTTCTGAATAATTACAACTTCACAATAAGAATGCGTTCTCCTAAATAAAGGATGTCATTGTCAATGCTAAAAGCATAAATGACAATGGGTGGGCTATATTTCAAGATGCCCAGATAATCGATGAACAAATAATATGCTCGAATCGTATCGACAAAATGACTTAGAGAATGCATCTTGTTATTAAACAAGACTATTAAGACATAGCGTAAATAAATAGCATAAATCTATTAAGACATAGCGAAAATTTCCGGTGAAGTGTGACAAAATGATAGGAATGTACGTTTGTTAAAAATATTTCAAAACATATATACAGCAATGCATCTAACTAATAACTGATAAATCATTAGCATTTTCTATAATTAGTAATATATTTTAAATATCACTATTTTCACACATTCTGCTGGGCGGCTGCCGGTTCTTGTGTGACCACGTTAAATAATGGTCACAGCATTAAAATTGGCGCGAACGGAAAGTGAAAGAACAAAATGAAAATTGGCTTCGATCAGATCGGTGTCGCCTAATTGAGAGATTTCGGTGACAATTTACGGCGACGCAAAACAAGCGTTCCGTCTGAACAGTAAGTAAACTCGTGTACGAGCCAAGGCTTCCAGCCCATTGTGTTAGCAACAATTTTAATATTATTAGTTTCGACGTTATGTATGAAGAAAAATACTTTTAATTCAATATTTTATACAAAGTCCTAAAGTAGGTACTCTAATGTCTGTTCGTCACGAATGAAAAATGAAATTCATTCGAGAGAAGTGTCAAATTCCTTTACATAAAACCTATTTGTTCTTTGAAAAAAAAATGGAACATTGCAATTTTACTGTATGGTAGATTAATATTAATTCAAAATAATAATGTTATTTGGGACATATATTTATTTGTATAAATAATGACCTTGAGCCAGTGTGGTTATACGTTTACCTAAACGATTACAATATTACACTAATTTGAGACTTCGCGTCTGTACTGTGTCGAAACCTAAGACGAAATAGTGAATTAAAATACAGTCCACATTTTGAAGATGTCTGCAGAATCTGGATTATGGTGAGTGCCTGTTCCTTCCGTATCCGTATGCTGTACATTTTATATAGGTAATTTTATTATGATAGATTTTCAAAACTAAAACGTTAATTTTCATATGTTTCATTTGACATTAGATATTAAAAAGTAATTGTTGTATTTCATTAATATAGATGACGATCCAATTTACAAAAAGCATCGTTTAGAGAGAGAAAATTAGAAAAAATGGCGACCTCGATAAATTAACAACATTAAACAGACTTCGTAGGGAAACTGTTGATGGAATGGTAAAACAATTTAGTATTGATAATTCTGGCGTCTACTATCAGATTTACTTAAAGGTATTTTGAGATTCTGTAAAAATAAGGTAGATGGCTCTGTCAAATGATGGAATGATTAAATGTATTGATTTCAAAAAGGTAACATATAGGGTCGAAAAATTGTCGCTAAAAATAATGCCGCTGCAGCTTAGTTGGATAAAGCACCTCTTCCGGTTAGGGAAGAGATCCAGGTTCGAATCCCGGTAGCGCAACAACAATATTTTTCGATAAAATTGATTTTATATGTATATCTTTATAATTAATATATTTAATTCATATTTAAAATTTAGTATCCGTAATAAATTGTCCTACTTCTTTCTATAGAGTTCCTACTTTTACTTACATATATGAAAATATCAATTAAAGCGGCTTGGACATGTCTTAAATATGCCAGATGAACGATTACCAAGATGTATTCTCTTAACAACTTTATAAACAGCAACAAAGACAGTATCATTCAAGTATCGAAGATGGAAACACCCTGTCTTTTGATCCCCACAACCCTTCGACGATAAGGGTATGAGAATAAAAATGATAATAATAGATTGTAAACGATCTGTCAAAGATGAATTCTCAATTTTTTCAAACATATCGCCCACAGACAGAATGATAATCAGTAAAAACTGATGATGACTGCAGAGCTGGCCATAAAGGGTGAAGGCGATCTTCAACTTTACGGACCGACTAGATCAGGGTCTCTACCGGCTATCTATATACGGCTGTATAGACTACGGGATGCTGAGAAAGATGGAGGAGAATCGTCAAGGACATCAACAGACCACAACCGGGGGTCACGATCAGTCACCTAGATAAGATAAAGACAAAATACAAGACACGTGACTAAAAAGATTGCTAAAAAAATCTCACTTCTGAGAAAGATCAAAAGATCACATCAACTCAGTTAGCAGCATTTTGTTTTTTAGCTAATGAAGAAGAAATGCTACAATTGTCAGTGTTGCAAAATAAAGCTTTGAGAATAATACTAATATAGATATAGATGTGCAATACTGAAAGATACCCTTAAGCAGAAAATATATTTCAACGAAATGATTTTTTTTTTTTTTTTTGAGATTCTGTAAAAATAAGGTAGATGGCTCTGTCAAATGATGGAACGATTAAATGTATTGATATCAAAAAGGTAACATATAAGGTCGAAAAATTGTCGATAAAAATAGTGCCGCTGTAGCTTAGTTGGATAAAGCACCTCCCCCGGTTAGGGAAGAGATCCAGGTTCGAATCCCGGTAGCGCAACAACAATGTTTTTATTTTTCGATAAAATTGATTTTATATGTATATCTTTATAATTAATATATTTAATTCATATTTGAAATGATATTTATTTATTAAATCCTCGCTAAGAAAACATCGTCAGAATTTATGCGAAAAATTGATACAAATCAACATGAGCACGAACATCATACGAGAGGAAAAAATAGACACACTGTCATTCAAGAAAAAGGCTAAATTTCAGAAATCGATGATGTACAGTGTGTTGAAGATTTATAATAAAATGCCACAACACATGAGAGGAGGAGAAACTACACAGATTCAAAATGAAACTAAGCAAATATGTAAATGATAAGTTGTAGCAAAAAGGAATGATTTTGATCTTGTTTATATTAAAGCATATATAAAAATACTTATTTATTTTTATCTATATATTCTGTTCATATTCTTAATATACGTACATATTATGCATTATAAACATTCTTATACATATACAAAAAAGGCGAACAAGCCTCATAATGTAAGAGATGTTCACTGTCTCCTTAATTAGACCGAAGTCTGTACTGAAGGAGACAGATTCATCCTTTGTCTATCGTACAAATATGAAAACCATTATTAATGTTTTTTTTATCTAAACCAAAAATATTAGGATTGAAGAAAACAGGATTATAAATAATTCTAATAACATAATAAATAAGTAAAATACTCTCGTTATCCCATGATTGAAACACTATGCAAAAGGAAAAATGAATATAAAGAAATTACGCTATGTTCATGTGATCATTTTCATGAATGTTTGCTCAATTTCCTTTCTGCCGACACCCAATAACCAGCTGCTGGGATGGTGTTTGAGTTTGTCCATCAAAAATTGTTTTATACTGCTCGGCAAAATGTTATAGGCTTTGGGGGCCAGAAACATATGGAACGATTGATCAAAGATTGTTTTCCCTTGAGTCTGTTATTTTTTGTTCTTGTAGCATAATTATGAAATGGATATTGATGAAGGTCTTTGTAGGAATGAAAATAAAAAATCAGTATTTTTACATAAATTTGTCGAATATAAAGAAGCTGACATTCCTCAAAAAATGAGTCAGAGGGAAACCAATGTGATTTTCAGTAGATGCTTCTGAGAATGAAATTTTTGTGTAATTATTAATTGGTTAAGATTAATTATTATGTATGCACTATATTAAGAATATATAAATAAATATAAATTATGATAAAACAAAACAAAAACGATTCTGTTAACGATTTCTAGGTTATGAATTTTGTGTGTATCCAACATTTTTTATACCATGTGAATATGATGTTTACATGGGATACCTTTTTCACATGTTCTTCATTTTGTGAGGGCACGAGTCCATGCCGAGGCTCTCGTACAACACACCCTTAAATTTGCATAACCATCATTATCGCGCGAGGGTGTGTAGGTACAAGGCTACACACGTGTACTGCGAGCTCGTAGCTCACAGAAATACTGTTTATCTTAAAATCGCGAGGGCGGTTTTCCCTCAGCCGTGAGCTCATTTCAAATTGCGGCATTAGAAAAATAATTTCGCTATCATTATTTTCTTTTAAATTTCTCATATACCTCCCTTTAAATTTCCATCACGAGGGTGTACACTGTATACAGTCCGGATTAGGGGCGGAGGCGTGGAATATGTTACTGTAGGTGCGCGCTAAACTAGATAGAATAGATATTTTGTAAGGGAAGATTTACTAGATTAAGGATATCTGTTTCCATCCACATCTTCTTGGCCTACCTGTACACCGATGTCTCAAATTTAATACTTTTGAGAGTACCCACCTACGTAAAAATTATAATTATCTTTTTTGTTTAAATTCGGAGAAAATTTTACTTGTACAATACAACTAACCGAAATATTATTGGGTTATTAATTAAATATTTCCTTAAGCCATGAAAACTAATCTTTAAGAATTAAAAATTTGTTAATTATTTTATAGATTATTTAACTATGTTCATAATTAACCAATCAATGAGTAATTTTTAAACATCAACCGGTTTCGAAAAATACAATTTTCTTCTTCATGATGTAAAATGGACTTTTTATTTATTTGTTATTAAATCTAAGCGTAGGTAATATTTAATTTAGTAATTGTTATAGGCTGTCACATTGACGCATAATGTGAGCGAAGAATTGGAACAACTCTATGTTCACTGCTGACTTGAATTAATAAGTTCGATTCATAAAGTTATGAGCAAAAAGGTATTTAAATGAGACATCCAGAGAGGTTTCAAATCTTACATCTCATAATGTAGGGTAAGATTGCTGAAAATTGGGACCTTACACAATTTCCGGGCCGCAGTGAACAAAATGATGACTAAGCCAACCTTTGTTAAACGGATAAGTCTCAAAACGATGATGTTATATGCAGGGGCGTGCTGTGCATACAAGCATAAAAGCAGTGCATTACTAAAAATTCTGGGAAACAAATATAAATTAAATAATTGGATTAATATATTCCGAAACATTATTTTACACTTAGCGCCATCTGTGTACCAGTAGAGACATTAATCTCTTAGGTCTAAAAACAAACACGACAACTCACCGCTGTACCCATGGCGCTCTTGTGTATTCGCCGCATCGAGCTATTCACATTGCTCTGTTCTGTCTTTAAGCTAGTGAATTACTCAAGTCATATAAATGACTATTTACTGAATTAAAAATTCCTTTCGGTTGATAAAAGCAATTGGCATAACTATTTCCTACGTTAACCTTTAATAAAAATAATTATTCCCTTTAGTTATAATGTGAAGGATTTTCAAACAATAAATTAATCATGTTCAGTCATAGAAAGTGTTCTTAATAATGTCCATATAATTTTTATATGGGTAAGAAGGTATTATTTTACGTTAAAACTTAAATTTTAAAAACACTATTAATAGTACTCTAAAATAACAAATAAATACATGGCAGGGTCGTATAAACAACCGATTTATTCTGTCTAAAGACGTTCGTTACATATATAGTATTACACATTTTATATATGATTGGTTACAGCATAACCTAAATCTATATCTACTGCACGCCACTGGTTATATGTTATAAAAATAATTAATATAAAATAGCGCAGAAAATGTTAAAAGCAAATGTTTGCACAAGATGACACTGCACAATCTCAATACTGTAAACACGCCTCGCTAGCGGAGATGAGATCTGCAAAAGAAATCGCGAGCAATATCCGAGCAGCAGCCGAGGCAATTGGTACAAAACCTCTTCATCCCCCAATTCATCCACCGCCCCTCCCTCGCCGCCCTCGCCGCCCTCGCCGCCCGCCTTCCTGGAGAATTATTTAAATTGAAATGAGTTTTGTAATAGCTCGCTCCGCCGCCGAGACATATTTTGTTCCAGCCGCCCAAATCTCTCTCAACGAGAAGCTGGATTTGGATAAACGTCGAATCTCTGTTTACAAGATTTATTGAAAAGTAATTTTTCTCATTGCATTGATTTTTTCCGAAGCTCGGGAGTTTTCTTTGAGTAATTCCGTTTAAAATTCGGTTGAAATTCGTTTATTCGAACCAATACATGTATAAGGACCAACACACACACACGCGCAAACGCCGCGTGGTATTTCTAAGGGTTTCGCGACATTATTCAGATATATGTATGTCTTTTCCTGATTTAAATGTATGTTCTTTATGTATTTATTTATTGTTAATCTGATATAATTACAATGATACAATACAATAATAAGTTGTTTTTTTTAGTTCTACAACTTCTCTAAAAAGCGTGTACTTGTGCAGAGAAGAGGATTACATATTAATAATTATTATTTACAATAACTAGGTTATAATAAAATAAAATGCAATATATTTATAATAACGATATAAAAATATTATGAATTTCGGGATACATGTTAATTTTTAAAGTATTTTTTGATAGCATTGATTATTTATTTGTTATCATTAATATAGTTTAATAGTATTGTTGCTGAATTTTTCTTTCAAAAGGTATCATATTTACATATTTAAATACATTGCCCAACTAGGCAAGCCTGTTTTAGGGCAAATTGATAAACTAATATATTTTATAAAACCAAAACAAACTGTTTTATTTCATTTTCTTAAAGAGGATAAAACAAAAATCGAAGGTAAACTAATGAACATGTTATTTCCAAATTAAGAATAGAACAGAGATATGCATTGTATATTGCTGTATAACGAACTGCCAAAATCAATTAAATTGGCAGCAAATATAAATGTGTACAAAAACGACTTCATGACAGTGGCGTGCACTTCTATCATCAAAAGTTATGCTATTAATAACGATACAACAGAAGAACGATAAGCTGTACTGCCATTAAAAAGTTCATTCATCTGAATTGAAGGAGGAAAAACCTTGGAAAATTGCAATTTTCCAAGAGCGTTTAGTTGGTAAAAAGAATACCTACAGAAGATATTTTCCGTTATTGAGAAATATTAATATTAAATAAAATAACAATCACTTTGTATAAAACCACGAAATTTATTATACGTCAACCGGTTTCGCTTATCTCAAGCTTCATCAGACATATTTAAAACTAATCATAAATACATAAAAAGGGAGATATTACATGTGAAAGAGAGAGACAACAGAATACATATATAGTTATATAGAACATCAAGGAAGACAGAATATAAAGTTATATGCGAAAGAGAGAGACAGAATGCATATACAGATAAACGGAACATAAAGGGATGGAAAAATAAAGTGTTGATGGATATTAAATTGATTTTAAAGAAAACATACCTAATATGGGGCTAATGGATAAATTAATTTGATTATTAAGAATTGGCGTACCACTATTTATTGCCTTGCCTTTAAATTATCCAACCGGAGGCCAAACCCGTTTTTTTGGAGGATATTGACCCATGTAGTATTATTAAAAGAATAGTATTTTTCAATAATATGGTTGGCAAATTCTGAGAAACGATTACTGTTTAAACATTTAAGATGTTAAACATTGAAGATTAAGTGATTGTTATTTTATTTAATATAATACGTCAAACCACAAAGTGATTGCTTTCTACGAAAAAATATTAAAAAATTATAGTTATTATATGAAGATGTAGATATTATTATATAATAGAATACAATATAGAAATTTGCCCCGTATATTGGATCAAGAAATAAATTACGTTTAGTTTATGTACGTTTGGCTTTGATTTTGCTAAAAAATTAGCGAAACTTATTCACAGCTTTATTTGTTATTTCTAAATTCTATCGCTAGATGGTTATATTAACTTGCGAACTTTGAATTATTTGCAGTTGGGCTAACATACACACTTATTACAACCTACTGGCTTTACAACCCTTGGTGGGTTAGGTTGGGTTTCCTCAAGAATTTTCCTTCATTGATCTCAATTACAAACACCTTATCTCCAGTCCTGAAATTTTAAGACCGATGTGGTTTGAAAGGTATTAATTAACGCTCAATCTTCATTTTGGCCTTCCCAAACTACTGCGTCATGTATTATGTGTATTTTATGTTATTGTGTTATGGTTCTCACCGAAGTTCGGTCGTCTTCTCCATAAGTCTTCTTATTTTAATAATCCTTGAAACCTATTCTATCCAGGCATACCACTTTTGCCTCGTCAACTTCCATGTCTTCTCTTCTTTTAACACATCTGTTCTCCAATATCTAATCTATCTGATCACGCCAGGTCTTTCGCGGATGCCCTCTATTTCTGTTGCCTTCAACAATCGCCTCATATACTCTGGTACAATCGCGTCTTAGGTGCCAGAAAAACGGGAATAGAAAAAAGCAACTCACCGAATTCCGCTTTTCCTGGATTTGTCGATCACCTCCGGATGAAGTGGACTGTATAGAATTATATCACTATTTCGCCAAAGGTCGAAATTTTGACTCACGGAGTCCTTCGAGGTTGATAATAGCGTTTAACCGTTCCAATTCAAGGTCGCTGACAGACTGACCGCTTGCTAGCGCGAGGGAGAGAACGGAAGACGAGAGACACTGAACATTAGTTAATTTAAGGTATATCATATATAACTCCCAATCCCCCGGAACGAAGACGTATTAAGAAATGAAAGGAATGCTGGGAAGAACAGTGGCTAGAGAGACCTAACGGAGCATTCTACTGGCTTTTCTTTGCTTCTCTTGCGACATGGACAGGGTGAATTTTTACCAGACTGTGACCGAGTTCTGCGATTGCAACACGTAAATGTGACGTCTACCCTCCCCTTTTGGGGGTGCATGATTTCTATAGCTCCTCTCTGGCTGCCCTCTGAATTGAATTTAATAACGAGTTTCACGTCAAATTGTACAGGTGTGGCTCTGGTACGATAATGCTTATGAAGATATTATGATGATAATGTTAATAATGATTAAATGTAATAAAATTAAAATTAAAAATGTAATTATGACGAATCAAAACAAGAGTAAACAACTCTCAAAACGATACGGGATAGGGTGAAAATAAATAAGTCACAAACACACTCTTTACCATCCTTTTCTTGTTCACACGTTTCACAACTTACCCATCTTCGCAACCTTTTTTCAACTTTATCTAAAAGATGTCCGGCGGAAAATTTTCAAGTTTAATATTAAATAAAATAAAAACTACAATATTATTCTCATATTTTATTTATACAAAATAGAGTTTAACGATGAGCATTTTACGTTTAAAAAATAATATCGTCTAAATGCTGTCCATTTCTCTCGACACACTCTTGTAATCGGACTAATTTCCGAACACGCGAGAGCAAAGCGTTGGTTCAATGGCATCAACTTCACGGCGGATGTTTTCTTGTAGGACCTGAATTGTTCGAGAATTGTTGCTGTAAACTCTCGACTTAAGATATCCCCACAAAAAAAAGTTGCATGGTGTAAGGTCTGGTGACCGAAGTGCCCAGGGTATGTCTCCGTACTTACTGATTAATTTATTGGGAAAATTTTCCCTCAGATTCTCCATTGAAACTCTATCTGTATGTGGAGTGGCCCCGTCTTGCTGAAATTATGTTCTATTGTTGAACCCGGGAAACAGCTGCAGTTGCGGTACCAAAAACTCGTCGATCATTCGGTGACTATCTCGCTGGTTAAAAAAATAAGGGCCAATTATTCCTCGGGCAGAAATTGCACACCACACTGTCGTTTTTGGATAATGCAAACGTTTTTCATGGTGTTCCCTTAGGTTGTCAGGACACCACTATTTCATGTTCTGTTAATTAACATAACCATCGATATGAAAATGTGCTTCGTCAGTAAACAATAAATTTCCAAGCGTTCGTGCTGTACCAAAACGTTCCAGTATTATTCTCGCTAAGGTTTCACGTAAAGAATAGTCATTTTCATTGAGAAACTGCACGATTTGCAGTTTGTATGGAGGAAACTATAGTTTTTATTTCAAAATAACGTGCACTGTTGATTTTTTATTCCAGTAAAGGCTGTAATCTTCCTTATCAATTTACGCGGATTGCGCATAATTTCACGTCGAACTTGAGCCACATGTTCTGGCATCGCTGCTGACGTTGATGATCCCTTAGGAGTTTGGTTAACCATTGTCCTTTTTTGTCTGAACTTTTGAACACAACACCAGATAATTTGCGTGCTCGGCCTATCACTTACTCATCGAATATTAAAGTGAGTACAAAAAATGCGACGCGCACGAACCAATAAATCACAGCACTTTAAATTTACTCAACTGCGAACGCGCGGTGCTCTCCCGACCAGTGACTCATTGCAACTGGCAAATTAGCAAATCACGCGTGTCGAACAATACCCATCCCGCTTACCTCACTCTAATGATTTACGAACAATTACAATTTAATCTTTAAATTTTTCATTTATTTCTAATTTGTTCATTCTTCACTCATTTTCCACTCATGTGCCAAAATAACTGCATTTTCATCGTTCTCAGTCTATTTTCATTCTCTATTTATCTATTTCATGTTTCACTTATAAATTATATTAATTTTGCATTAATTATATTTATTTACACCCTTTTAATATGTAAGGAGTGTACGCCTATGAAAATTAATATAGCTATATAATATTTTGTTGGAATACAATTTTGTTTCACTGTATCCTGTATTCCGGCTTTGAATGAAATAAATATCAAAACAGCGGTATCCCGTATTGCAATCCCTAGTTGACACTTATTTCGTTGAATTTCCATATGTACCGAAAAACGTAGTCAAATAAATAGAACAAAACCCAATATCCAAAGAGAAATCTTGCAAATATTCTTACAGCATTGAAGTAATAAAAACGGCTCACTATATATAACGCTACCGACTGCTTAATTGTATTTAATTTCTCACACAAGCTCGATGTCGCACTTTATATGAGAATTATCCATTTGAGAAAAACTTCTCATAACGAAGTCTAATAAAACAGTAGTGCACCTTTCGCCGCCTTTCTGCGTTTTAAACCCTGTATCTGCAAATTAATTTAATTACTCATTGTTTTGAAGAGGCTGACAGAGAAGAAATTAAACAATTTTATACGTTCATTCGCTTGAAGGATTCATCGCATTCATTTTAATACAACTTATACATTTTAATAAAAACACAGCTTTGTTCTGAAATTGCAACATCACAACATTATTTGTTTATGAACAACTAGGTACCGTATGCAATTAATCTAATTTGATAATGTAAGTGTCAAGAATATAGCGGGAATATAACAGCTGTACCCCCCCCCCTCTCCTCACCCCCTGACATTGTTAAGTGCTACGGCGCGTGTAAAATTATTTATGAATCAAAAAAGCGGACAAAAAATGGCGCCGATTTCGACTGGAGACAAAGGAGCGGTAAATCTGCCATGTATCTGGCCGCTGTCGGCAGCGAAACAAAAACTGTCCGAAATAGAGAGGGGGTCCGGTCTAGAAGGATAGTTCCTCTAACAACTCCGCAGAGCCGAATCCGGGGTTCGTTGTGACAACCGGTGCAGAACCACATTCTAAATTTACTCCTAGTAATATTAATTGTGGTCCGTGTCAACAGAACGAGACTCGATGAGATAAGTGTAAGTATGGTGGGATAAATCTCAGAACCGTGTACAAGTGTTGAGATTTTGTGATCACCGCATGAGATTGGTGGGCAACCATAGAAAAAATTCGTACTAATCCATTCATGGCTTCTATGATACGACGCGAGATGACCATAGATAAGAGAGATGACAGCTCAAAATTCGTACGATTTCGCAATGTTTTTATTTACAAAAGAGAAAACATTATTTAACTAAAAACTAAAACTAATCTTAAATTTACTTTAAAAAACACATTATTTTTAGCCCTGCTGGCATCTCACAAGCCTGGTCGTTTAATCATACATTATATAGCCATAAACATTACACTCTAGACGTATTATTATGGATATTGAAGGGTGTCCAGCGGAAAATTTTCAAGTTAAATATTAAATATAAAAAAAACTGCAATGTTATTCTCATGTTTTATTTATACAAAATGGACTTTAACGATGCGGATTTTACGTTTTATAAACAACATCGTATAAAAGCCGTCCATTTTTCTCACGACACTCTTGCAATCGGACTATTAAATTTGCGAACACGCGAGAGTAAAGAGTCGGTCCAATGGCAGCAACTTAACGACGGATATTTTCTTGTAGGGCCTAAATTTAAGAGGATTGTTGCTGTAAACTCTCGACTTAAGATATCCCCACAAAAAAAGTCGCACGGCGTAAGGTCCGGTGACCGAAGTGCCCAGGGTATGTCTCTGTACTTTCTGATTAGTTTATTGGGAAAAATTCCCCTCAGCTTCTCCATTGAAACTCTAGCTGTCTGTGGTGTGGCCCCATCTTGCTGAAATTGTGTTCGTCGATCGTTCGGTTAATACACGTCAGCAGTGACTGTCTCTGTTAAAAAAACAAAGGCCAATTATCTCTTGGGCATAAATTGCACACCACACTGTCATTTTTGGACAATGCAAACGTTTTTGATGGCGTTCTCTTGTAACATAGCCATCGATATGAAAATGTGCTTCGTCAGTAAACAATATGTTTCCAAGCGTTCGTACTTTTCCAAAACGTTCCAGTATTATTCTCGCTAAGGTTTCACGTAAGGAATAGTCATTTTTGTTGAGAAACTGCACGATTTTCAGACTGTAGTTTCTTTTCCAAAATAACGTTCACTGTTTATTGTTTTATCACAGTACAGGCTGCAATCTTTCTTATCGATTTACGCGGATTGCGCATAATTTCACGTCAAACTTGAGCCACATGTTCTGGCGTCGCTGCTGACGTTGTTGGTCCCGGAGGAGTTTGGTTAACCATTTAGTTCTTGTCTGAACTTTTGAATCCAACACCAGACAAGTTGCGTGCTCGGCCCATCACTTACTCGTCGAATATTAAAGTGAGTATAAACGAACCAATGAATCACCGCACTTTAAATGTTGCTCAACCGCGAACCAGTGACTCATTGCGACTGGAAAACCCGCAAATCACGCGCGTCGAACAATACTCCCCCTACTTATCTCACCCTGATGGTTTACGAGCATTTACAATTTAATCTTGACATTTTTCCGCTAAACACCCTTTATATTTTTCTAATTAATATATTTAATTAGTATATAAAAATATTTTCGTTTGGCTGTGTTTGAAACACAATAAAGAGAAAAGAAATAGAATAGAATAAACAAAAAAAAAATTAATAAATGTTATACATATTATAAATTATAAGTTATAATACATCATTTTACTAGCGCTGAGAGTATTTCAGGTGGCGCTATCGTCCAAAGCAGTGGCGCGCGCGCGCAGCTTTGATGGAATATTGAGTCAGACTTATATAAATTCTGTGTGAAATGTAGAGAAGTAGGCACCTTGGGAATACTTTTGCTTCAACTTTTCCAAATGCGATCATATGTACGTCCCTAACAGCACGAACAAGTATTTAGAAAACCCATCAATATTGTTTGAATCATAACAAACAAAGTATTATTAAATTACTTCGTTACTTTGAAGGTCAATTAAGTCCTGGATCCAGACCTGCGCCAATCCGTTCCCCCGAGGAGGGCCGGAGTAGGGCACCACCCCCACCCCCACCCCCGCAGCCACCGCCGTCCCCCGAGTGGCCAGGCAGGAACGGCAATAAATAACAGCCCGCTTAAAAAATACCGCAAGGACAAAATCTCGTATCGGTGGGGACCTTGGTGAGAACCTTATTATAATTTGAAACAATTCGCTTCATTTTTATCATGATTTATTTCAAGCTAGCCCAAATCGCCTCTTTGTAACAACCACCCGCGTTTTCTCCATTTTGATTCATTTCACAAAGGGGTAGGCATCAGACGGAAAAACCTTTTCATTTATCATCAGCAGCACTACAAAAGCCAGGGTGAATCTTGGCTGCCTACTTCCTTCTCTACCGAGTCATCACTCTCAGAACATGATAATCCACTAACACACCATTAGGCCATACAGTCGAGAGAGAAATAGTGTTATGAAAGGAAAAATGTATTTTTTTAATTATATTAATGTTGCTACCACAATTTATTATTGAATTCTTTATACCTTTAAAGATAGGCTGGCTCCAACCGCCTCAGGAGGAGTACAGTGAGGGTGTGACTGTCCCCAAGACCAACCATAACCTCATGTTCAGTTGTATTGCGTAGTGTATCGAATAAATCGTATCGTGAAGGTCTAAGCAGGAACCAGATATGATCAATGAAAATGCTACTTACTGTTAGAACTGAATTTATTTTAGCAAGTCTTGATAATTAATTAACGCAAACTGTACGAGATCGGAGACACTGCAATTAGGAATTCTGTATTCTCGACTTTTTTCAATTCCCGAGAATCGAGACCGTGAATTTAATTAAATTTAAAAAACAGATTTAAAGTAGCTATTTAGGATATATTATTATCTGTGTAAGAACACATACGTTAATATTAATTTATAAAAACAAATAAAAACTGTTTTGAAAATTAAATCAAGTTTATATTGAATACAAAAACACATATATCTATAAAAATTAATAAACATAAATAATTTAATAAAAACAAAATAATAATCATACAAAATAGAACAATTAATAAAGAAACGCATCGGAAGACAATAACGTACGTATTTGGCCATTTCATCATACCTAAATTTTATTTCGAAAGATAATTTTTTTTTAACATCACTGTTTACAAGGAAACATAATTCTCTATTTGAACAAACCGACAAAACCATTTACTTCAAATTTTTTTTAATAAAGTAGTAAATATCAGAGGTATAATTTCTCCTTAATGTTTTTTTTTATGTCTGATGTCGCTGGGTCACTACCTGATGTATGACAATAGTCAGATGTGATTAACCCAAATAACTTATTTAAAATTAAAATTTCAATAAAAATTAGAGTAATTATTTTTATTTGTAAACTTTGGTTTATTAACCACTTATTGAGTTTAAATACATCTACCAGTTTCTAAAAATACCATTTTCTTCTTCAGGATGTCAATACTAATCAAAATATGTTGTTTCTTTACCAGAATCTATTTTTCTACCGCTCTTTTTAAACCTGTAATATTTCGGTAAATATACGCGACATGCAATTGATATTGTAGGAAAATATTTACGCTTAGAAATGACTAGTGAAAAATCAAGTATGTAAAGCGAATCCTACAAAAATAATTATCTTTCAATTCAATCCATTGTAAAATTAATACGTTGACAAAAATACAATTTGTTTCAAGACAGAAAGAAATCACATATTAATTTCACAGTGAAAAGAATAACAAATATAATAGTGTTTCTTTCTCACTCATTAAAGAAAGATAGATAAAAAGGAAGGTTGTATTATATAATGCAACCTCCTATACAGGACTTGATGAATGCTACGAATTATAATACTATATATATTTAATATTTATAGTAAATTTGTTGCATTAACCATTTTTTCACATTTCAAAGGCACTCTAATATCTTACGTTAACACGAGTTGACAGCATGGCTGCGTACGAGTATTTTATATCATGGTATGGTAAAGGTTAAACTCAATAAGTTTATTTTTGTTAAAAGTCCTGAGACTCGAGACAGCAAAAAACCGTGGAATTTTCAGGTTGTCTCAATATAGAATCACCCTAAGTGAAATAATGATGTGTGATGATGTCGGTAGAAAAATTGAGTGAGGCGGCCACAGCCAGGCCTCTCTGCGCCTGCTGGGTACTTTCTCGATGTAACTGTTGCATTCAGCTAATCAATTACCAAATATCGTTAAAATCAATTATAAAGTTTAAATAACGATTAAATTAGTACTAAATAACACTGCCGTAAAAAAAAACATATTATATATTAACACACGTGCGGTAACTTAATTATTTTCATATTACCGCGTAAATTAAATAATACGCCCGATAAATGATGTTATTTTCAACATTCTTCGCCACATGAAATGTAACATCGGTGTAAAGAATTTTCTATACAAAGAGCTCGAAATTAATTAACATGGTAACATATTATTACTTAACAAAGATAACAAAACGCTCGCGGCAAAGGTAACTTTCCGGGGGAATAGATATGATATGGGAAATATTTCCATTTGCCACGTCAGCGCACTTTTTGCACAAAATAAATACGAGTTCGTATACAAGATATATTCTGGTTTTCAGTGAACCTTGAAAATAAGTTTATTTATTTTATATAGAATATGTATCCACCTATAAAAAAGTGGCAAGGTAACTGCATTATATTTTATATATCATTAATTGACATGACGATTACTCAACATACAAACACTATGTCCATATTAGCCCCGCCCACAACCACTTTCACTTTTCACCAAAACCCCTCTCCTCAACACCGCTCTCATACCGCTATCACCACCGCTATGTAGTCGATAGGCTATCGTCTAGTTTAAGCTTTAGTTTATTACTGACGATGACGCATTAAACGATTAGATTATAGATAGCATCTTATACAGGATACGTCAACAGAAAAAGAAGACGTTGCGGTGACATTTAATATGTTATCAGAATTTATTTTAATAGAAAAAGCACTTTATCTCATAGAAAAGAGTAAATTATTACATATATACTGAAATACCCCTTAAGATTTACCGCAGGTACAGCGTCAGATGACAGACGTGCGTCATTTTATTATATTAATGTTGATTGACATTGATTGAGATGTGGATCTACAGAAGAATGCTCAAAATAAGCTGGAAGGATAGAGCTACGAATGAATATGGTTTAAAAAGACGTATTTAAAACAATAAAAATTCGAAAACTTCAATATCTCGGACATGTGATGAGATACCCGAAGAAGTACGAGATCTTGCACCTTATAATGCAGGAAAATATTATTGGAAGTCGGGACTCTGGAAGAAGGAGAACAATATGGCTGACAAACCTGAGGCAATGGTTTGGCCTGCCTACTGTAGAGTAACAGTTAACAAAGTTATGATAGCCAAAGTCCTTAAATGGATAGGGTTCAAGAAGAAGAAGAAAAAGAAGAATATTTAACCCTTCCCAAACCATGCAGTAACACAAGTCTACAATCATAATTAAACCTGTAATATTTCGGTAAATACATGCAACATAAAATTCATATTTTAGATAATTCAAAAAAAAAATAATAGCGCTTAGGAATGACTAGTGAAAAACCAATTATGATAAGGGAATCGTACAAAAACAATTATTTTTTTCCACTCAATCCGTTGTAAAATTAATATATTGGTAAATATACAATTTGTAATATGAAAGACAGAGATTACACACTATTATCACAGTGACAAGAACAACAAACATACACATCTAATTGTCTCTTTCTCGCTAATTAAATGAAGAGAGACTTATAAGGAAGAACTCATTGTATACGACTTAATGAATGCTCTAAATTATGATTTTTTCAAAATTAAATGCTCAATATTTAGAGTAAATTCGTGCCATCAAAGCCATTTAACCTAATAAAAACATTTTTTCGAACAGTTATATACGGTAACACGAGTTGACAGCATGGCTGCGTTCGGGTATTTTATGTCATGGTATGGTAAAGGTTAATGATAGTCAATTATCCGTTACTACGTAGTAAGAAATCTTATTGCTGTCGCTGATGGCCCTGATGATCGAAATTACATGACGATCCTGAAAAACAAATCTCTTTTTCTTAGAGAACAAACCTGTCAGCGAGACCTTCCTTATAGACTTTATATCAGCCTTATTAGTTCCGTCAGATTTGTTTTATACATCAAACATCAGTGACACATCTATTTTTTGACAGTAAAACGATTCTGGGTTCGCATTCTGGTGACAGCGCTGTTTTTCGAAATAATAACTTGTCTTTTGCACTTTTTCAGTGACATTTACATTGGTTTACATAGCACAGGGTGGGTTAAAAGACACATAAATAACTTTTTCGCTGGAACATATTTATTTTTCTTATAACGGAAAATGTACGGAATTTCATTTTAATATGAGCAGAGAGTGTACATGCGTCATATTCATGAAAGAAGTTCTCCTTCTAAACCAGCAATATTGGCCGTGGTTTGGTGTTTCCGGTAATATAAATCGGTCAAAGATTTCTGACGAAGGGGAAGAATGTTTTGGAAATATTTAAAAAAAAAACGAGTATTTGTTAATAAGCTTTCAACCTAAACAAAATTCATGAAGTGATAGGCCAGACATTTTGCATGCAGTTATGGAGAGCGACATTGAAAGAATTTGCATTTATGTGTTACGCAAAATGGGAATATATTAGTTTTTATAAATGCAAATTCGGAATGATATTTTTCAAACTAAACTTAACACTTATGCTGTGAGAATATGACTAATTTGTTTATATTTATTTTAATGTATAAGTAAAAAAAATGTATTATGTAGAATATAATGTAAAAGAATAAATGGATATCTTTAATAAAAATTTGTATTAAAAATATTACAGAACTATGTTAAAATTATTTTTTAATAAAAATATATAAGTTGTATAACAGTTTATTCAAATTTAATAAAATGGAACCATTTAATTCTAGCGTCTCCTAGCATGTATAAACAACTCAAAGACTGTAGTTCCAAAAACTAAAGAGAATTTTAGATACGTTGATTTTTTACGATTAGTAGTTTTTTTGTATATTGTTCTAATTGATTTATTTAATTTGTATTTAACATATATTTTTATGTGATAAAGTGACTTGTATGCCACTTTGTATTTTTTTTATCAATTCTAAATTTCTATTGTCCTTAACGTTTAGAAAATACTTTACATCGCCCCTTGTTCATTTCAGTTGGTTTGTTTTGTTTCCATTTTCTGACGTTCGGCAAACACGTACTCGGCAAAAAACGTTTTTTTTTAGTATTTTTATTGAGTGCCAGGACTCTCAGACTCCTCGCCCCTATGATATACAAGAGTTCTTGGCTCCGGACCAAGAGGAGAGACGACGCTTTCTCCTAAATCCTCGGCTGGATGTCGCCCTGAAGTCTGGGAGAAATTTATTAAATTAATTCTTATGGCTTACATAACGGCTGGCTATTTCACGTGCAGTATTTCATTTTTATCGGTCGTTGAAATCCCACCGAACAGATTATAACGGTATAATACCTTATACACTTGTATATCTAATATTGAATCGAATTGAATTGAAATTAATTGAGTTCTACGAGTGTACTATTACGTAAAGTGAAATTTATTTTATTTTACGAGTATACTCAAATATAATATTGTTCTTCAGCCCAGTACTGAGCATCATAATCTCTTGAAGTATCTGTAACTTAGTGCACAATACATCTCCATCCCTCCCGATCTTGAGCCATGTCTCTTTCTTTCAACTGTCCCTGTAATCAACTGTCCCTTTTTTTCAGCTGTACCTGTGATCAACTGTTCATTTCCCTCAACTGTCCCAGTGATCAACTATCCCTTTCCCTCAACTGTTCTCGTAATCAACTGTCTTTTTCCCTCAACTGTTCTTGTGATCAACTCTACCTTTCCCTCAACTGTCCCTGTGATCAAATGTCCCTTTTCCTTAACTGTTCCTGTGATCACGAGCTTCTCGAGACTCATCGTTTCTTCTAACAACATTCCCACAGTAGGTTAGTTTGTAGAACACCTGAAAATAAAAACATTTGTTTTTTAGTTCCACTCGTTTATATTTATACAACAATGTGTTAAGCCATACTCAACTCAAACTGAAATATCAGACGATACATTAATCATAAGAAATATGAGTGCGTGCTTCACAGTGCAGTACGGCACAACTGAGAAAACTGTTTAATCAATGAAACACACTTATCTTAATTTGCAATAACATCTTGAGCTTCGTAAACTATACGTTATTTTAGATGATTGTTAATTAAAATATTGTGGTATAAAAAAAACCTCACATTTATTCAGATTGAACATAATAGACTCCCCAATGTGCGAGTGTGGTGCCGAGGAGGAAACCCTTGACCATGTCTTTTTTGTCTGTCCATTGCGGATCACAGGTTTTTTTTATGGTAATCTCGTCAATGGTAATTTTCAACTCTCGGTTAACTTGTGTCATCTTCTTTCCCTTAACTCGCCACATTTAATCTATATAATAGCAAATTTTTTGAACGACAATTGTATTAACTTGTAACGTAATATTCCCTATTCTATAATATTGTTGTACTGCTTTCTATGAAATAATATTTTAACTTGATTAATGGCACAAATCACTCTTGAAGGGTGGATTGCCTGTTTAAAAGAAGAAGAAGAAAAAAACCTTGTAAATAAAAATTTCAAACAAGAATTTGACTAATTTTTTTGTTCTTGCTTCAGAACACCATCCAATTAATACTAATATGTAGGATTATTTATTATTGATACGTTAACGAGGCAACATTTAACGTAGGTATATTTGCAACAGGAAATAGCTAACGTTTTTAGCAATTAACGGAAATTGAAAGCTAGAGCCTTTGATCGGAAAATGAGAGCCTATTTATTCCCTTCAGAGTCAAGCGGCGTTGGATCGCTGGATTAAATTTTAAGAACCCAATTACGAATATTGCATTAATTTTCCGATACGACTTGTGTATTATATTATATTATGGGGATTATAATATATTGGCTGATTTGAAGTACTATATAGGTTCTTATATTTTGTGGACTCATTGTCGTTGATATAACGATGTAAAATAATGTTAGAATCTATGATTTCATACGGAATCCAACATTTTATAAATTTTTCTAATTTAACCATTTTTGAAGCTTATTTTTGTTAAGTGTTTCATTGGTACACCGACTATTGATACCCCACGGTTGATTTAATATAAAATTATATTTTAAATCGTTTAGTTTAAATAAATGTATCATTGTTTACACTATATTTTAAGTTAATTGTATTGAAATTCAAATAAAATTAATATTAAAAACTGAACTATATAAAATGTTGAACAATAAATTTTTTTTAAGAAAAATGATTTATTATATATATGAAAACATTCTTAATTATATGTAATTTCGTACTAGAGCAATATTTTTATAAATTTTCTCCCACCCTATTTGTAAAATTCACGGATGCGGATATTTACCAATATAAATGGGTACTTGAAGAAGTTTTGGGGGATAAAGTGTCCGGGGGATCAAATGGCAGAAGGATCAACTGTCTGAGGGATCAACTGTCCGAAGGATCAACTGTCCGAGGGATCAACTGTCGAAGGATCAACTGTCGGGGGATCAAATATCGGGGGATCAATCGTCGAGGAACCGATTTCTCTCGGAGATCCAACTCGAGTACGCATAATGAACGGTGCAGAGTTTAAACAGCGAAGCGATTTATGAATCATCAGTCCGTATGTAGAATGACACCAAGTCTCGTTGGGAGATCATTGTGAACACAGGTCATGACCAGTGGGTGACGTGAGCCCTAATGCAGAATAGAAAAAGATATATGAGATTTAGATATATTTATACTGCATGATTTAATAATTAAATAGTAAGAACAAACATAGTCCCTTTTCTCCAATAATATTCACACTTCACGAAAAAAACAGGCATTTATATGCATTAGCAATTTAAAAAATACTTGCGATTTTCAGTAAGCAACGATGGTCTGGCCCTTAACCCTACACATTAGTGGGATACTGCTACTAGACGTCAATAGTCTATATTAAAGCTGACAAAAATATTGATGCCAAATGGATTGTTGGATGTGAACTTGTTGGGACCCTATCCAACGTGGGCGTTGACTGCATTAGCATAGTTATGCCACTAACCATAATGCTTTCATCCACCATCTTTCTACGATGCATCCTCTAATTCTTTTAATATGTTACCTGCAGAAGATAACACGTGCAAGATCGGACCTGGACCGACCATTAACACTTCTTATTCACATCAACTCTTCGGACTGCACAGTACAAGAACGAATGGTGGATCGTCAAGTCACTTCACAGGGTTCACGACTAAATAATGCAAAAAGACATATTTTCATTGGTAATTACGTTCGTGCAAATACGCTGTCACGGCGTTTCTACCGATGCAGTAAGGAGGTGAAGAGGATCCTGTTTAAATTCTTCTTCACCAGCCTGTATACCTGATAGCTCTGGTCGAAATACAAGCAAGTGACGTACAACCGTCTCCGAATTCAGTACAACAACTCATACAGAACACTGTTCTGATGGGCGCGTTATTGCAGCGCATCTACAATGCTTGCCGAAGGCCGTATATCTAGTTGCTGCCGTAAAGCTGCGGCTGGAGCTCAGCACCAACTCTCTGGTGCAAGCGGCGCTCTCTTAGAAAGCTGGTTCCCTGACCAGAGAATAGCAACGACAACAGAATAGTTACAGATACAAAAATGGCCATGACTTAAATGTAGTATCTATATTCTGTTTATATTTATATAGATTTGTGATTTTTTTTGTTTGTTTCTAAATGTATTATAAATATGAATAAAATGTATTAATTAGAAAGATATACATATAAAATATTATTGTTGCGCCGAAGGTGCATTATCCAACTATGCTACAGCGACAATATTTTTAGCGACAAATTTTCGAACCTATGTTACCTTTTTAATATTAATATATTTCATCGTTCCATTATTTGGAAGAGCCATCTACGATCGCCAGAATTATCAATTCATTTTTATTAAATTTTGGACACATTGATCCAAAGAAGAATTATTGTGAAGTTGTAATTATTCAGAACATAGGTCAGTGATATTTTAATTGATAAAATTTTATACGTATATCTTTATAATTAATACATTTAATTCATATTAAAAATGTTCTGTTCTCAATAATTCCAACTTCACAATAAGAATGTGTTCTCCTTAATAAAATACATTTTTCTCAGCTGATAATTAACTCTATGAAACGAAATAAGAACCATTCGAGTCAACACATTTTGCCTTAAATGGTGCCAACTAAATACAAATTTATTCAGCGAGGGGTCAAAATAAGGGAACATCGTTAATAAATGTGATTTACAGGGTGTTATTATTTTAAATATGAATTAAATATATTAATTATAAAGATATACATATAAAATCAATTTTATCGAAAAATATTGTTGTTGCGCCACCGGGATTCGAACCTGGATCTCTTCCCTAACCGGGGGAGGTGCTTTATCCAACTAAGCTACAGCGACATTATTTTTAGCGACAATTTTTCGACCCTATATGTTACCTTTTTGATATTAATACATTTAATCGATCCATCATTTGACAGAGCCATCTACCTTATTTTTACAGAATCTCAAAAAACTTTTGAGTAAATCTGATAGCAGACGCCAGAATTATCAATTCATTTTTATTAAATTTATAATGTCAAATAATGGATCGATTAAATGTATTAATATCAAAAAGGTAACATATAGGGTCGAAAAATTGTCGCTGTAAATAATGTGTTATTTTGTTTACATAGTTAAATTATTATTTTTATGTCGAATCGGATCTTCTTAAAGAATAACCCACGCTGGAATAAATGCATAATTATTATCTCACACATAAAGTGAATTCAACAGTTCAATCGGCAGAATTTTATATAACACTTTCATTAACCTAGACTCTGAAATTACTTCACAGGCTTCTCTTTCTGTTCTTGTTAGCCTCCTGCGTCATCTCTGCGACGGGTGCTGATATTGTGTGTGTGTCATACAATCATATACCAACATTGACATTGCGAAAGACATCCAGAAGTTAGTACAAACACAAAAGTACTTACTTAAGTTAGAAAAACTAGTTAAAAAACTAATTCATTTAGTAATAAGTTTCCACTAATATATTTACAGTGCAGCTGGTTACACTGTCTGAGGAGTGACTGCATTGTCATTATTTAACTTGTAATGAGAAAATAAGTTAGAGAAGTACAGTCGGAAGCTGGCAATGAGCTCTGGCTAGTCTGATGCTGGAATTAAATGAGAATTTTATCCAGCACCCCGACGATCCTTAAATTAAGAATATTACAAACATTAAAAACTTTTAACAGTATAGTAAGTATACAGGATTGCCCAAAAAAAGTGAAAACATCTCGTAACGCATGAGTTATTTCAAAACATAATATAATTAATTATTATTCTTTATGTATTTTTTTTTTTACAATCAGAAATCATCAAAACACCCCATATTGCATAATCTACTGGGTTTAAATCTGAGCTATTCGGTGGCCACATTCCTGGCTCGATGAAATCAACATTCTCACGACGAAAAAAGTTGATTGTTTTTCTGGCTGTGTGAGATGGAGCTCCGTCTTGCTGTAATGTCTAGTTATACTCCAGGCTTTGTTTTGAAACTCTTTGATCATTTTTCTAGAACCCCAACATTTTTCAATTCGCAAATTTTTGATCAGAATACGGTCTTCTGCAGTGATTTTTGTCATTCTGGGCAACAATTTGAAAAAACCAAATATAAACAAGATGGTGACCGGAAATAAAACGAAATTATATAGATAAATAGGTAAGTAAGTAAATTAGTAAACTATTTAAGCTATTGTTAATATAGTTAAACTAATTTTGATGTATTGATATATCGCATTTTACGAAATGTTCTCACTTTTTTTGGACCACCCTGTATATCTGTGACTAGTGTTACATATGTTTTTGAAACACGAGTAGGTTGATTAAGAATGAATGTGCATCGGACGTTTTCAAAAGGAAAACTGTAGACGTATCTTGGAGCCGATTTTAAAAAATGGATTGGTGAGCTTTATACTTGTATATTGAGATTAGCGTCTGAATGTTTATTAAAATTAATGACTTGATGGTAGTACCAGATGGGGAGGATGACCTATGATAAGATGACAATGCAGGAGCTTGGGAATGCCAAAACCAAGGTGGAATGATAGTCTCTTCAAAAACATATCCGTTTAGATATCCAGACTGGACAGGTATCAGACCAGAGATTATAGAGACAATATGTGAGTATGATAAGATAAACCGCCCCCAAGTTGGCTCATCAATCGTGTTCGTATATGTGTTAACTCTTGTAGTGCCACTAGACTCCCTCGATGTTATATCCTCTCTTTACTGTCGAGCTACTTGGGTTCAGTTCCTTGTAATAATAACTCAGTGTCCTGGTAGCAATTACACATTTATTATAAAAAGTATTTATAATAATTTATAATTATACAATTCTTATGGAGAAGGGCGATGGAAAAGAGACCCGTTCCCCCAGAGACGGCCTCTTATAATAATTGTCCCCCACCACTCATCTACACATACACACACACACATTTCTAATGTGACAGTTCTCAAAGTATACAAGGTGTTCAGATAGGTGGTGTGATGTAATCGATTGAAATAATGAGTAACTTACATGAAAATCACTGAGCTGATAGAATTACGATTACATACAATGCGATTACATATGCGGTGGAATGCAAATACAGAGGTCGGAACGAAACGCTGTTGATCGATTCAGAAACGGTAGAACAGTGGTTAATCAGTGCTTGTTTGTCGCATGTTTTTCAGCAATAATTTCAACATTATCAAGACGCCTTCGACATTTCATCAAGTCTTACTTACTTACTTACTTACCACCAAGCCGTTTCACTACGGGGGTAGGCAGAGAGGATAGAGTGCCACACTCTTCTGTCCTAACACACAATTCTCGCCTCATCCACATTCATACATCTTCTCATACAAGTTCAACGATTATTGAGCCTTCTAACAGGACCATCCTCCAGTAATCTGGTTTACCTGGCCATGCCAAGTCTTTCGCGAACGTCATCTGCTTCTGGTGCCATCAACACTAGCATCATATATCTTTCTTACCATTATCTCATCATTCATCCGGTCCATATGACCAAACCACCTAATCCTTTCTTAATCTTTCTCACTATACTAACATCAACTTTACATTCTTTCCTTATTTCTTCATTCTTTACTCTGTCATAAATGAATCTGCCACATACACGCCTAAGTGATCTCATTTCCACTGCATTCAGACTACTTTCGTTCCTCTTCTGCGCCAGCTCCAGGCCTCACTTCCATACATCAGTGTCGGTACCAGGTCTCAAGTCATCAAGTCTCCGGGCGAATCAACGCCGCTCTGTTCGTTCAGGTGTGGTTCCATCGTTCCATGCTATTTAAGACTCATGATTAAAATCATACAAAAAAATATTAATTTATCAATCCCATTTCTAAAGGATTTAAAAAACACAAACTAAATGCCTGAATCTTAAATGTTACACAAAAACAAATATTTCAAAAATTATTTAATATTTAAATCTGCCATTATTTGTGAAGATTAAATCAAAATGTTTTGATTTTTTTTATTTTTGATTTTCTATAAAATATTAATAATTTTTCGACATCACACGGCTTGCACTGTACGTTTTACCATTCCGTCTGACTTCTGGAGTGAGCAAGGAAAGGGGGTAAGTGCCGGTAATGCAATTTTCCAGGATTGTGGCAAAACTTTACAAAATGATACAACTTTATTGCGACCCAAATGAAACTTGCCAAAGAAAAGTAAAAATAAAAATATTACGTGACTCAAACGGGGGACGCTGAACCGGGCGGGGCCTGTTCGTCCGTCGGACGGATGTTGCATTGTAAAGTTACGACGACAAATATATTCCAATATTAACGTTTGTGTTCCCGCCTAAGGCAACGGCTCTACGGGTCAGAGAAGTAGAGTAGCTGATATGAAAAGAGCTGAGAAAAACTGGTGGAGTTACAAGAATGGACAAAACTTTAAATCCCTATCGGGATTATGTGATAATCGATAATGTATATGTATGGGACATATATTTATGCTTGAACGCTGTGCCTTCCACCTCCCCTCCCTTCCTCACCTGCCACCGAGTCAGTCGATCAGCGACCCTGAACCGGTGCGGTAACGAGTAAATTTCGCAGTATAACAAACGAGTGAGACGTGTGTCTAATCCAGTGCAATCTGAAGGACTCAAGACCCTGAACGGAGATTGTGTTACAAAACCTAAAGTTACAGTCCACCTTGGAGGTGGCAGAAGATCAGGATTGTGGTGAGTGGAACTTCCTTCCGAATATCCTGTTTCTTCCGGCTTCTATGCTTTTACGCAACAGTATATATCACGGGTACATGAAATAACGAATGTGTATGCTTCAGAATTCTAGGGCGAGAGCGAATCATCAATGCTAGAAACACATGAATACCGAATACATAATAAAAAAAAATGTTTATTTATTAGAAATTTTTACAAGTTTTTTATAATATACGTTAATAGTTAAGTATTATACATTTTATTCGCATACTTCTTCAAAAAAGAGACTAATTTGTGCTTAGAGAAGGAGTTACGCTGTAATAATTTTATATAGTTATACATTTGTAGTCTATTATTATTTATTGTCTATTTGTGTGCTTCTGAAGTGTTCTATAATATTATTTATTTTCTAATTATGTGCTTCCGAAGTGTTCTATAATATTATTTATTTTCTAATTATGTGCTTCTTAAATGTTAATTTAATTTATTTTTAAGCTCTTTTACATATTTAATTTCATTAATTTGTGTAGGGAGACTATTGAATTTTTTTATCCCTAAGTGTATAAACTACCCCTCTTCATTTTTTATCTATGACTTACTGGTCTGTGTTGGACTCGGGCGTCAAATGCGACCATAGAATAAAGATGCAAAGAATAACACGACGCTGACAGATTGTAATATTTACGTGTGTAATCATTAATGCAAACATTATCTCAATTTTTTCGAGAATGTCTTTAAGTGGAATCAATTAATACGTAAGAACACCGTTTGTATAATTAATTCCAGGGAAGGCAATACAGAATGGCTTCCGTATAATGTATATTTCATCTAAAGCAATATAGTAAGAATGCACAATGCACGTTTGTTAAACCAATATAATAAGGGATTTCCACATTGAAATATATGTTCTATGGAAGCCACTGGCTGGATAGCGGCCAATATCGGCCGTTAAGTGGCCATAATAGCCGCCCACAGGGCCTATCAGGTACTAGTAGTACTTGGTACATTCCTGCTACAGTTCGTATAACGTATATTTTCACGCTCCTAAATCCATTTCTAGTGCTCGACCCTTTAGTACGAATTGTATTCTTGACCTTATCATACGATCACTAGGTTAACCTTGCCTTCCCGAAGCGGGGTACTCAAATTCCCCATAGATCGCTTTAAACTCGATAACTCAATAATTATGAAAACGATTTTATTCTTATTTTTTGTAATCTTCACGGAAATAGTGACAAAAATTTTGTAATTTTTTGTTTTTCAAATTTCTAAGCGTATAATCTTTAAAAATATTGTTTTCGGTCAAGTGATCTTCGCGCGGTACATACACATACGCATGTCGATACCATACCCCTGTGTCTTATCTATAAGTTATTGTGCCTATTATTTGATTCGCTCTAACTAGTGCACTGGGTAGCCCCATACCACAGATTCGAATGAGGGAGACAGCTGTATCCGACGTCCGGCGAGGCGGTTGGGACTACGTCGCCCGTCATGAACTTTTTATTATCGTTTGTATGAATATGATCTGGGGTGTTTCTATACCCCGCTTCGGACCACACGGAAGTTTTGGCCGCTTAGTGGCGAAAAGGTTAAAAGTAGGACTTAACCAGAATAACAGCGACATCGTTCGTATTGTAAATCGAGTCATCTCGTGCACTGTATCGAGTGTCATTTACGATTTGTGTGTGCTTTGGGTGATATCGTCGGTTTCAGGGTGAAGAATTTAGACATCAGCGTGGTCCATTGGCGGCGACTACAGATAGTTTGAAGACGTCGTACTGGTCCTCCAAGACCACTAGTTTTTCGATTGATAGAATCATTTCACCAATAACCAATTTCTCACACCCATCTCCCAATTACCTTCCACACCTCGCGGTAATTCCAAATTACCATCGTAATTTTCGTACATTCTCCACAGGATGTGCAAATCGCTTATCTTATTACAATGGTTTTACAAACAATGAACAATTAATTATTATTTCAAGGAGGAAAAATCGAAGATGTCTTGTACTACACGCGATCACACGCGATCGAAAAAGTAGGAAATTCTTTTTTGTATATTAAACCAGCAAATATGGCAATATTTGGCTACTGAATTAAATACTTTAAATATGAATTAGAAAGATATACATATAAAATCAATTTTATCGAAAAATATTGTTGTTGCGCCACCGGGATTCGAACCTGGATCTCTTTCTTAACCGGGGAAGGTGCATTATCCAACTATGCTACAGCGACAATATTTTTAGCGTCAATTTTCGAACCTATATGTTACCTTTTTGATATTAATACATTTAATCGTTCCATCATTTGACAGAGCCATCTAGCTTATTTTTACAGAATCTCAAACATCACAGACCTATGTTCCGAATAATTACAACTTCACAATAAGAATGTGTTCTCCTGAAATAAAAAAGAATTAAATACTGATTAGTATTTGATTAGCTGAAATTTAGACAGTGTAATTCCATTACAACAGTCCAAACATGAGATTTCTCTAATGTTTTTGCTTCTTCAGAAGGAAGGCTTTTTTAACACGTTTTAATTGTCTCAGATTACATAAACTCGATTTCACAGTATTTCGCTATGCACATAAATTGTGTACCCTTGTGGATTTGTTATATTTTATCACGCTATGGGGTGAAAGGGGTCCGCCATTTTTTTAGTATCATTCACAGCAGCCTTGAACACAGCTGTTATAAAAACAAAATAAACAAATTTAAAATTTCAGTCTACACTTCCGGAAATTGTATATTGGGACTCGGGATTCAGATTTTAGATATAATTAAAATAAGGGCTTACGGGTTAAACGGGGTTGAGCGGTGGGAAGCCTTTGTTTTGCGCAGACCCTAATATAATAACGATGTACGCAAATTTTCGTCCAGACAGGGAGGGAGGGTGAGTTGCGATATTTTCTTCAGGATCCTAAAGTGCAACAAAAAATGGATAATTGATATTAATAATGGTTTAACTTGTATATGGATAATTGTATGAAAAAACTGGAATGTATGAATATAGGAGCAAAATGGGCCGATGATGCAGTACTAATGACGAATAATGAATAAGAACTACAGAGTCTAGTGAGTAGAATGTACGATGTGTGCAAGGAAAGCGACCTCATGATGAATGTCAACAAGTGGAAAGTGATGGTATTCGAGGAGGAAAGCGAGACACCGCGCTAAATACTTGGAGGTAATGAAAGTTTGGAACAAGTAGGTGAATTTAGCAGCAGATATATTTTCTAAATAAATATCAGATATTTCATAGGTACGAGGCTATTTTTATCATATTTAATAGAAAAATATGGAAGTATGGGTAAATACCGGGCTTGCAACCTGTCTTCGTCTGGTTTAAGTGATCACTTTATATAAATATAACGTTCACCATTCTCACCCATTAATCGATCTCCATATCTATCAAATTTTTGGAAGTTGTATATATGTTAATATATGGAAACACTTCGAGTTTTACTGCACTCAGTGGCGTACAGTGGGTATAAATTTAGGTTATGCTGTTACCAATGATATTATACAATCATATGTAATGCAAAACATGTACTTTCGTTTAACCAACGTCATTGGACAAAATAAATCCGACGTTTGTACGATCCTACCATGTATTTATTTATAATTTTAGACTACTATTAATTGTGTTTTTAAAGTTTCATACTTTCTTATTCATATAAAAAATGTATGGACGTTTGTAAGAACACTTTCTATGACAGAACATGATTCATTTATATTTTGAAAATCCTTAACTATAGGAAATAATTATATTTATTAAAGGTTAACGTAGGAAATAGTTTTGCCAATGGCTTTATGTTTTTCTCAAGTCAAAAACCAATCCACGCACCAAATGTAAAGAACAATCATGAATTCAACACATTAAAAACAGTAAGATAGTAAAATACACAAATTTTTAAAAGAGGAAGTAGACACTTCAATGATTTTCACACAGTTGTAACCCTTTCCAATGTTATTTTGTTAAAAAACAGCATAAGTAACGACTCCATACAAAACGGATCAACCGAAAGGAATTTTCAATTCAGTAAATAGACATTTATACGACTTGAGCAATTCACTAGCTTAAAAACAGAACTGAGTAATGTAAATAGCACGATGCGGTTAATAAAAAAGAGCGCCATGAGTACAACGGTGAGAGTTCGTGAATTTTTAGAACTAAACAATTGAAATCTCTACTGGTACACAGATGGCGCTAATTGTTTAATAATAACGTTTTCGCTTACGTTAATCCAATTTTAAAATTTATATTTGTTTCCCAGAATTTTCAGTTATGCACAGCTTTTTTGCTTGTATGCACTGCACGCCTCTGACTACACTATACTGTATTATTTGTTTAATAACAGTGCCATTGTAGGTGAAAATCCAGTAATTGTGTTTTTGTTGAAATATGAATGGAAATCGTTTCGTAGATATGATGACGCACGATGTCCCATACTCTAGAATATTAAGAAGCGCTAGACCAACAATAGAAAATAACCGAGCAGGGGGATAATCAGTGGATTCCTGAAAAGTATCGCTTTGTATCTCTGATTAATATTAATGAAAATATTTTTTGAATCTCACGTTACTTTGAATTTCTGACTAACTTTAATGAAAGAATTGTATGAATTTCATATTACTGGGTATTTCTGACTAATTAATTTTACTATATATCTCCAATTATAATCCTGTTCACGAAAACTATGTATAACTCAAAACTTGTATATTAAACGATCATAATTACGAAAGCCAATTATAAATTGATTCTTAATAAAATAAAGCCTTAAACAAAAATGACGTCCATTCGCTAATTTTTGGGGTATTTGGTTCAACATATGTTACCTTTCATTTTGTTAGTTTTCATACATGACTATTGAACTTCACCTTCTTCTTCACTTTCTTAACGTTCGAGGTGCATTGGTGCATGAATCTGTTTTTGATTTGGGAAAAACAAAAAGTAATTGGCAGAACTACTTCCTACGTTAACCTTTAAAAAAAATTGTTATTTCCATTAGTTATTACGTGAAGAATTTTCAAACAATAAAAGAATCATGTTCAGTCATAAAAAGTGTTCATAAAAACGTTCATACATCTTTTATATTGATTTTTATATGGGTAAGAAAGTATTTACTCTAAGTAAAAACTATTAATATTACTCTAAAATTATAAATAAATACATGGTAGGGTCATATAAACGACGGATTCATTTTGTCTAAAAACGTCGGTTAAACGAAAGTTCATAATTCTATGTAGAACATTTATTATATAAGATTGTAAAATATCATTAGTAACAGCATAATCTAAATCTATACCTACTGTATACCACTGTAGATCAACAGTCTTATATTGTTAATGTTTTGAGATTTTTGGTAAACCACGAACGTTTCGTTTTTTTTTTTGGCTTAATATCAGCGATCTTCCACATTAAAAAAAAATATTAGAATTTAAATTATTTATAAAATATTAAACTATAGTCGAATAAATTTTACAATCGTGATAATGCATCACGACAAATTTATTTCGGCGCGCTCATCGTTAACACTGGTGGCAGGAAATTTGAAGACACATATTGGTTCACACTGTTTACGCACCTTTTGTTCCTTTGACTGGCACCCTGGGTTTTCTTGTTGATTGACATGAGTCATTTATGTTGTGTGAATGTTGCCGCTTTCGGAGACAGAAGGATCGCTGACAAACCACAGTCGGAGCTCTATTGCGGTCAGTACATCGTCCGGTAAAGATTTGTTAATAATCGAAGTAGATCGGAATAATACCCAGAGAGAGGAAGAACAATACATCAAATCAACCCATGCCAGCTACTGTCAATCAAGGTTAGTGGTAGTTTTCATTCTGCACACATGAGCATATTATCAATAGAAAACCCGTGAACAACAGCTGTCGAAGGTATTCACGGGAACACACATTCTTATTTTTCTAATTTTCATGTGTGCAGTGGAGACTTGGACAGTCCGCAATTACGACAAGCGTAAAATACACCCTTTCAAAATGTATTGCATCATGTATCAAGTAATGTGTAATTTATTAGGTATCACGTGATATATATATGTGTAATGTATCATTTATCCCATATCAAGTGATGTGTATGTGTAACGTATCTCATATCATATGATCTGTATGTTTAATGTATCACGTAATATGTAAATGTAATGTATCCGGTATCACGCAATGTGTATGTGTAATGTATCCTATATCACGTGATGTGTATATGTAATGTACTCCGTATCACGTGATGTGTATATGTCATGTATTCCATATGTGTAATGTATCCTATATCACGTGATGTGTATATGTAATGTACTCCGTATCACGTGATGTGTATATGTCATGTATTCCATATCACGTGATATGTATGTGTAATGTATCCCGTATCACGTGATGAATATGTGTAACGTATACATATCACGCGATGTGTATGTATAATGTATCCCGTATCACCTGATAAGTATTTTTAATGTATCAAGTATCACGTGAACTGCATGAGTAATGTATCCCGTATCACGTGATGTGTAATGTATACGTATCACGTTGTGTATATGAAAAGTATCTCGTATCACGTGATGTGTATGTGTAACGTATCCTCTATCACGTGATATGTATTTATAATATATCAAGTATCACGTGACGTATATGAGTAATGTATCCCGTATCACGTGATGTGTATATGTAATGTACTCCGTATCACGTGATGTGTATATGTCATGTATTGCATATCACGTGATATGTATGTGTAATGTATCCCGTATCACGTGATGTGTAAGTGTAATGTATCTCGTATCACGTAATGTTTACGTGTAATGTATTCGTATCACGTGTTCGATGTAATGTATCACGTATTATGTGATATGTATGTGTAATGTATCCCGTATCACGTGATGAATATGTGTAACGTATACATATCACGCGATGTGTATGTATAATGTATCCCGTATCACCTGATAAGTATTTTTAATGTATCAAGTATCACGTGAACTGCATGAGTAATGTATCCCGTATCACGTGATGTGTAATGTATACGTATCACGTTGTGTATATGAAAAGTATCTCGTATCACGTGATGTGTATGTGTAACGTATCCTCTATCACGTGATATGTATTTATAATGTATCCCGTATCACGTGATGTGTAATGTATACGTATCACGTTGTGTATATGAAAAGTATCTCGTATCACGTGATGTGTATGTGTAACGTATCCTCTATCACGTGATATGTATTTATAATATATCAAGTATCACGTGACGTATATGAGTAATGTATCCCGTATCACGTGATGTGTATATGTAATGTACTCCGTATCACGTGATGTGTATATGTCATGTATCTCGTATCACGTAATGTTTACGTGTAATGTATCCCGTATCACGTTTATTGTTCGGCAATGCGTCAGGACTATAACACGGATTTGATCCAATGCGAAATTGTCTGGACGTCTGGCGGAGAAATAGTGGCCACTGGCCACAGGCTTTCGGCGGGAAAATAGAGGTTCCATTCAGGAAATAGAGAGGGTGAAAATTAAATAAAAAAGCCATAAATTGAAGTTGTTTCAAGGCTTTCTAGCTTCACAACAGGCGTTTATTGTTCGTCCATTTGATTAATGAAGTGTTTATTTTCAATGAACGCGGAAATCTTAAGCAGTGATTTTTGTTCGTTTTACAATATCAATGAACAAGTTAAACCAATTTCTATATAATTCAATACAAGTCGGTGTCCCGCATTTCTTTGAAAAGTCGTTTTGTTTACTAAAGGTCGTGGTAATTACTTAAATATCATCATTAAAAATAGGGGAAGGTAGAACTTTTCAAAATTATAACCTGAGATATGCCTATTAATTTTAGTTGTTATTTTTATGCCAGATACGGTAAAATTTATTTGTAATATATTTGTATATTTATTCATATGATAATATTCTAGTGTGTGACATGGGCTACATCCTTTTTTTATATTATATATTATTTCACTTTGTTTATTTAACGCTTAATTAATTAATACACCAATTGGTTATTATTATTTTAATTTGTAAAAATATCAACAATTTTATTGTCATCTTTTTCTATTAAAACCTTTTTCTCTCGCATGAATTACGTAACAAATAACGTCATCAATTATTCATCTGATACTTATAATAATTAAACTATTAGCATCATCTTGAAAACATATCTAATTCGTGTAAAAATTTTCAAATTTCAAACTGGAAAAATTAAAGCTTAACCGATTATGCTACACCAACACAGTATGTTACACTTTTTAAATTGATACATCTATCGTTCCATTATTTGAAAGCCATCTACTTTATTATTTAGATTGGAAGAGATACAGGTTCGAATCGATGTTATATGTATGTCTTTCTAATTAATACATTTAATTTGTATTTAAATATATATGTTTAAAAACATTAGAATAACTTGGCATCCTGACGAAGGAAATAGTATTTTCTGAAATCAGCTACTTACCAGAGCTTACTTACCAAAGCTGAACTTAGCAAGCCGTCACTTTTTGGCTGCTACTGTTGCATTACGGCATCTGTTAAATTCAAAATGTAAACAGTGTCGATATTGCACACTTTCTTCCGACATTTTAAAAATTCACAAGGGCTCCGTTTAGTCCGAGCACTGACTATCAACTGAAGAATTTGCCAGAAGAAAACCTCCTGTATATAATAAAAAAAAAAAAAAATAACACAGATATTAGCAGAGTTAATTTAACATTATTGAATTCAAATACGACTCAACCTAATATGTTAACTATTATTTATATTTGTAACTTTATTTTATTAACCACTTATTGAGTAAAAATATCATTTTCTTCTTCAGGATGTCAATGACTAATAAAAAACATATGTCATTGTTTCTTTAACAGAATCTATTTTAAAAAAAACAATAATTATTTAAAAAAATAATTTAGTACCTATCTCAAATTGTTACTTGATGATACAGAATTACTAGAATAATTTTTAGGAAAAAAATTTTGAATGTGACTTGTGGTTAAATTTAGTTGGTTGTTAATAATTTTTTGATTAGTTTTACACGCTTTATTTATCTCCAACGATTCCAAAGTCAAAAAAAAAGTAATAAATTTTAACCACAAAGTTAACCAAAAATATAGTCACAACTGCAATTTAATCCCGGAACTTTATATTGCCGGTAGACAGATTTACCAATTAAGCTGCAGTGACCTTTTAAAAAATGCTCATTACTGAGAAATCTTTTTTTTTTGACGTTGATAGTAACAATATATATTTTTTTAAATTACAATGATTCTCGAAAACCTTTGAGTAGAAACTTGCTAGATGGCGCCAGTTCGTTTTATTTACATAAAACACTAACGTAACTAAATACGTTCGTTTTTATAATATTAATGTGATTTATATTCTTCAGGAACCGAACATTAAGGACAGGCTCCCAACCTACAGCCTGAGATGAATCCGAGAAGGGAAGATATTTTGGAGAAGCTTGTTGTGATGAGCCACGGAGAAAGACGGCAGAGGCAGAAGAAAATCCCCCACCCGTTGGACCGACCAAGTGGAAAAGGCAACAGGTGCTTCTCTGGCTACAGTCCTAAGATCTGCAGGATGCCGAGTAAAGTGGAGTAGCGTAGACCGACGTGGATAATGAATCATATTATTTATTTAAAATTAATAAATGTAACACCTTTGCAAATGACGTATTATAAATTACTAAATTAGAGTTATAATTATAACAGAACTTACTTACTTACCATCTCCGCGGGGGTAGGCAGAGAGCATCGAGCGCCACACTCCTCTGTTCTGACACATAATTCTCGCCTCATCCACATTCGTACATCTTCTCATACAAGTTCGCCGATTTTTGAGGCTTCTAACAGAACCATCCTCCATTATCTGGTTTACCTGGTCATGCCAAGTCTTCCGTGGACGTGCTCTATTTCTGGTGCCATCAACACATGCGTCATATATCTTTCTTACAATTCTCTCCTCATTCATCCATAACCAACCACCTAAGTGATCCTTTCTTAATCTTACTCACTATACTTACATCAGCTTTACATTCTTTCCTTATTTCTTCATTCTTTACTCTGTCATAAATAGATTTGCCACATATACGCCTAAGTGATCTCATTCTTCTCGAATACCATCACTTTCGACTTTTAACATTCATCATGAGGTCGCTCTCCTCGCATACATCGTACATCCTACTCACTAGACTCTGTAGTTCTAGTTCATTATTCGCGATTAGTACTGCATCATCGGCGTACAATAAACAGCATACAATCAAATCGCCCATTTTTGCTCCTACATTCTCATACATTCCAGAACTCATTTGGTAAAAATGGTGTTTATTTTTAATAAGAAATTAATTAAACTTTAGGAGAACACATTCTTATTGTGAAGTTGTAATTATTCAGAACAGACGGTCTGTGATATTTTAAATATGAATTAAATATATTAATTATAAAGATATACATATAAAATCAATTTTATCGAAAAATATTGTTGTTGCGCCACCGGGAATCGAACCTGGATCTCTTTCCCAATCAAATCCTAGTTCGAATCCCGGTGGCGCAACAACAATATTTTTCGATAAAATTGATTTTATGTGTATATCTTTATAATTAATATATTTAATTCATATTTAATTAATTAAACAGTAAACGATAGAGTGTAACAAAGCTTTACAGTATGAAAACACAGTAAAGCACAGTAACGGCTTTGGTTTATATATCAATAAATATAAAAAATGAACGTTTCTAAGCACCTCAGCTTCCTTTTAACAATTTTCAATGGCCCCGATCGCCGAATATAATCGTCCATTTTATAAAACGGGTTTCCACAAATAATTCCCAAATGTCCTTCATTACCCAACATATTGATAGCACCGGGTGGTACAATCGTTCGGTATTGTATAATAAAACGAACGTAAATATATGTAACGGATTAACGGATCGCCCCGTCCGTTAAACGGATTCGTCCCGCGGGAAACGGAAGCCGGTCGCTAACGAATTGTGGACCGTTAATCGCCGAAAAAATACACGGGATCTCCGGGAGGGTTGTTTAACGTATAGCTATCCACAGCAATGTTTCGTTGATTATTAATACAATCACAAAAAAGTCTTATCTGGTCCGGGTGTAGACATGACATTGGTGTCACCCACTTGATCATTTTGGTACCGCTTACGCAATCAAATAGCTCCGAGACTTTTTTTAAATATATGACTGGATTGGAACGAAAATTTAAACACGGACAATATAATGTGCATTAATGTAAAAAAATACGTCTTGTTTACACAAAGATGTAATTTTTTCGAAGAGTAAATACTTTTACTGTTGCATAAAATTTATGTTTCCACAAAGAATGTTTATAGAATGCCTCTCTTCCCGTTTCTTATATTCCAAACCCCTCTCATATTTCATGTCTATCATATGAATAATTACAACTTCATAATTAGAATGTGATCTCCTAATAATAATTAATTAGATATATTGGGAACTGCAGTCCTATGGCGACATCTCCACCGGCTTAAATTCAGAGCGGTTACTTCAGGGGAAATAACATTTATATGACAGTAAATTAAAGAGAAAATAGTTTAATATATTTCAATTAAATAACATAATGGTTAAATAAAATCAACGGCAATAGAATATCGGCATTTTGACAGGAATCAATTACTAGAGATACTCAAGAAATACTCATCCTAAAATCATAGTTGACATAACCAAGTTAGGTTGCACCGCCATAGACAAATTCAATAAAAAGCTTTATACTACACAATTGGGCCGGCGGTAATGAACTCCACCTGACGAAACAGATCCCAACCGAAGTGTGGTCGTATCGGAGCATAACATTGGTGTCAGGTACAGATCCAAGTCGTGATATGCCTTCTCACCAACATCCTTGCATGGGAAATCCTCAATGGCTTCCTTCAGAGCACTTCTTAGAAAAGAATGACTGCCTTTTGGTTGCAGATTAAAACAAAATGGCGTGTCCCGCTCCGGACACACAATAGATAATGTTAAGTACTAGCGACACAATCGCACAATAGGTTACATTATGATCATATTTTATCCTTCGTTTGTTGTATATTACATACATATTTCGGTTTTTAGCACACGCTTCTTTTCAAAAACGAAACATCTATGACTTAACGGATGGTATAGAGATGGTACGCAGCTGACTCGCAACCATAGACTCTTACCATACTCGGATAGGTACTATGACGTAATGTCACAATATATAATTCAAAATTGATACTTAAGAACACCGTTTGTACAATTCCTGGGAGGGCAATACAGAATGCATTTGTAGAAAAGCAATCGGCTGTCGTCGAAGGTATAATGGAGATAACAATAAAACATATAACAATAAAAATTATTATACGTCAACGGGATTCGCTTATTTCAAGCTTCGTCAGGACGTATTTAAAACTAATCATAAATACAAAAAGAGTGCACCTATACATACATAAAGAGGGAGATAGAATATAAAATTATATGTGAAAGAGAGAGACAGAATACATATACAGATAAGACGGAACATTAAGGAATGGAAAATACAGTTTTGATGGATATTAATTTGATTACTAAGAATTGGCGTACCACTATTTATTGCCTTTTTCATTTCAAGGGCTTCTAAATTATATTAATGTTCCGTCTTATCTGTATATGTATTCTGTCTCTCTCTTTCGCATATAATTTTATATTCTGTCTCCCTTAATGTTCTATATCCCTCTTTATACATATATAAGTGTACTCTTTTTGAATTTTTGATTAGTTTTAAATACTTTCTGAAGATGCTTGAGACAAGCGAAACCGGTTGACGTATAATAAATTTCGTGGTTTCAAATAAAGTGATTTCTTTCTATAGAAAAAAATGTATGCTGTATAAAAATAATTATTTGATTTTATAATTTAAACAACAATAAATAAATTTAAAATATTTCAAATAAACCGTATACGAATAATAGTACAATATTGTATTTCAGATACGCCTGGATAATTTGACTGTAACCAGCCGTTTCCCGGATTGTCGATTGGAGAGGAGGCAATCTGGAGATAGGAGGATACCGTCAATTTCCGAAATTGCCGGGAATCCTATCAGGCTGGGATAATTAATTGCGGCTCAGACTCCGCGCGGTCACCGGCTGTCACAGGGGAGGTCTTGGACCGTGGCTTCAGGAGCCACCCCTGACGGGGGATACGGAGGGCAATTAGCATCACAGGTAAGACGGACGATTTAAATAGATTAGATTGATTATTGAAAATCTATTTAGGTAGATCAAAACTAACCTTAAACTGGGAAAATTAAGAAACAGAATTTTTGTTATTCTTATTAATAAAAATAAGAGATCTCTCAAAATTTTTATATTAAATACAATTTATTATAAAATTAACAAATTTTGTATAAATCGTTTCGGCTGATTTCAATTCCATTGTATCTTCACCAAGACAGAAGCACACTTACTGATCCATAAAATAAAATATTAAACGAAATTAACTGTCGGTAGGCGCATAGCTCCATTTGTGTCGGAAGTGGGAGGGAAGATAATGATAATGAAATGGGAATACATGATGTCACGTTTGGATGCATACGTCCCCGTGTGTGGGCCTACCAAAACAACAAGAGGAGAAATATCACGCTATGTGTGGGGCCCACTGTACTCCCATTAATCAATAAGAAACCCGCTGTTTTGCAAAAGATCTAATCAATATGGCGAGCTGTCACTTCTTTGGTGGAAATGGATCGAGATTGTAAAACAGGAAGTCGAGTCTCGGAAGGGCCTGTATGAGTTGCTTAGCGTCCCTGGCCCTGCTTTGGCTAAGTGTTTTTTTGTTGAAAAATTTCTGGATGGCAGTTTGGCGAGCTGAATCTTGCTGGTTCTCGTCAATTCGGATCTCCTGGGACACTGGTGTGTGCAAGATGTTAAGAAGTTAGAAGAATTAATGGACATGAAAAACATAAAAACGGTGTATGTCTAGACATTAGTGCGAGAAGCGTGGATAATTATAAAATTAATTGAAATTATAGCTCATAATGTGAACAAAAATTGTTGTCATTATGCATTCACCCTTCCCTGCAGATACGAGTAACCTCGTATAGCGGCCCATTTTTGAGAACCCAAAAATATGTAAGTACCGATTTAAGCTAGACCGGTGGCGTGGAGCTCGGGCCCTGGCGTTCTATCAATGACATGGAAGGATACCCGGTCAGCCCGAGCTATACATGATAGTATATTCAATTTTTTAAGTAAAAAATAATACAAGCAACTCACTTTGTACATAAACTCTCTCTCTCTCACGAGTCTCTATTCTGCTTCCACAGCGTGAACTGCTTGCCTCTATTTTTCGCGATCTTGTTCAGACGACGTATAGCGAAACTCTAGTCATGTTTTGGACTCGGTATATCTATCATATAGTAGCTGGACATCTCGCCCGTTCGTTCTCTATGATCACCAATTTCTCCATAGATAGGAGACATTCATTTTTTTCGCAGTCCACGGTATACGCAATACCACATTTCAAAAGGCGTCGTGCATTTTAAATTCATATTAATTAGATAGTAAAGTAGATTAATTTAGTCTAATTAATCAATTAATTCAATTTTTAATTTATATTATTCATACATAAACCTTTCTGCGCTTCTAGTAATATCTATGCGTTTAATAAAATTTATTAGATACATAAAAAATTTTATGCCTAAAGATTTATCCATACATAAAAATTGACACGTTTCTGCAAAATTCGGGACCTTCTCATAAAAATTTCTACATCATTTTGTATAATATTTTCTTGTATTCGTGGGGATGGATCCGCCATGAAATGTTGTAATAATGTAATAAAAAAATTTAAAAGGCACACAGCGCTTGGTCCCACAGTAAATACTTTTAAATTGTGTAAATGGTCATATACAATGTCTATTAATACACACAATTTGATTTAGCTAATTCATATTTTTCAAAAGAATACGATGTATAATTGATTACAAACTCTTAAGATCGGTGTACTTTGCACTCTGCTACTCATTAATTAATTATGCTATTTTAGTTCGGGGAGGAGCAGCAAAAATAATATTTAAGTCGGCTAAAAGAGCACAAAAGACAATTATTAGCGTAATAAATAGTCGTCCTTTTAGATATACAGGAGATCTTATATTTAAAGAGTACAATGCCCTAGACTCGTTCAATATTTCCATGCTAACAACAATTCGCCCCAAGCAATAAATAATGGACACAACACAAGCCAAGCAACGAACATCTACCCGCCAGTTCCGAGAGCAACAACGACATTTTATCAAAGATTCTACAAGTTCTTAGCTCCGTAACTGTACAACTGGAAATCGTTCACTTCCAATAAGATTACACATATATGATCCAATTGGGTAGAGATCAATCAGAAACATGGCTATCCACTAGTAATACAGTGCCTACACTAATAATTCACTAGTTTTACAACACACTCACTACTTTTTTTTCTCTATTTTTATTTTTATTCCTGCCGAATTTTTATATTTCTTGAATTAAATAACACCACAATAGCACGAAAAAAGCTGGCTACTTTAACACAGACGGCAGTCTAGCAAAATAGTAAGGACAATGCTGTATTTATCAGAGGAGTCTACTCCATCCCACACAATAAACTTATGCAACATACTTGTATCTTATGTATATCATGTTATATTATTATATATTCACCTCTACCTAACCAACAAAAATATGTATGTCAATAAAGTCTAAAGATGTTAGTTATTGGTTTTGTGGATGGCTATCGCCATCACTCTCGGCGATGCTGAACTTACCCAGCAGCAATCGGCAAATAAAACGCAACTCTAATTAGCCTTAAAGACACTCGGTACCAACGGCTTGCAACAATACCAACGCGTTCAGCAGTGATAGGGAGGTCGTCTCACGAGCTTCACTCTTCTAATCGCCACCTTTCTAGTCAACGGCTCCAGAAACCGCCTCTAATAAGATTTCGCGCAGTAACTTTTCAGTAATGTTAACTTTTAAATTTTATAAGCCTTTATTCTAATAAACTAACTACAAGCAGTAAATAGTTTCTGTTTTAATAACCTGCCACCTACCTCATTCACATTTACATCATCAATATAATATCAAACGAACACGAGAGTGGTGGATGAAATAATCTCACACTAATCACATTATTTACAACATAACCTTCAAAATTCTTCAAATTCAAGCCCACATTTGAATACACCGACACACATTCACCGTTTTCTCACACACATACATTCAACCATCCAAACTGCACATCCAACAATTCAAATGAGAGTTTGTTCCAGAGATTGCTCAGAAGCAGTGGCGTAACTATAAAAATTGGGCCCCAATGCAGAATGGAAAAAGGGCTCTCTAAATAAGTATTGTATACGAATATTAGTAGTGCATGCTCTATCCATTAAACAGTAAGAACAAAATTTATCTTGTCTTTTATCATATTCACACTTTCATGAAAAAAAAAATGTTTCTAGACATTTATGTGCAATTGCAATTTAAAAAATATTTTGATAGTGGGGTACCGCTACTGTATATATGATAAAAATTATTCTAAAAAAAAAAGACTCCAAGTATACAACTCTTCACAGATTTCAAAGTACCAAAAATAATAGACATATATAAAAAAAAAACAATTATCCAAATTTTCAAAATTAAAAATCAATTAAATTTTAGAAGCAAATTCCGATCTACAAGATTTAGAGACCAAATTGATATTACAAAACTAAAATAAACCGCAACCCAAAATCACTATATTTATCAAGGCATCAAATTTTTTAATAATCTTCCCATCACAATTAGAAAAATTACAGACGATCTGAAGTAAAAAAAATATGAACACAGACTAACTGAAACATAAACTCTCATATATACTACTTCTCTATACATGAGAAGAAATAAATGTTAAAAGAAATATATATATATGATTATTCTAAAAATGTATTATATAATATTTTCTAATATTAAAATAAAAAAATGAGCCATTGTTAAAGCAGGATATAATCATTTTGTCAATCTTCACCAGCCCATCTCGATGTGCATGTTGTCCATTTGTTCAATTATACTCATCCAAATATTACCCACTGAATAATAAAAATGAAAAAGAAAAATAAATATGACATGAAAAATCACTTCACGTTATGTACGCCAAGGTATAACAAACACCCTTTAAATCTTTTGAAATTATTGTGCTTAATAAAGAATTATTTGAGTAGCTCTTTTTGTCCACAATCTCGCAAGCCACGCAGCGGACTCGTCCATCAAACTAAACCAATTAAGAAAACCACAATGCCAATGAAAACTGGATAACATTAAAGTAACAAAACCAATTATTCATTCACTACGCTTCAAATTGTCATCATCGCGATGAAAATTTGCTTCATTTGAAGTGATTAGTTATTTTTAAAAGGTTATCTTTGAACGAGGAATTCATTGGAAATTGATGCTCTCCTCGGAAACGAGAAACGTACAAAAGTTAATAATTGTGAATCGTGTGAAATTAATAAGAAATAAGTGTACTAACTATAATAGTACTAGTATCAAGTGGCGTCTTGTCGACTAGAAAGATGTGATGTCACATGTGTCGTATTTTAAGATATCGAAAAAAAGTTTTTTAAATGAGATTCCACTAACACGAACTTCACTATCTCATTGTAATTCTCTCAGTCCAGCTTATTCTCCCTATCTCTCTCCAGCACCACATCTCAAATGCTTATCACCGCCACATCTCAAAAGATAATTAGCTTATACAGATATGCGCCTTGCAAGAGACGAGCTTAAATTTCTTAAGATAAATGTTTCAGGGAAATAACTGATCACCATGCCAGTATGGCGGTGAGAATGGCTGCACAGAGGCTGCAGGATACAGGTGGCGGTGAAAAGACTCCTAGTCGGACGATGCCAATAGGAAAACAGGACTGATCAGGCAGGCGACAGCAGAAGCGGCTAGCATGGGTCCGTAGTGGATGCCGGAGAATTGTGTAGAATGATGAAACTGTGATGCAATAAGTTTGGGAGCATTGGCTGATGCAATCGGCACCAGGATTTCTGCGGAGGTTGTCGGACGTGCTCAAGATTTTACCAATGCCTAATACGATGAGACGATGTGGATATTGCGAGCTCTGAGTAATCTTTGTGAGACCGGTTATTATATTGTAATTGATTCGCCACGACGATTCTAACGACACCGCATGGAACATGTAATGGCGGTGAGTTACATTTAACAATAATAATAAGATAGCTGTAGATATCTTGGATAATAACAATTTACACAGTAAACTGGTAAATCAGATGGTGGATTACGATGAATTATTCCAAAGTAATGGCTCTTTGGATCGAGGCAAGTTATTTATCGGAATTTAAATTTCAACATCAGAGACTGCTAGTTCTTTTGCTTGTATAATATGCATACGCGCAGTTTAATTATTTTTGACAGTAGGTACTCAGATATTAAAATAAACCCATGACACTGGTCAACCGTTTAGATTTCACATTCGTATACTTACTTTGGTTTTTACTTTTTGAGATAACAGAGAAAAAATGGATAATAAATACAAATTAAATGTATTAATTAGAAAGATATACATATAAAATCAATTTTATCGAAAAATATTGTTGTTGCTACGGGAATTCGAACCTGGATCTTTTCCAATCCGGGGAACGTACATTAACCGATTATGCTACAGCACACAGTACATTGACGACAAATTTTTGAACCTATATGTTACACTTTTAAAATTGTCCTTCCCTTTCACCGGCTAGACAGTGTAGAACATGAGATACGCTGGTTCTTTTACCTTGAGCACACATACCCACCTCATTTTTGCCACATTCTACCTTCATTCTAAACTGGGAAAAAATTATAATAATACCTGGAGGTGATAAATAAAAAATGTTAGTCTTTAGTAAAAGTGAGACATCTAATCAAGAAAAATATACAATTACAAGAAATAAAACAAATCCAAACTACAAATCCTCATCTCGTCGGGTTGGGCGCGAGTTCGACGTCCTTCTTGTATGGGACACCAGACATCTTGGCATCACATCACGTTTTGGCCCACAGCATCTAGGCCGACGCGATCAGATTCGTAGACGTGATTTTTTGTAGATTACCATAGTAAAATTTGTCGCCTTCAGTGAAGCGACTAACTCCAAGCTAATCCAAAGTTGAAATTGAAGTAAAAAAAACAGAGGTATGCACCAATGTCAAAAACCAGAGGTTAAATACCAGAAGCAAAGCCCAGAGGTTAAGCTCAGAGGAAAACGTCTTATTTTCTGTAAAGATCATTTTTCATGCGACTAGATTAACAAGATAACATTAAATTATGCACTAGTGATTGAACAAAAAAAAAACACTTACCCTCTAGGTAGAGTGAATCACACACGGCTACATTTTAGTCTGACAGGTCTGGCGACGGTTTGAAAACAAACCATAAATTTCAACCATTTTTATAAGCTCAGACACCGAATGTGATACCAACCTTTTGTGAAATGTCAAGGTGCTTGACAAAAATATGTGACGGGGCAATTGTATACGAGATCCCCATTGATAACGTCACAATCTATCGTTCCATTATTTGAAATCCATCTACTTTAATACATTTAATTAGTATTTAAAATATCACATAATTCTGAATAATTACAACTTCACAATGAGAATGTGTTCTCCTTAATAAATTGATAATATTTTATTTTTTACATCAAATAAATTTGAATAACATTTTTTTATACAATACACAAGAAGCCATTTCAAGTATACAAAAAGAAATCTTACTTCAACACCACAATGTACTTCCGTGAGGAGCTTCTTTGACGTATCGTCGTTGTAGAAAAAAAAATTAGTTGAACAATTAAAGAATTGGCATCATTTGTGATGTTTTTTACCTTAACAATGGGAAATATTGTCAATTTTTCGAAGAACAGTTCAATACAATTACGCAATATCATATTGCAGTGTTTTTCAAACGGTGTACCGAGGCACATCATTTTTTTTTTCATACACTTAATGCTGAACGTCGTGGTCCTCTGAAATGTCTCAAATTTGATCCACACATCAGAAGGATCTAATCTTGAGCCATATTGATCGCAGGGTTTTAAAAGAACCCTGCTGACTCTTTTATTTGGTCTTAGTACCTTATAGAACACAGTCCTTCTCTCAACTGTTCCTGTGATCGTGAACTTTTCGAGATGCATCGTTTATTTTTTATTATATGTAAGAATTCTTCACCTGCACGTTGCCGAAAGCCTTTCTGTAATCCTTAACTGCTGGAGGATAGAGACCTTTGCGTACCTCGCAGTCCACGGGAATAGTCTCTAACGCCAGCGGTAGGCTGCCAATACGTTAACAAGGCCTTAATCCCAGAGCTATTCGCGGAGTTCCGGGAAAGCATTATTAAAGCCATCGAATATTTCTTAATATTTATTTATTATTTTTAAGATTAGCAAAATCAACTTTGTGGTTAAGATACATTATTTTAAATTGTTCACTTTATTTAATTTACCACATCTACCGGTTTCGAAAAATATCATTTTCTTCTTCAGGATGTCATTAACTAATCAAAAACATATGTTATTGTTTCTTTAACAGAAACTATTTTTAAATACTAAATAAATGTATTAATTAGTAATTGCTAATTAGTAATATTGCTGTTGCGTCACCGTGATTCGAACCTGGATTCCTTTCCAAACCGGGGAATGTGCACTATCCAACTATGCTACAGCGATAGTACTTTTGACGATAAATTTTCGAACCAATATGTTACACTTTTTCAAATTAATACATCTATCGTTTCATTATTTGAAAGCCATCTACTTTGTTTTTACGGAATCTCAAATACCTTTTGAGTAAACCAATAGTAGACGCCAGAATTAATAATTTATTTTTATTAAATTTTGAACACATTGATACAACAATATTTTTCGATAAAATTGATTTTATATGTATATCTTTATAATTAATATATTTAATTCATATTTAAAATATCACAGACCGTCTGTTCTGAATAATTACAACTTCACAATAAGAATGTGTTCTCCTTAATAAGAATCCATTTTTAAAAAACAATAATTATTTAAAAAATTAATTTAGTACCAAACATAAATAGTTTCTTGACAAAAAAAATAGTTTCCTTATATACTTACTTATATTATATAACCATAAGCAATATACCGTAAAATAATTAATATCCATAGCTGAAAAATGTATACCTACCTTAGACTGCAAAGTGAAGAGTTCCAAATTTATCGCAGAAATAAATAGGTATCCTTCTTTTCGCTCAAATTCCATATATCTAAACAAAACACTGGATTTAAACTGAAGTTCTCCTAATTAAATAATGGAACAAAGTAATAAGTATATATTAGGAACAGAGCATAATGGAAAAAAATGTGAAGTATGAAGGATAACCGTTCAAAGCATCGTTCACAAAAATGTTGCGTTGAGCATCTAAGAACATCTGAAAGTCATATATACCAAACATCGGCGTTTTTAAGCATAGTTAAACTATAGACAAAAAAACGTTTAGGTCTCTTTTATTACTTACTTACTTACATAAAATCACGCTGTTCTGAGGATAGAGCGCCACACTCTTCTGTACTGACACACAATTTTCGCCTCATCCACATTCATACACCTTCTCATACAAGCTCGACGATTATTGAAGCTTCTAACAGAACCATCCTCCAGTGTCTGGTTTACCTGGTCGTGCCAAATATTCCGCAGACGTCTTCTACTTCTGGTGTCATCAACACTTTGTGTCATATATTACCACTCTCTCCTCTCCTCATTCATCCGTTCCATATGACCAAGCCATCTAAGTGATCCTTTCATAATCTTACTCACTATGCTTTACATTCTTCCCTTATTTCTTCATTATTTACTCTGTCATAAATGGATCTGCCACATATACGCCTAAATAATCTTATTTCCACTACATTCAGTCTACTTTCGTTCCTCTTCTGTCATACATCAGTGTCGGTACCAGGTCTCTATTGTGAACCGCTAGTCTTGCCTCAGTGGACAAGTTCCCATTAACTATAATTCCATTCAAAGCGCCGTTCACTTCATTCCCTGCAATCACCCTCCTTTCGATATCTTTCTCTGTCTTTCCGTTTCTATCGAACATATGTACTTCCCAAATACACAAAATCATCTACTTGTTCCAAACATTAATTACCTACAAGTATTTAGCACGGTGTCTTGCTTTCCTCTTTCTCGAATACCATCACTTTCGACTTGTTGACATTCATAATAAGGTCGCTTATATCGCGCCTCTACTGCGACCTCGCAATCCTGTGCGATACAATAGGTTTTAAGCCTATGTATTTAAATCCTAGTCTTTAATAGGCTATTTATTAGGTCTTTAATTAGGTTATTATTATTAAATTAATTATTTCGGAAGTAAGTTTATAGAACTCCATAATCACACGTATGAAATTAAAAACATTTGTTTTTAGTTCCTGTCCATTCAATTTCCGTGAGACGCGTTTCGCCTTATGAGGGCATTATCAATCTAACCATTTTAAATTCAACAACTTGTTTGTGTCTGAAATCTATTGAAAGGGTACAGCTATATAGTGTTAAGTACTTAAGATTTTTATATTTTGACACGATTCTAAGGAATGAATCTGTTCAAACACTAATGCTATTTTAATGATAGGTAATATATGGAAGAAGACAGCTATACAATTTTATGTAAATGAAGTAGAGACAACATAATTCATGTTAATTCTTAGGGTTTTTTTTTTAAATTTAAAATGGTTAAAATTAAAATTCAACACACTTTTCCATAGCCTAGCCACTATTTAACATTAAAATAAACAATAAATGCCTCCATCGTTTTAGATATCATAAAACGTTAACGAAGATAAAAACGTTAAATATTAAATAAAAATATAGTCCTCTATTACCTATTTTCTAACCCTTTAAAAATGATTTAGACTTGCGATATCAAAGCAGTAAACCCTTTTATAGCAAGGTGCACGGTACGTTTCAGCATTACTTAACGTCATTGCCAGGCACATGTGATGACTAAGGGTTTAAACCTTGTAAAATAAGACGCAGTAAGGATGACAGACAATGCAGCCTCATCCCTGGCGCGGCACTCGACTGTGCCGCGGCGAAGAGCGGGGGCTCCCACTCCGCTACTTTGGCGCTACATGTTTCGTGCAGAGGGCCAGTGGTGCACATGCTCGACATGTGACTATATTAAATTTAAAAATTACATGTATTAAAATTAGAAAGATGTACATACAAAATAAATTTCATCTAAAAATATTGTTGTTACTACCGGGATTCGAACCTGGATCTCTTCCGACCGATTATACTACACCAACACAGTACATCGACGACAAATTTTCGAACTTATATGTTACACTTTTCAAATTAATACATCTATAATTCCATTTTTTTAAAGCCATCTACTTTATTTTTTATGGAATCTCATATATACCTTTGAGCAATCCGATAGGAGACACCAGAATTTATTTATTATTATAATACAATACTAATATTGCGCAATACACAAAGAAAAAAAATATATAATGTCAGCATGTTATTTCATAATTAAAATTAAAAATAAAATGTGAAGTAAAGCAATTTATTTGTCATCATTGAGTTGAGACACAAAAAATTTTAATAATGTAGTCCTATAAAGAGTTTAATTTACAGCAAAAATGTCGACTACCTCCGCATATTCATTCCCCAAAGAATGCATTCTGGGGACTGCAGAGTTAGCTAGTGCATGAGTTCTGACATCACCACTGTAATAGAATAATGAATTATGTCTCAATAACCTCAACGGTGTGTGAAAGTCAAGCAGGCCAACAATCTGGAGTCAGTCTGTCAAACCATTGATGATCCTGTATATAAATATAAGGTCGGTCATCGTACGTCTCACTGATAATTGTAATAATTGCTGACGACTAAGGACATAATCATAATTAATATCTTCAGAGCGTATATTTAATTAAAAATTAATGAATCTTAGAAACTTTCTCTGGATTATTTCAACCGCCATCGAGTGAGCAATGAAATGTGGCGACCATATGACCGAATTATATTCTACCAGTAATTCATTCATTCAAATCCCAGTAGCAACATCAATATTTTTCGATAAAATTGATTTTATATGTATATCTTTCTAATTAATATATTTAATTCATATTTATAATACATAGTCCGATGGTTCTGGATCCCTGCACTTGGAGAAAGTAGCGTAGTCTTGTGAGCGCGAGGGAGACGGCAGCTGGTTAACATAAACAGTAAGAGAAAGAGGGAGTTGACACTAATGTGATATTTATGACATCTTTATCGGAAAACGATGGCTTTAGCTGCATTCAGTACAGGGGGAACATGGATTCTGTGTGCGAGACACTAAACCGTACATACTCATACACTTGCATACATGCACACGTATACGTACACCACTTTTGTGTGTATTCAATCTTGTATTTCCCTCGGAAGTTCCATCCTAAAGTGCTGTTGTATCTCCTTAAAAAACTTACAAAATACAACTATCGAACATAACAATTATGATTTTTTAATGTTTCTATATTTAATAAACACGTTGTGTGGAAGAACTTTAAGCGATTTTATTTATTTTTTTACATAATAAGCTAGACGTCATTGATTTAACTGACTCGATTTCGTAACGTGTTCCTACTAAAAGTACTAGAGCTATTTAATTTGAATGTTTTAAATCCGAATTCAGTACAACAACTCATGCAGAATACTGTTCGGATTGGCGCGTTATTGCAGCGCTTCTACAATGTTTGCCGAAGGCCGTATACACGGATTCGTTCCGCTTCTGAGACATCGAGTTGCGAGCGTAAAGCTGCGGCTGGAGCTCAGCACCAACTCTCTGGTGCAAGCGGCGCTCTCGTGTTAAGCTGTTTCCCTGACCAGAGAATGGCAACGCCTAGAGAATAGCTACAGATACAATAATGGCCGTCACTGAAGTATTTATATTTTGTTAATATTTATTGTTTATTCAGACGCTGATAATTTAATAATATGATAATTATGACTGACAATTAAATAATTTGATAATTCTGGCGTCTGCTATCAGATTACTCAAAGGTATTTAAGATTCTTTAAAAATAAGATAGATGGCTCTTTCAAATAATGGAACGATCAAATGTAATACTATCAAAAAGATAACATATAGGTTCGAAAATTTGTCGCTAAAAATATTGTCGCTGTAGCATAGTTGAATAATGCACCTTCTCCGGTTAGAAAAGAGATCCAGGTTCGAATCCCGGTAGCGTAACAACAATATTTTTCGATAAAATTGATTTTATATGTATATATTTCTAATTAATATATGTAATTCACATTTAAAATATCACAGTCTGTTCTGAATAATTACAACTTCACAATAAGAATGTGTTCTCTTAATTATACAATTGTTATTCGAACTAATGGATATGATTTTGAGTTTTCAATCTCAATTAAATGGCTCATAAAAATTATTAAAAAATAACGAAAAAAAATTTTTTCATTTGATAACAGTGATCATATTCTTTTTAGATTTTCTCACATTTCACCTATATAAATAAAATTATTCTTTACCAGCCTATTTTTGGTGTATTTGAAGGTGAAGGGATTGTTAGAGAGGTAGTTAGAGCGAGAAAGGACGATTTGATTACATATTGTGACTCATTAATTAGTGTAATTAATAAATCAAGCCGCTACGGTTTTGAATAATTATTTTTAAGCAAATATTTTAAAACTTAATTCTTCAGTTATTCACTTTTTACTTGAGAGCATTTCTTATTATCACATTTCACTGATACAATTTTAAAACGATTTTGTACATGAATACTACTTTTGAATAGTGAGACTTAGTCGAAGTGTAACCTCGTGAAATAATACCTATAAATAAATATGAATTAAATATATTAATTAGAAAGATATACATATAAAATCAATTCTATCGAAAAATATTGTTGTTGCGCCACCGGGATTCAAACCTGGATCTCTTTCCTAACCGGGGAAGGTGCATTATCCAACTATGCTACAGCGACAATATTTTTAGCGACAATTTTCGAACCTATATGTTACCTTTTTGATATTAATACATTTAATCGTTCCATAATTTGAAAGAGCCATCTACCTTATTTTTACAGAATCTCAAATACCTTTGAGTAAACTGATAGCAGACGCCAGAATTATCAATTCATTTTTATTAAATTTTGGACACATTGATATAACTTTATTATTAGGAGAACACATTCCTATTGTGAAGTTGTAATTATTCAGAACATAGGTCTGTGATATTTTGAATATGAATTAAATATATTAAATATATTATTTAAAATATCACAGAGCTATGTTCTGAATAATTACAACTTCACAATAAGAATGTGTTTTCCTAATAATACCTATAAAACTCATTTTAATACTTGTGCTAAGAATAATCTAAAATCCTTGATATACGGGTAAATTATTATTTATACAGTTTCTAAATAGGACCCACACAGCCCGTTGCAAACAATAAAGAATGCAAATCATCAACAAGTAATAATAATTAACAAGTTTCACAGAGATGGTGGTGATGCCCTCTCGGGGGACCATCGATCAAAACGTCATCTCCAATGCTTGATCGACGTTATAGACTCGCACAAACGTCCACCCTTCAGGTCTGCAATACCATTAAATACCATTACGCTGCCGAAATAGACTGCGGGAGCGTCACACCATCACGAATATTCCCCATAATGAACGAAGGAAATTACTTTCTATAAAGACAGTAATAATTGAAATGTTTAGCGATATTTACCCTTCGTTCATCTGGATTAAAAGGCCAGCATGCTGTCGCTTTCGTGAAACTACAACACTATTCAATTGCTGTACCGGCTACCGATTGCGTTCAGAGCTCAATAAAATAAAATGCCCGAGAAATCTGTCACAAGCGAACGGTTCTCCTGCTCCACAGATTATACCGAAGTGAAGTATCCGCAGATCCAAAACAACACTAACAGCAATGCGGCTCATGCTAACTTACGAGACGGGGTGATTTTGAACGTGACGTCAGTTTGTAATGTCACAATATATTCAGGCCTATTCTCAAAATTGCAATATTGAAATGAAGGTGATTGTTACACCAACCCTCAAAAATAGACAGTATGTAAATTAACGTCCGTGTTATATTTGAATGAGAGAGAGGGAGAGGGAGTGAGGGAGTGAGGGAGATAAACGTACCATAATGTGTCAAAACATAAAAAATGACGCAAACGACGTCTTTCCATTCTCGAGTTTCGACTAAAAATATAAGTTTTTGGTTAAAATAAGTACTAATACAGTATTCAAAGTTCACAGAAAAAGGTTTGTTCATAAATTACCTATTGATTTCCTCATCCGCAGCGTCGTAGTGAAGAATCACGCCATTTTTATGTTTTGACAGATTATGGTACGTTTATCTCCCTCACTCCCTCACTCTCTCTTCCTCTCTCTCATTCAAATATAACACGGACGTTAATTTACATACTGTCTATTTTTGAGGGTCGGTGTAACAATCACACCTTCATTTCAATATTGCAATTTTGAGAATAGGCCTGATTGTGTCGTTACGCAGGTGCTGTCACCTGTTCTGCGTATGGTATCCCCCCGACTTTGCGTCTGCGCAATAAGTAGAATTTCGGTTTGGACAGACGGGCGATATTCATGATTCGTGCGCTCCGTATCTAGAATTTAAATGTAAATCTTTTATCATCCGTTCTTGTAAAAAGGGCAATTATATTTGGTGATATAAATTCTCGCGCCCTGTGTGTGGTGTGTGCGTCCCTGATTGGCATTGTGAAATTCTTCTGTTCTAGAAACGTGCAGTTTCCTTTTTTCACTGATGGCACTTTTTACAAATGACATAATTTGGATGGCAGTTGTGTGGTGTCAAGGCCACTTTAATTACACAAGCAAGATGGCGTAAGAGATAAGGAGATACAAAACTCAGGACCACAAGGTAAAAAAGAAGAACCCAAATATTACGCTGCAATATAAATTTTGTTGAAACTAAATGTCTTTCAAGTTATACTTTTAAAATCAGCAATGTTATCTTTGTGGTTAAGATTCATATTTTTATTTATTATCTTTGTTTTATTAACCACTAAAATGAGTTTAAATACATCTACCGGTTTCGAAAAATACCATTTTCTTCTTCAGGATGTCATAACTAACTAAAACATATATTGTTTCTTTGACAGAATCTATTTTTAAAAAAAAAAAAAAAATTTGAACAATAGTGGGTTTTCAGAATTTGCTAATCATTTGATAGAAAATGGTCATGATTTTGATAAAAAATTGGGATTGTCAATTTTGCATATAAACGGTGTTGGTCACAAATTAAATAATTTGGAATCGTTGGAGATAAATAAAGCGTGTAAAACTAATCAAAAAATTATAAACAACCAACTAAATTTAACTACGAGTCCCATTCTAAAATTTTTTCCTAAAAATTATTCGAGTAAATTTATATTAAGTAATGATTTGAGTTAGGTACTAAAAAAATAGATTTTTTAAAAATAGATTCTGGTAAAAAAAACAATAATATATGTTTTAGTTAGTTATGACATTCTGAAGAAGAAAATGGTATTTTTCGAAACCGGTAGATGTATTTGAACTCAATTAAGTGATTAATAAAACAAAGATAATAAATAAAAATATAAATATCTTTCAAGTTAGTAATTATAACCTATAACCCATATTTAATATTTTTTAAATCCTGAGGAATGTGACTCACAAATCTTATGCTCTCAGCTGAAGCCGTCGGTGTAGGTGTGAGACACCCATCTCACCCTTGACAAAGTATAATTGACACGTTGATGAATTCAACTAATCTTTATATAATTTGAATATTTACGACCTAATGTTTGGCGTCTGGTAATTCTGGGATTAAAATTATTATTGTTGTTATTTGTTTGTGCGATAAGTGTCGGGTTCACTCGGCGCTGAACGGCCGGCCCGAAAAGGCGTGTTTCACGATCATTTTAGTGCGACACTACACCGATCATACCCTTGAAAATAGGTAATGAGCTACAATGATCCTTTTCAGTAACAACAGACGCGGGATAACCGAGAAAATTTCTATTTGACATACTCAACTCGTGAAAACCTCAAATTTAACATATGTACATAGGTTAGATCGCATTTTTTGAGGAAACATCGGCCTAGATTTCTTTGGGGAAACTTAGGCTGATGTTTCGTCACGTGCCATTGACAAGGCGTTGCTTTAAAAAAATGTGCAATGCTCATGATTTAATTTTATTGAGGGATTTTGACAGTGTAAACATATTGTAACAAACATAATAACTATTTAACATGTGATACTAATAATGAAAATCCACAAAAATATTTAGATACATAAGTATGTTTAGAAACAGAAAATTAATGATAAGAAGAAAAAAAAGAGGGAGAAGGATAGGGAGGTTGCAACTATTGTTGCGGTAAAGGGAGAGCAACATGTGTTTGTAGATAGAATGATTGGCCAAAATTGAGATTGTGGTGGTTTATAAGAAGAACCCATTGAGCGTAGTAAGATCAATTTCTGTAAATTTCTCATTATGGTATTGACCGGTGAATGAATGAATTTTGTATGTAAGATGTTCTACTTCTGGGAATGTGGAAGAGTGCGGATTGCCGGGTTGATCTAGATGGTACATGGAGAGATATTAATCCTAATTGGCTGGGACAGTCAATATGGCCTTACAGTAGTTTAAAGAGAAGTATTTGGTCAGCATGTGTTCTACGGTTTTCATATTGTGGAAGTTTGCTGCATCTAAATAGGAGTTGAATGATTTTGAATTCGTTCTAATCTCGCAATATACGTAATCTGGCATTGGTTCCAGATTTGAGATGCGTACTCTAAGTGACTACGAACGAATGCGTAATACAGTATTTTGAAGCAGTATGGATTTTGGAAGTGTGAAGTTTGAAGTATGAATCCTAGCATATCATTCAAAAGTTGTTATCTTGTTCATTATTTGGAATATATTTTCTAAAATATGTGTTGAATACGTTTAAGAATATGTCCATTGGCCTCTTCGATTTTCGCTGGTGTTTATCGTGGATCTCTTTTATCGCCCTCTCCTCGGATCATCCAGATTTATATTTCTTTCAGTGCAGCTTTTCCATCACATCTCGTATACTTCCGACCTATTTCTCCCCTTCGGTCAGTGGTCCAGGTTCCACTCGTTAATAATAGATGTTTTAATAAATGATTAATTATAATTTATTTAACTGAATTTATGTTTTTAAAAAACGTATGTTAAGCTTTTTTTAATACCTATACAACTTTACTGCTCTCTGATATGGCAAAATTTGTGCTAAAGCGTAAAGAAATAACCTATTACGGATTAGAGTACACGTGATGTCCTCTCCGGCGATGCATGATGATGGATATTCAGCATCCTGCTGATGCGCCCTTTGCCCCGGAGCTGGATGCTGCGTGAAATGGTTTAGTACCGTAGGAAGTGCAGTTGCATGTACGGCGGCAACTTGCAGCGAGGATATGCAGGGTGTTTAATGCACAGAGGCGGCTTCGGCTATTTCTTCGTGTCCGACAAAGATCCGAATTTGATTGTTGAAAATAATGTTTTTCTACGTCAAACTTATACTTGAAAATTCGATTTAATCGAGATTCGTAATTCGTAATTCGAAAAAATTTTGTGCTTCGAGTTTAACTTCGTTTTATCAAATAATAAGCAGAAGTACTTATGTTAGCATGCTTCAACATAGTGTCATCAGTGTATTCAGTGCATCGGGTCATCCCATAAATAATGCGGTTTTTTCTATTAGATGAACTAAAAGTCGGAAGGGGGTGGGATAAGCTACCTGCATGAGGTAAAATTACTACCTGCTATAAAAACAGGTACAAGTTTTGAAGAGTGCAGTTCAATATTAATAGTTATTTTTTCAAAGCTATAATGGAAGTGATAAAAGAGCTTATTCGGCATATTTTGCTTTATAAATATAATAAAGGCACATCGCAACAAAAAGTGCAAGGAATATTAATGAAGTATATGGGGATCGGATAATAAGCGAGATTCCAGAAATTTCGAAGACGAGCCTCGCCCTGGATGATCTGTAGAGCTCGACGAGGACATCCTGCAAACTCTGGTGAAACAAAATACCATCGTACCTGTTGAGGAACTAGCAGAGAATTTTGCATTTGGTTGTTCAACTATTCATCAACACCTGCGTGCCATTGAAAAGTCAACAAATTGAGTGATGGGGAGAAAAATGGGTTCCTCACAAACTTTCAGTATCTAATCGCGTGCAGAGAGTGAATATGTGTCCTTTTTTGCAATCACGTCTCAGGAATGAACCTTTTTTGAAAACGATGCCCCACCCACCATATTCACCGAACATGCCCCATTTGATTATCATTTATTACGCAGTCTTCAAAATCATTTGGATGGGAAAAATATTAATTTTATAGACAAGGTCAAAACACCACTGGAGAAGTAATTTTTATCGCGGATAAGTGAATTTTAGAAAAATGGCCTTGCAAGTCTACAAGAAAGATGGAAGAGCATTGTAGAAAATTGAGGAGAGTATATTTTAGATTAAAAAAGAATTTTGTTTTTCTTAATTTTGAAAACCGCATTATTTATGGGATGACCCAATATATTAAAGGAACACGTTGGTGTGTGGAGATAAAACGAGCGTTCTAAGTGAAGGAGTTTTAAAATGTAATTTAGATTAATTTTTAGCTTGCATGTTCGACCAATTGAGAAGAAAAACGTTTGATTATTATTTAATTCACTGGCACATGATATAGGGAGCTGGATACAGAGTGACATCCTAACAACACAAATCTAAACTTGCACCATGACGTCACGACGGCCAAGGACCGCGGCACACTGGACGTCCGCCTGGCAACCGGGCGTTTCTCCGGCGCGTTCACTTCTCCACCGTACATCATCCAGAACACTGAACACGAATGCTGATCTAAACTGTAAAGGTGGGCACCAATATTCACAATAGCATTAAAACTTATTGTGTGGAGGCACCATTAAATTCAGAAACCCAAAATATTATTTTTAATATTAATCTCACTTTTTTAAAATTCAAAAACTGTCCTCGACTTGCTGATGCTGCACTGGTCCGCCCCGGCTCCTGAGGGGTGGCCGTTATGTGTTCGACAGGTTTGATGGGGAATTATGCCCGCGTCGAGAGCGATGCACGGCGCCGACGCGCTCCCGGGAATCGCCTTTGGACCGAAATTTATAGCAGCCGGTGCTAATATTTCACCTACGGCATGGCGTACATTTCCAACGGGTCCACGTGTTTTACAACCTCTGTGAAACCTCCATCATCACCATTATATACCTGAGAGTAAGGTGTATATTTAATGAAAACTAAGATTAATATTTAAACATAATTATTCTGAACCTGAGGAAAAGGGACGCGTAAAGAAATACGGGTTCATAAATATAATCTAGAATTTAATTTAACTAGTATTTACTAAATTTAATTAAATAGTTACAAATTAGCATTTTAATCAAGCACCAATAACACTGATGGCACTATTTTAGTATTAACACAGTATATCTCGTCACTAATTACATAAAAACACATGACACGCATTTTTAAACGATCCAGAGGATGGTGAACTTGTTCGGTCCAATGGGCGGGGCCTACCGCAACAAGCTTCTCCGAGCTATCTGACCTTCTCGCAAGACGCAAGACTTCAGACAAACGGTTGAGGGTCTGTCCTAGATGTTTAACTCTTACAGAATAGAGATACAGAAATGTAAAATAGACTCGAGACTACACAAGCCTTACCTCCGCTCTTTTGGAAATTTCGCAGACACATACTTGTATCTACCTACTCGTCCATCACCGCGGGATTCAGTGCTAATTTGGTCGTTTGGTCGCCGTCCTGTAAGCAATACAACCTGTCATCTACCTACCTATATCGCGAGATACTTTGCAAAGTGGCCAACGGTACCTTCTACAGCCACTTCTAGAGAAACGGGACTACAAAAGGTGTTGTCCCAGCCTTGATCCAGGCGCCACTTCCCCGTACCAGAAGTGATGTCTTCCTCCAGAAGTTGCCCCAATGCCATCTTATCACTGTGGAGTCCGTCGAGCCCATCCGTCTGCCATCGCTCGCATGCGGCCTCTCCGCGGGCTGCAGCGGAGTCTCCTCAAGTCCCCCCTTCCTCCTCGGCCTTCTCTCTCAACGACTGCGTCCACTCAGATCGCAGTAAGTAAGTTTGTTATCGAGAATTACTCCTAGATCTTTAACATCGCTTTTATTTTCCAGCTGAGTGCTGTCTATTGTGTAAGTAAAATGAACGTTGTTGAATTCTCTTGAGAATGTTATTCGAAAACATTTTTTGGCATTTTAGTTTGTTCACCTTGCAACGCGGGTGATATCATCTTGGATTTTATGGCAGTCATCTATGGTGATTGCTATTAGGATATATGCAGAGGTATGCTCCTATCTAAAAAAGAAATTACTCAGAATTTTTACTACCGCTATCAGAAGGCAAAGGGCATACAGGTAGTTACAGGTGAAATGAAAAAGAGTACGTACCTTAGTTTTATCTTTCGTTTATTTTCTTCCAAGTTTACGATGGATCCAGTGATTTATACAACAATTCAGTCACAATTTATTTTAAATCCGAAACTATGTAAGAAGATACGACAGTGATGCTATGCACCCCAAGGTCACGAGAGAGGGTGGTGAAGTTAGTGTGATACCCTCGTCTCACCCCTTTCACGACCGGAGTGTTATATACATACCAACATATTATTATTGTATTCGTTTCTGTGTTTACTTTGAGTAACATGTCAGACCAACGAACGCGATTACTCGGAAGCCCACTTGATATTCCAAGGGTTGGTGTTTAGGTTAACTAGCGGATTCAATAAACCCATAAAAACCGTTAGGACTAGAATCTTCCCTTAAAACAAAAAACATTTTATTAACCAAGAACAAAGGATTATAAATTATAAAAGGCCCAAAGGCATAGCTAGTAGATCACTGTGTTTTGGGTAACGGTCTCTTGCGAAATATACTTCACATTTAAATTCGACACTTCGCTGGTACGAGAAATATAATTGGCGCTCCCACCCTGAGTCTTAAGAGCCTCTGGCGACAGTACACCAAAGCTCACTCCTTAACTCCGAGTCATGCTACACCGAGCTCCAGCACCCCATGAGTAAATGCCGCTACCAGAACGGACAATCGTTTGACAAATGCATCTAAATTCAGTGGCACTCAAGGGGAATAAGAAGTTGAGAGGCCACCCTAAAGCCGCTGGATTGAGGAAACCATCAAACGTGAGAGCCTGGCCTTCATCTAGCAGTTGATATAAAACGACTGATGAAGATGTGGCACACGCAAACAAGGACATTCACGTTTTTTAATACATTGCCGCAGAGATAGACGGAAATCTTCCCAAACAATATTCCTGCGCGAGAGACGGCTACAAATGGCTCCTATCTGAATAAATAAAATATAAATACATTTCGTACGTCCATACAATGCGTCCCCGCAAGCCGCTCCCATCATGATGCATACAGGCAATCTCTGGAGAACATGAGATATGTAGCCCCGCCAAGATCTCGCAGTAAAGTGCCGCTGTGGGAAATATTGTCCCGATACGATTCCGCGTCATATTGTCTCTGGAATACGGCCGGGAGTGTAATATATAATATTTTGTTTGTGTCAAAAGCTCTCAGCGCGGGAAAATTGTAAATGAACGTCGCCCGTGGGCGCCGCACCGCGCAAAAGAAAACCGCCGAAAGTGGGCGGCGTTCGGAAATTGAAAATGAAAAATGGGACAGAGAAATGCGCGGCAGTGTGTGTTGCCAGTCTGGATACGTTTTTTTTCCCCTCCTCGCTAATCCTTTGCCGGGATTCGTGTGTGTGGCGAAATTAATTTTCGATTAACGTTTTTGTGCGCCATAAATCAACAAGGAAGCGGAATTTCATTTCAATGATTTACCTTTCTATGGGAGCGTGAATTATTATTTTGTAATACAACAAAATCCACGGTGATCCGAATGTACTGCGAGCTGGGCGGGTCCATTTCACAACGGTGCGGTTTCAATTTTGTTTCGATGATAATTTAGCTTTATTAAAGTACTTGCCGACACACTCGGCGTAGCCCGGGCTTTACGCAGAATAAAGAGAAATCATTCACGAGGCCATTTACTCTTAATTTGAACGTCAAGCGTGCAAAATTTCATCAAGAATGAAAGGGGAATGGGGGTGGTTTTTCAAAATCTCATGTAGCCAGTAATTTTCCTCTTGTTTTAACGTCGAGTGTGCAAAATTTCATCCAAAAGTACCAAAATTCTGCTTTAAGGAGTGGGAAAGGTGGATGGGGGTGATATTTCTAAATCTCATGTAGGCAGTGACCTTCTTGTATTGAAGGTCAAGTGTGCAAAATTTCATCAATAAGTACCAAAATTCTACTTTAAGGGTGGGAAAGGGGGGTGTGGGTGGTTTCTCATGTAGACAGTGACCTTTCTCTTATTACTTTTAAGTTTAAGACACTACGTAAGACATATTTAACAAGTCTCCACTCCCCCCATACCCCCCCACTCCCCTCCTACTCTCCTCCCACTCCCCTTTCACTACCCTCCAACTCCTCTCCCACTCGCCTTCCACTACCCTCCCCCCCTCTCACTTTCCTTTCCCTCGCCTCCTACTACCCACCCACTCCCTTTCCACTCCCCTCCCACTCCATTCTCACTCTTTTCCCACTCCTCTCCCACTTCTCTCCCGCTCCCTTTCCCACTTCCATAGCATCCCCACCCCTGTAGGAAAGAGGGATTGGAGGTTTTTTGAAATTTCATGAAGATAGTAATTTTCCTCTTATTTTAAATGTCAAGTGTGCAAAATTTTGTGTACAATCAAGATTGAACCAGATTTAAAATAATTAAAATAAAAAAATTCCAAACAATGAAAATAAATACATATATACAAATTAAATTAATTAATCAATTAGATTGCTTTTCCGGCATTCATATTTGTAATTGATTAATTTAATTTGTATTAAAAACACCAATGTTCTGAAATTGCAACTTCACAACAAAAGCATGTTTTCATAAATAGAAATTTGTCACACAAAGCTGCGTTATGGAGTTCTGCTGCCGACACTAATGTAAGAGAGTGTGAAGTCTGGAGTTGGCTTGAAAAAAGGAACGAAAGTAGACTGAATGTACGATACAGCGTATGATTAACTGTTATATCTTTAACTAGTACTTTGTGTGCGAGATTATGCCGTCAGAAGAATACCCGTTCGTGGTAATAAAAGCATTTATTCTGAATGTGTCGGTACATTGTAAAGGGTATTTTTTTAGAGGTTTGATTTTCGAATTGGCAACACTTTTTCCAGCGACAGTCATTTTGACAGCTGACTGCTGATTTGTGCTCGGTTTGATTTGCCATTTCATCATGAATAGACTTTGCAAATTTATTTCGAAATTCGTGCGTTCAGTTTACGAAACTTACCGTGCGCTACGTCCATTTTACGGTCGACGTAATCGTCCATCCGACCAAGTAGTTCGCGAGTAGCCATGGATCATTTTCACATCACGCGTACTCTAATTGATAATACGCGTCCGCAGAGATGTTACGTACCGAAGAAGCTGTTGTTTCTTCAAATATGATGCCGACCAGAACGTTACAGTCAATGGAGAGCGCTATAGATCCATGATTACTGACTTTTTCGTTCCCCAATTGAATGGCATTAATGTGGAAGAGCTGTGGTTTCAACAAGACGACACAACATGCCACACAGCGTGCGCCACAATCAATTTATTGAAGGCAACATTCGATGAGCGCATAATTTCGAGTAATGGACCTGTGAGTTGGCCTCCAAGATGGTGTGACTTAATATCTTTGGATTATTTTCTGTGGGGATATGTGAAGTGGCTAGTCTACGCCTATAAACCAGAAACTATAGACGACTTGGAATCCAACATTAGTCGCGTTATTGCCGATATAGTCCTCAGCTGCTCCAAAAAGTGGTTACGTAGCGACATGTATACAGGGTGGCCCAAAAAAAGTGACAACATTTCGTAAAATGTGATAAAATTATACCAAAATTAGTTTAACTATATCAACAATAGCTTAAATAGTTTACTAATTTACTTACTTACCTATTTATTTATATTACGTTTAATTTTAACAATTTCCAGTCACCATTTTTATTATTAATTTTCTCATTGTTTATATTTGTTTTTTTTCAAATTGTTCCAAAAAATCAAGACCGTATACTGATCAAAAATTTTCGAATTGAAAAACGTTGAGATGCTTTGAAAATGATCAAAGAGTTTCAAAACAAAGCCCGGAGTATAGCTAGACATAACTGGACATTACAGCAGGACGGAGCTCCATCTCACACAGCCAGAAATACAATCAACTTTCTTCGTCGTTAGGCAGGCATGTGGCCACCGAGCAGCCTAGATTTATTTATTTATTTTGATGATTTATGATTAGCTAAATATTGTGGATAAGAAATTACATTAGGAATTATAATTAATAATATTATGTTATAACTCATGTGTTACGAGATATTTTCACTTTTTTGAGACCACCCTGTACATGTAAACTTGTCAAAATACCCCTTATAATCCGACCACTAGACAGTGTGATCAACAAATATACAGTCCCCTTTGGAGGTGCTCGCTGAATCCGGAACTGAAGGTGAGTCCGTTTTTCCTTCCTGTTCTGGTTTCCATCATCTATGCTTGGGTATCCAACACATTTCGAAATTTTCTCAGTTGCACTCTTGGATCCTAAAGAAAATATAGTCCATTATTTGTTATTAGGGCCAGCGCAAAACAAAGGCATTCGCCTCTTTATCAAAATCCCTAAACTATTAATAAAAACTGCCACAAAGTCTCCATTAAAAAATGTAGTATTATAATAATGTTGCTATAGAAGTTTTCCAAGAACCAGAATAAAAAGTTTCCAAGCTCGTGGAACTCCTTGTAACAAATTCACTGAGATGAGCTCATACCTTATTAACGCCACATATTAAATTAATGTGGCATACGTTGCATCTTTCTGTACAGTACAAGGCAACTAAACTGGCAAAACTCATAACTTAATGATGAAGGCGTCCGGGAGATATTCTCCCTCCCGCAGATGGTAAGACATGTATTTTCATAAACTGAGGACCACTAGATGGTTGTGATAAACAAAATACTTAAAAGCGTTATTTGCGTTTAAGTTTATTCATTATTATTTTAAATATGAATTAAATATATTAATTATAAAGATATACATATAAAATCAATTTTATCGAAAAATATTGTTGTTGCGCTACCGGGATTCGAACCTGGATCTCTTCCCTAACCGGGGGAGGTGCTTTATCCAACTAAGCTACAGCGGCATTATTTTTAGAGACAATTTTTCGACCCTATATGTTACCTTTTTGAAATCAATACATTTAATCGTTCCATCAATATTTTTTCCATCATCCATTTTTATTTGTTAAAAATGTCGTTTTTAATTCATTCGCGATACAAATTTCAATTTGGCCATTTCATCAACTTCTTTATTCCATAGATTTAGGTTTCATATTCATTCATATATAAAAAAAAAATTTGGTTGTACCTTCAGAAAGGCTGTGTGACCGCGTGTCGCCTGCTCACTTTACCTACCGATGTTTATCATTAAGTCTCAACCGTTCTAACTTATTCCAATAAATTCAGTGCCGACAGTAAGTAGTTTATATTGTCAATACCTGCCGCCTGATATACTGAGCTTGAGGGAAACGGTTAGTTTTAGGACAACCATACCTTCACACTTTAACCTTCCCGGTCTACAGCCTTCATCAGTTAGCATGGTAAACCGGGGTCAATTATACCAGGGGGCAGTAGTATCAATCCAAATAACTCATAAACTATGAATAATTATACAAAATACTTTGTTTAAACCACTATTTATAAATTATTCTACATGTTTCGATACCTATGGTATCTTCTTCAGGAAACAATGTATACTGAAATTAAAAAATACAAGCATAGATAAAAACAAAAACAAAATTATAACATCGAGAATAAGTAAGAACTAATATGAAAACAAATTTAAAAGGTGAATATTTACAAAGAGGATTTGATTATTTATAATATTAACCTTATTATTAATAAATAGTGGTTTAAACAAAGTATTTTGTATAAATGTTAATATAAAATGAGGCCACAAAGTAATTTTGCAAATATTGAATACATTAACTATTTATTTATTGGTAACTATATAATACATATGTAATAATGTGGTTGGACTATGGCCCGTCTCACTAGAGAAATTCTGTGTTGAGACGGGTATAGTTTACAAGCAATTGTACAAATAAATTAGTATTACAAGTGTATGGATCAGATTTCAAAATTCATCGCCATCTCAGCCGGCATCAGGTCTAGCTCGATCCTTCACCGTCGAGTTCTCTCCTGTTTCATCGCTTAGCACCGGCGGTCTTGCCAGCCCACGAGCGCCGAGCAAGACCGCCGACTCGATTCATTTCATAATGCACGCGCTCCTTCTACATCTCTTCATTCTATCCGTAATATCTATCTTCCTTGTTTTATCATACTGTCACAATAAACATCAACACGCCAATCATCACTCTTTAATTTAACCACCTACCTAACCCCCAAACAAATATAAAAAACATTTACAAAGTGGACTTTCAAATAAATTATTTTGAAGAATTTTGTGACAACAATTATTAAAGGTTTAAATCAATATGTGTGTGTGAGTGCACCAATACTAGCTCTACCCATATTACGAATCCAAGTTTTTATTTTCAGTTTCATGATATTGGGACAATTCAATTGTGTTAAATCTTTCAGCATCCTATTAAATAGTTTAGGCCCAAAATTTTTGTAGTTCCTTTGGCCATATGTTGTATGTGCTCTTGGGGCTTGTAGGTTATGTGTATTTGTCTGTGTGTTAATTATATTTTGAGTTGTTTTAAAATATGTCTGTTTGTTTATATATATACACATAGTTAAGAGTTGTATTAACATGTATTTTTCTTATATAAGAAACGTCGAATTTATTAAAATTTTCGTCAATGCTCGTTGTGATTAGGGTTTTGAGGATAACTTTCAAAATAATTTTCTGAGCTCCTATTATTGGATTAATTATAGATAAAGTCACTCCACCCCAAGCAATTATACCATGCTCTATGATTGATTGACAGATTGCGTAGAACGCCATTTTGAGAAGTTTTATAGAACATTAAGGAAATTTCTAATAATTTTTAAAATAGTAGTAAATGGTTTTTTTAATTTTATTTGTAATTAGTTGTGTATGATGATTCCATTTGAGGTAAGGATCAAATATAATATTTAAGTATTTGATTTGATCAATATAGTAGGTACATATATGACACACCGTCAGGAAGCACGTTTGACATGTACGGACTTAGCTCCAGTAGTAGTAGACCCAGGGTTCGGGATCGGTTGTATTATTTCCCTTGATGTGTTTATAGATAGATAGATAGATTATAGAAGTTTATAGATTAATTCCTATTATAATTAAAGAAATAAGAATGTAATTTATTTGAAGACAACTTAATTGAGAAAATTGCTTATATATATGGTTATTAGATGGGGAGGTGCATATAAAACTTCAATGTCACAATTAGAAATCACTCAAAAAATGATAATAAAAATTATTCTAAAAAAAAGAAAGTCTATCCAAGTATACAACTTTTCACAGATTTTAAAGTACCAAAAATAGTAGACATACAAAAAAATTCAATTAAATTTTAGAAGCGAATTCCGATCAACAAGATATAGAGATCAAATTGATATCCCAAAACTAAAATATACCGCAACTCAAAATCAATATATTTATCAAGGTATCAAATTTTTTAACAATCTCCCCATCACAATTAGAAAAATTACGGACTATCATAAATTTGTAACTGAAGTTAAAAAAATATGTACACATACTAACTGAAACATTAATTAACTCGAATATACTCCTTCTTTATACACGAGTCTTACTCTCATAGAGAAGAAACAAATATTAAAATATATATATATATATCCACTGATTATTGAAATTGTATTATATTAAGAAAAATATATATATATATACATTTTTACAGCAACGATGCAAATAATTACAAAACGCATTTTGTTACAATTGACCCCGGTCTACTCTTTTCGCTCCATCCGTGCCACACTCATTTACCAGACTTTAGACCGATGTACTACGTACTACGTAAGCAATTCTTATAAATGTCATGTGTACCATCAAATTAAAATCACTAGGCACGGTGCCGAAATGTCGCCAAAACAACCCGCTCTCATTTTAGTTCTACATTCAATGATTATAATACTTGACGAAAAGCGCTCCATTACACAGTGCAGCACGCAATGCATCAGTCTACATGTGGTGCATGTTCTAGAATTGCTAACAAACCTGGAGAAACTAGTGACACTTGTGAATGTAGGACGAAACTAAATGGAGCTACCTAATAAGATTACTGTTGATGCCTCCGTTCCAAGATGAGCAGAATACTACAGAACATCTGTATCCTCAGTTGCGAGGGAAAGAAAAACCATATAAATACGCATAAAAAAAATTTTTTTCTGGCTCAAACGCGCCGGTCTCATTGGCATGACATTACCGCTACATTGCTGAAGAATCAAGCAAGACGTGAAAAATCAATTTACAAACATCTTAAGATCTTTATTAAAACTGGCTTGTTAAAATATTCAACGGATATTTAAGGACACAATGTATACTAAAATAGATGTAGGAACAATTGGTCGTGAATAAACAGCGGTTTTAACAATGTGTTTTTTCTTATTATTTACAGGTATACATTGCCACAAAGTAATTTTTCTAATATTGAAGAAATTAATTTTTTCTATTCTTATTTGATTTTAAAAACGTTTAAATAATAAAGTATATAAAAAATATTAATCAATTATTGTGAGAACTGTCATTTTGTAAATATGTGTGTGTGTCAGAAAAATGAGTAGATGAGTGGGGGGAGTGGGGGGAGTGGGGAAGTGAATGTATTATTTATATTACTGTATGACGTGTTGAAAAATATGTATAATATTATTACCTGGAAAGACTGAATTTCACTTACAAGGAATTAGGACCCAAGTAATTAGACAGTAATCAGAGAATAGAACCCCAAAAGAATCTGGAGGTAATCTAAGATTTATCACAATTATATACTTATATGATAATTTGATAACACAGTCTACTAGGAGAGTTGCTAATATAGCAGAGCACTGGCTCAGAGTGTGAGTCAAAAATGACACGTGTTACGTAACGTCTAACGCATTTTCGTGACGAATTATCTTAGGAGACCGCTGAATGGACACACTCTATGCTAATATTTACAATACATAGGATACAAGTACTAAAAAGAATTTTAACCTTTACCATACCGTGATATAAAATACTCATATGCAGCCATGCTGTCAACTCGTGTTACCGTAAGAAATTTTCAACATTTTAAATGTGAAGAAAGCTTTTATTAGTTTAAATGGCTTTAAATTGTTAATCATATAAACTTACTCTAAATATTGAGCATGAATTACGAAAATGGGATGAATATTCTAATATAATTCGGAGCATCCATTAACCTTTACCATACCATGATATAAAATACCCGAACGCAGCCATGCTGTCAACTCGTGTTGCCGTAAATAACTGTTATAAAAAATGTTTTTATTAGGTTAAATGGCTTTAATGGCACGAATTTATTTTAAATATAGAGCATTCAATTTTGAAAAAAAATGATTGATAACATAATTTAGAGCATTCATTAAGTCGTATACAATGTGTTATTTCTTCTTATCTCTCTTCATTTAATTAGTGAGAAAGAGACAATTATATTTGTATGTTTGTTGTTATTTACACTTTGAAAATAATGTGTGATCTCTGTCTTTTCTATCATAAATCGTATTTTTACCAACGAATTAATTTTACAACAGATTAAACAGAAAAAATTAATGTTTTTGTACGATTCCCTTTTCATAATTGGTATTCCACTAGTCATTCCTAAGCGCTAATATTTTCTTTAGGATTATCTACAATAATAATTTTATGTTGCATGTATTTACCGAAATATTGCAGGTTTAATTATGATGGTAGACCTGTGTTACTGCATGGTTTGGGAAGGGTTAATTCCTATACAATGCTACCTTTTTTCTTATTAAATTAGTTCTTCATTAAATTAATGACAAATAAATGTCATATATTCGTGTATCTCTTATTATTTTTATTGTGAAATGAACGTACCATCTCTATTTGTCTCACCACAAATTGCATTTTTCCCAGCATGTTAATTTTACAACTGACTGAATTGAAAAATAACTATTTTTGTAAGATTCGCTTTACACAACTGGTTTTTCACCAATCAATTCCAATCATAAACATATTCTTTATAATTAATTAAATTATAAGTGTTATGTTGCGTATATTAACCGAAATATTACCGTTTTAATTGGGGGCGGTAGACCTGTGTTACTGCATGGTTTAGGAAGGGTTAAAATGGACAAATCTTATTGACGCAATACTTTAACTTCAAAACTGTTATATCCTTCTCAATGTCCCCCTCTCCCGCGGATAAAGGTAACAGCGATTTGAAAATAGAAATCGGAACAGCGACTCTCGTACACCTGTCGATATTTCCGTCTTCCTGTCATTAAATGGCGAACGCTTTTTTTTGTCGAGAGACGTTTTCAAAATATACGTGCGTTAATATTTCAGTAAATTTCATACAAATATTATTATATTTCGACCCGTGCTGTAATCTCTGTATTTATGTATGTATTATATGTGTACACAGGTAGTGGCGTGCAGTAAGTATAGATTTAGGTTATGCTGTTACCAATGATATTATACCAGTGATTCCCAAAGTGGTCTATATCGACCCCCAGGGGTCTATGATAACCTGAAAGGGGTCTACATCAGCGAAAATAAAATTTGGGGGTCCATGAAATGAAAATGGGGGTCCACGATAGTGGATCTCAACATACACTGATAGTACCTATTTACTTACATTATAATCTTATAATATAAAGACATACATTATTTATAAAAGTACCTATGAAATAAAAAAATTATTATATATGTTTATAAAATTGTGTAAGTTGTAGGATGTAGGCATTCGCTTTGTGGTTTAAGTTTTTAACACTAAACTTCACATATTGTAGAAATTGTGAATTCGCTTCTAATTTAATTGATATTTTCATTCAGTACCTAGTTATATTATTATATATTTCTATTTTATATATTTATTTATTATCTTTGTTTTATTAATCACTTAATTGAGTTTAAATACATCTACCGGTTTCGAAAAATACCATTTTCTTCTTCAGGATGTCATAACTAACTAAAACATATATTATTGTTTTTTTACCAGAATCTATTTTTAAAAAATCTATTTTTTTTTCAAAAAAAAAAACAATAATTAAATCAAAAATTTAGTACCTAACTAAATTTCTACCCCTTGTACCAATATAAATTGCTGCATTTTATATTGGTAAAACGGGTAGAAATTTTAATATAAGAGTAAGGGAGTATTTGAGATGTTTGAACAATAGTGGGTTTCCAGAATTTTCTAATCATTTAATAGAAAATGGTCATGGTTTTAATAAAAAATTGGGATTGTCAATTTTGCGTAAAAACGGTGTTGGTCAGAAATTAAATAATTTGCAATCGTTGGAGATAAATAAAGCGTGTAAAACTAATCAAAAAATTATAAACAACCAACTAAATTTAACTACGAGTCCCATTCTAAAAATTATTCGAGTAAATTTGTATTAAGTAACAATTTGAGTTAGGTACTAAATTAATTTTTTTAAATAGATTTTTTAAAAATAGATTCTGGTAAAGAAACAATAATATATGTTTTAGTTAGTTATGACGATTTAGTTAAATGTATTTAACTCAATTAAGTTGTTAATAAAACAAAGATAATAAAATAAAAATGTGAATTTTAACCACAAAGTTGATATTGCTAATTTTAAAAGTATTATATATTTCTAGATCATTCATTGGTGCTTTCTCACAATAATTGTCAGTAGTCTGAAAAAATCTTAAAATTGTGTATGAAGTTGTAACTAACGAATACAGATCGTCTCCTCAATCAAACGTCAGACAAAAACTTATGTAACTGAAAAAAAATATTCAGCATTGCGTACGTGTCCGCCGGAAAAATAAACCCAATAATAAAGGCAAACGTGTCGTTTCGATTCTGCACGTTGTCCTGGCGCTCGGTCCGCGGCCACCCCGGGCTGTCACTGCAACACCGCGCCGATTTACTGAAAATATGTTTGCGAAATGGAAAATGTGAAAACGGGGCGTGGGGCGTATCGAAGTGTGCTACGCCAACTATAGAAATAAGCATTACTCTTTCGCCGCTGGTGTACATCTTATAAATAAAAATAATCTCGTGAGCGGAGGCTGCAATGTGCGAGTGTACCCGACCCTGAACAGGGGTAGTTTTATAATCCTTTACAGTTTGCGATTGAACGCAGTCGTGCAGGGCGCAGCCAGCCACAGAAAAAGGCCTATTCTCAAAATTGCAATATTGAAATGAAGGTGATTGTTACACCAACCCTCAAAAATAGTGTTATATTTGAATGAGAGAGAGGGAGAGAGAGAGTGAGGGAGATAAACGTACCATAATCTGTCAAAACTATCTGTCTATTTTTGAGGGTTGGTGTAACAATCACCTTCATTTCAATATTGCAATTTTGAGTTTTGGCCTGATTATCTCTACACTTTTGCCATAACGCACCTTCAAGGTTGTCCATACTGCCGTGCGTACTAGAGTCGGTACAACTGCGGTCACATGTGCGAAAATTTGATTTCTCTGGTCGGAGAGTGTGAAATTATATCAATTATCATCGCAATATGGGGTCGGTGTTTATTTGTGAATCGAAATATTTAAAAGTGGCCGGACGAGTGTGACGCACGAAGAGGGAGCAGGACGCCCGTTTCGCGTCTTTTTTGAACATCGGTCATGGTTCTGCCAATCAAATCATCCGCATAGAGCTTGGCTTCCGTAAAGTCTGCGTAAATAAATTGTAGAACGAAAAATGCAAACTTTTGTAGGACTATTGATACTTTTTTAATATACCGTGCACCCATTTCATACCTTATGTCAGCTAACATGGTTTAGGTATTACTTACGTAAAGAATATTTTTTTAGATAAAACACATTAAAACGTGGTAATTACCATGATATTTGCTTTATTAGAAAGATAATTTTATTCCATTATTATTTATCATTTTATACATGGATTAAATATCTATGATTTCGCGCATATGGGCGCCGCGGCTGGCTCGAATAAAGCGCAATCTAGAAGTCCAATTTTCGACCACGTTTTGGAGCAGCTGGGGACGTATATCGGCAGTAACGAAACGAATGTTGGCTTCAAAGTCGTCTATCGTCTGTGGTTTATCGACGTAGACTAGCGACTTCACATATTCCCACGGAAAATTATCCAAAGTTGTTAAATCACACGATCTTGGAGGCCAATTCACAGGTTCATTATGCGCTCATCGAATGTTTCCTTCAATAAATATATTGTGGCGCGCGCTGTGTGGCGCCGTCATGTTGAATCCACAGCTCTTCCATATTAATGTCATTCAATTGGGGAACAAAAAAATCAGTAATCGTGGATCTACTCATTCGGGTCCTCCTCAATACTCCGCTCCACTGCAGCAACAGCTTCTTCGGTGCACACCGTACGATGTCTCTGCGGATGCGTATTATCAATTAGAGTAAGCGTGGTACGAAAACAATCCATGTTTGTTCGAATTACTTACTCGGGTGAACAATGGACGTAGCGCACGGCTAGTTTCGCGAACTGAACCACGATTTTTGAAATAAATTTGCACAATTTGCAAGCATTGTTTTGGCAAACCAAACTGAGCACAAATCAGCTGTCATGTCATCAAATTGGCTGTTGCCAACTCGAAAAAAAATACCCTTTTATAATTTGATAATGAGGAGATGTAACATAGGTTATAACAAAAAAATTATGCACAATATTTTATAGGCATGGAATGGAGCAAAGTCACAATATATTTTTGAGAATCTTTTTAGCAGTTATACACCTAAGAAATGGAAACTTAGATTCAGTTAGTTACACCCAGAGTCGATCTGCCTAAAGTTCCCCAGCGAGAAACCCACACTTTAAAAAAATGTCAGAGGTTTCTCTCATTACGCGAGATGTCAACATTCCAAAAGCTAATACTGGCAATGGCAAAAACTACTTCACGAATATGTAAAATCCTCTGTAAATATACTAAAGACGTAGCCCCATGGCGATGATGATGATGATGACTATTACTACAAATTATAGTTCACCTTTGTGACTCACAATCACACTCATACCAGTATAGCAATTTATCTCATTGCTAATGTAAACATTGGCTTTGCGAACAGGGGCGGACGGGAACAAATTTTTGTATATAGTTGGCAATTAAAAAATATTCCCAATAAGCAACAACTTTTATTGCGAACTACAATAAAATATTATTTTTATTTATGTGCATAGAGCATTGTGTAGGGCCGGGTAAAAATATATTGAAGTAAAAAATATATCGAAATTCTATTTTAGAGAAGGTACAATATTTTATATATAGATTATGTTAAATTCGAACTGTAAATCCGGATCGATAGGATCTAAATAAACGAAAAGCACGATCTTCGAGTCGCGCGTCCCGTGGAATTGAATACGACAATTTCGGTCGTAAATCGAAATCACCGCAAGATATGAAAGGGAAGTAGGGAAACGTGGTACAGGATGAGATCAGTGAGGAGATAGGGATTCGGAAGGACTGCTCGCCTTATCTTGTATATGACGCTTCTGTAATCCCTGCAGTCGATCACACAATGACACGCAGATGAGCCGATCTCCGATCCCAATTGAATACGGCGATGTCCCAAGTTCACCCATAGCACACAAACAATACACGTGATCAAAACACAACATCACAAAGTACAGTGCTGGTGCACTGGAGCTGAAAAGTCCACACCGCGAATGCTATCGCAATGTCGAGATCGAACAAATATCGGCCAAGTTGGCGTCTGCTGGCGTCAAGGTCACAATTCACGCTGACAAGACGGGCATGAGGAAATATATGAATGGGAATTTGGATGCGGAATTGTGTCAATAACATTGGTCGTAGCTGAATTGAAAGATGCACCAAAATTGTATTTTATGAATTCGGAATATATACTTTAAAAAGAAGATCTGACGAATAATTAAAAGGGCGAATGTTATTAACAACTCCGTTGTGCTCTTTTAGTCGATTCTAGTAATGTTTTTGCTTTTATTTCCCAAACCAATACCGCATAGTTAGTTAAGAAGTAGCAGAGTGCATCGATTTTTTGTACATTTTTTCTTAAGCGTCCACTAGATTCAAAACACACTCTTTCAAATTAAGATCGATCATCGATCAGTACTATTAAATAATAATTGCCTAAAATGCAATCTTTCCACATTATTCTTTTAAACGTGTTACAAAAAATGCCAATTAAAATAAAATTGTAAATGAATTTTAAAATTGTTATTACTCCAGCATTAGTTTTATCCCGCCCCTGTTTATGAATATATATATATATATATATATATATAAATACGTTAGAACAATTTATTTCCACGAATCACTCAGTAATAATTAATTTACTAATGGGGTTCTGAACAATTCTATCTGCGTATTCACCGCGAGTTTCTGTCAGTGCTCGAAATGGAAATTACTTTAAACGGAATGTTTTCATATGAAACAGAACTATACCGTCAATCTCGCCATTAATGTAATGTCTACTAATAGGGACGCTTGAGCAACCATAATAACACCCCCATATTAACAAATATGGAGAAAAAAATAATTTTACGTCCCGTAAATGAATAAACAATAAAAAAATCTTTTTCGAATGAATCTTGTTAAACGACAAAATGTTTCTTCTACGATTATTAATAATTCTACGAAATTTCTAGAGCGGGTCGGTTAGGGGCGAGAGTAGCGGGGCGAGGGAGGAAAACAGTATGAGCGGGGGTGGCGAACGCGTCTCCAGACAGTCGGTTTCGGGAGGGTTAGGGGGTTGTACGTGTGAGAGTCGCTTTTGAACCGGGAAAAGAGACGTATACATAAACGTTGTTAGGGGTACGAAATCGGATTTTCCTTTTCGAGATTTTACGTCGCGAGTGTTTTAGGGGTGATCGCGTGGGTTTCCGGGTTCGCGGGGTCGTGTTCGAATTCAAATCGCGAGTGTAGTGACTCCAGGATCCGGAGGGCTGACCAGGATCGGCGCAGACGCTGAGGACCAGATCCGCCAAAATACTAAGTTTATCTTTTTGCATGCTCGTATACATAATTAAAACCGCTAACAAGTACTGTAGTGTGGTTCGGATCATCATGTAATTACCCATTCATAAAAGAGAGCTGGCGTAATCGCTAGACTATTGATATTTCACTTCATTTAATTACTGTCCTATTAATTAATTCGGAACACCATCCTACAAGTTTTAGTTACATTTATCTCATCGTTCAGGACTATTTATATACTACTATGGTCCGTGTAAATAATTATGTAACTATGTACGTAATTATTGGTGTATTTACTTATTCGCGGAAACCTAGTAAGATCTCACAAATCCCGTCATGGCTCACGCCGCTGGCACCACGGTGCGAGACAGGGCGCATTTTATAAATTACATTTTCGATCCGAAGTAATGGCTTGCCAGACGAAATGATAGAGTATATTCGAGAATGGTCGTGTGTTTATTTTATTTTGAAATAGCACGATTGCATGTGTATGGAAATCATACTGCCTTTTGTTATTGGCATGGTACTAACAACCACCCCAAACTGAAATTATTCGAGGGCCTTGCTCTCCCGTGATCAAAGTAACAACAGTGTCGCGAGTGACAGATAATGATGCAGAGGAATTGTATGTCGAGGTAGTCTCTCGTCGAGTTTGGAGTGGTCTATAGTTGCTGAGGGGGGTCTCCGTTCTGGGCATTGCATCACGGGTGCCATGCTGGTCATGGTCGTACACTTTAGCCTGAAGATTCTGACATGCATACATTAGCTAGCCATCCAAGAGGCGTTATCGGCACAAAGACGAAAGAGTCTGCCGATTGAATGCTGTTGCGTCACACCTTAGCTAAGACGTGAGCGGACGGAACGGATCCCAGAAGAAGGAAGCCTCAGCGCTCTATAGATACCTCTCCGGACTTCTCGAGAGATGAGTCTCTAAACATGAATGCCGGGAGATTGCCATTTCACACCACCTAGCGTGGGTATCTTAACGAAAGGACGAGAGGGAGATTTACACCAAAAGACGTCATCTTGCACGGACTACGTATTATTAACACATCTAGCTGATTTGTTCCTGGCTCTATTCGAGATGCATTGTTCGAGACACCGAGGATCATTAAACTAAACTATTCATCACTGTCACATGTCGTATGCCCTCAGACGCACCTAAAGGATGGTAATTTTCCTGAGAATCGTACTGACATGTCACAATCAATCACAATTAATTACCTTCAGTGGTGGACGCGGCCACGGATTGGCCATTTTCCTACCGATACTGAACAGCAGCATATTGGAGATACAAGGACCTCGGCCGTGCATCTTGGATGAGTCATAACAAATGATATTGTTCACTGAGACATCGGCCGAATCTAAATTTTGGATCCTCATCATGATCATTACCTTTTGAACGCGTTGGGTGAGAGGGCTCGGGTTTAAGCACCCGTCGTCTACCGCGAATAGGCACCAGGCGTACGGGTATCTTAATCTGGGGTTAGGGGAGCCGAGCGAGCGCAACAGACTGGTGTCTAGAGAACTTATCATAATCACGGAACATATTTGCCAAGCGAGGCATTTAGCATGTCGCATGTTGTTTCACATGTCCACATAATTTATGAACAGCTAGGCGACGCCGCGAGGCGGCCACAGTCACGAGGATAAATCTACGACAAGGTTGAATTATCATGCTAAATAAATCATTTTACTTTTCTAGTAATGAATGTTGTTAACCTTTCCTCTCCGATGATGTAAACTGAGTTGACATTGCCTCTAATTAATGTGAATATCTCTGTAAATATACTAAATACAGAGCTCATATGTTTGGTATTCTTCCATCATATATTTATGTATAGGATAAAATAATTAGAATATATAAGTATTTAACATACGCAACAATAAAAAATCGAAGAACTTGACATGAATTTGTCAATGCGTGTAAGTATACGTGCGGAGAGGTGCTAGATGCCGACCGTCATTTTAGTGGCAGAGCATGCGCTAGCCGAGTTAGACGTATCTTATGCGACTTTACGCTGTCGTTAGTGATGATTAATATTTTTTTCTTATTGTTTAATACTTTTACACACATATATTGTGACATTACAAAGTACAGTCACACATTTATAAAATTAATATTGATTGTCATAATTATGCTTGGAATGCGGCCTGCGGCTGCCGGGAGTGCTGGCTCCACTGGAGGTAAATGCACCAAGAAGTATGATCAAATGATGACCTGGCAAACGTAAGAACCTGCATAAAGGACAATAATTTTCATACTACCCTGACAATCCCAGGACCTGCGAGGATACCAAAAAAATGCACTGCAAACAGGTTTTTCTTCCCGCGAACTGACTTTAAATTTTAGTATACAAAGAATTAGAAGGAATTTATGAATTGCTTAACAATGAGTTTTATTAAGTTTTTTTATATTTTTATTTTCATACTGCTTTCATTCTAGAAACCTCCCTTCTTATCTACACATCGCACTTCATATTTTACATGACATAATTACACATTCCTCCGATGATGACCGGCAGATGAAGCTGGAGCAATCTGAATCTCGAATCGAACTCACGTCCATTTCATACTCTACCCTGTTTAGCCGGTGAGAAGCGTCCAGCCTCACTTAGTAGGTGGACTGTCTCCAACAATAATCCGACTTAAAAATCGCAAAAGTCTACATGTACACTGAGTTTACAGCACCGAAACACGCGTTTTTATTTTAGCACCGTAAGGGAAAGGTTAAGCAAAATAATATCTTTCAACGAATTAACATTGTTAAAAAATATATATTTAATTTCCATGAAGGAATCTTTTTAAATAAATATATATGTTAAATATGAATTAAATATATTAATTATAAAGATATACATATAAAATCAATTTTATCGAAAAATATTGTTGTTGCGCCACCGGGATTCGAACCTGGATCTCTTTCCTAACCGGGGAAGGTGCTTTATCCAACTAAGCTACAGCGACATTATTTTTAGCGACAATTTTCGACCCTATATGTTACCTTTTTGATATTAATACATTTAATCGTTCCATCATTTGACAGAGCCATCTACCTTATTTTTACAGAATCTCAAATACCTTTGAGTAAACTGATAGCAGACGCCAGAATTATCAATTCATTTTTATTAAATTTTGGACACATTGATACAACTTTATTATTTTTAGGAGAACACATTCTTATTGTGAAGTTGTAATTATTCAGAACATAGGTCTATAACATAGGTCATAGAAAAAAAAAAAAAAAAAATATATATATATATATATATGTGTGTATTAAAAAAGTGATGCAGATATTTACAGGACCTTTTTAGTGATGTAGTAATCAATCCGTACTGAAATACCAGTTTTATTTCTCCAGGCCGGCAGTGCAACCCTCGTCCGCATCCGGGAATATTCATCCCGGGAGGTTTTCACGCGGGTTGACGGAACAATCGCCGAATGGCGGCACTTGTCCATGACACGTGTCAACAATAACGCCAATAAGTACAAAGTTCTGGAAAATTCTTCAGCGACAGCGCGCCGTCGACCCTCGATCGCTCGACAGGCAAAATGGACAATTCTGTGAAAATGTGGAACAATATTTTAAACCTTTTCATCCCTTAATAAAAGGCTTAAGAGATACAGCGCCAATGCGTATTTTTGATATGGAATATGTTTAATGAAGTAAAAGTTGAAAGTTTATATTACATTAGATGTCACATCGACCCCTCGGAATAACAAGGTTCCATCTGACAATGACACCGTTATGAAATAATGAGCTCAAAAGTGTTGATTGAATTTCAACATGTATTCATGTATATTTTGTTTTGAGTATGCAAATATGATCAATTTTAAGGTCTTAACTTATTTTCAGTATTATCAATGACCACTGTGTGATAAGAAAAATTAAATTTAATACACCAACCGGTTTCGGAAAAAACCATTTTCCTCATCAAGATGTTAAATAAATTAACTAAAATCTTTTTTATTTTTTTAAATAATGTAAAGATTGCAATAAAGATTCAAAAATGATGTAATTATATAACAGAAGTAATTTAAAATAAAATACGATAAATAGATACACTAAAATAATGTATAGAAAAAAAATCTCATCACCGGGACTCCAGCCCGGCACATTCTTTTGCCGGTAGACAGTTTTACCAATTAAACTGTAATAACTGTGCCATCAGATCTATCTACAATATGTTAGTTTTATTAGTGAGACATCTATTTTATTCCTTTGGAAGCGAGCATCTTTTTAATTGCAATATTTCTCAAAAACCTTGGAGTGAGAACCTGCTAAGTAGCGTTAGGACTTTCAGTCCAGTGTGATTAAAAACGTAGTTCTACCGACAATAGAAGTTCTGGGTCCGATTCCCGGTGGTGAATCGTATATTTCTAAGTGAAATATTTGGATATTAATAATAATAATTTATTATTCACGTAACTGTTTTTTGATAAATCTAATTTCATAAATGAAATGCGATTTCGTTAAAATTAATAATGTAATTAATTTGAAACACGACGGCACGAAACTAAATATTTGCGATTTTGGTTTTCTAACAAAAAAAAAAGGGCAAAGATATTTAATTACGCTCGGATTAACATACAACCTGTCACGGGATCTAGCCGTGGTGACAGCACCCTGTCAGGCTTAATATTTGTACGGCCCGCAGAAACTACGTGTAATTACTCTGTGAAATGATAATTAGAAAAAAGGCGTCGAAAGTCGTGTCTTTAATAAGATTTTTACGGTTCAAATCTACCACGTCCATTTGTTTAGTTAATATAAAAATAGTACAAACAAACACTTTGTTTAAACTACTGATAAATCAATATGTGTCGACACCTATGGTATCTTCTTCGGGAAACAATGTATACTAAAAATAAAAATGCAGGTATAGATAAAAACAAAACTGTGTGATTTTTTTTTACTTTAGTAAAAAGTTATTACTGACAGATTTCAGGAAAACAAAGACGTCTTAGTGAAACATCACGGCGGCGGCCCGTCGCCGAGTAGGTACTTGCAAATATGACTATATGTATTGTTGTGTATCTGAAAAAAACAGGGTATTCTGCTGGCGGCAGCCATTCTCGATTTTGCCGCCGTAGTGTGCCTATATTGAACATCTTTTGTGTTTCATTTCTTTCCACCTCATCATCATCGTCATCGCCGGTTGAGAGAAGCTGAGATCGGCGAACCATACTTGTCTACATTCTTGTTTACTGTACGGAACACCGGGTATTATTAATTAATTTTCCTAGTTTAAGATGATGCCAGAATGTGATAAACCAAGGTGGGTATACGTTTCTGAAGTGAATAACCCACCGTTCTTGTGTTCTCCACCGACTAGCTGATGAAGAGGATAGAACGCCGTTTTTACTCTTACAATATATGACAGAAAACGGACATCTAAAAATATACGATTACAGGTATTTCCAAGTCAAGCATTTTTTTTAAATTTTAATGGAAATTTTCTCATAAACATATTTTTTTTTAATATATACTCGTATATATCGAACATGATCCAATAATGCATGACTTCATCATTTGTATCGAAATATTCGAGGTGATGAATCATTAATCCAACAACGAGGAGTGCGGATCCTTTCGAAACTCATGCGAAACTCTCACCGTGTCGTTGGACCCAAAAGTTTAGATATTTTAATTTAATTATCCAACAGAGACATCTAGCGACCAGCCTAAAGGGAAGGAAATGGGCTGTTTGATCGTTGGTTAAAAAATATTTACTAATAAATTCATTTTACTCTTCAATATCCGATAGTAAAAACGAAAATCGATGGTTAAATATGGCGAACTCTTCACAGCTGTTCTAATAATCTTTTAACACTTTGATACTTTGAAAGTTGCAGTATACAAACATTCAATATCCCGGCATTTTAGTGATGAAAGTTCGCCCGACGGTGATCTCATTGTTTAAAATACATTAGCACATAAATAAATAAAAATAGTAAAACTAACCTCGGTCAAAATTAACTACTGATCTAACGATACAACCGATTCTTATAAAGGATTTTCTAACAAGAGGGAACTGATTTATTAAAATAAATATTTATGCCTGCTTCATTTTTGAAGAAAAATGGTCCAATTCCTCTTCCAGGTCTAAGCAGTGACTCTGAACAATTGCGTGGAGAGTTTTTTCTGGATGACACGTAGATTTTCCGCTCTTCAAATTCCGAAGTTTTGCTTATTCACGTTTTCATTGAGCTGGAAGTGAGGATCATCGCTGAATATGAGTTTCTTCAAGGTACCACATGACCAAGAATTGCACGCAATTTTTTACTTTATAACCTCAGTTGGTTCGTTACTTCCATAATATGCTTTCGCAATAAGAAATCGTTCGGTGCACCATTTTGCAATAGCGAACTGTCTATATGACAGCTGTGACCGAATGGGTTTGATGGAATGGAATAGAAAGAGGAAATGGGTATGGGTAGATGGGTGAAATAAAGAATGTAAATTGGAGTGGAAGGGAATCTATCGATAATAGCACACCAGGGTGTGGACTTACGGAATAAGGAGGACAGCTCGACTTACCTGATGATGACGCCGCCCCATTGCTTCTCCTGAACTTCATCCAATTTGAACTTCAATGACAGGCGACTCTGGTGAATCCACTGTCCAATGTTCAATAAACTACATAAACAAATTGTTTTATATTCGTAATTATTATATTATAGGTGAACACATATACTTTCATACTTATTCATTCATTCATATGATTTTTAATTGTAGTATATTGTCACCAGTTTTTAGTTTATTCATACCCCCTTAGCCTATTCTCCCCGGTACATATTGTTCATTTGGCTCGACTGGTTGTCCTTTTGGAAGTCAAAGAGAGGAAGTGTTCTTGTATGAATTTGTGTAGAATCACTACTATTAATGCTTTTGTTGTTTGTGAACGTGACACTCGTCAGAGTTTTTGTGTTGTGTTAATGTTTACATTGTCATCAACCAGATGAGTTGAGATGTCCTTTGGTTCCGTGAGTCCATCCTGGCCCGCTATCGAAGGTCCCCCTCCTTCCATCATCCTCTCCCTCATACAATTCCCTACTTCCTATCTAACATCACATATATATATGTAAATAATATAATAAATGTGTAAAATCAATTTTATCGAAAAATATTATTGTTGCGCTACCGAGATTCGAACCTGGATCTCTTTCCAAACTGGGGAAGGTGCATTATCCAACTATGCTACAGCGACAGTACTTATGACGACAAATTTTCGAACCCACATGTTACACTTTTTTCAAATCAATACATCTATCGTTCCATTATTTGAAAGCCGTCTACTTTGTTTTTACGGAATCTCAAATACCTTTGAGTAAACCGATAGCAGACGCCAGAATTATCAATTCATTTATATTAAATTTTGGACACATTGATACAACTTATATATTTTTAATTAATACATTTAATTAGTACTTAAAATATCACAGACCTAGTGTTTTGAATAATTACAACTTCACAATAAGAATGTGTTCTCCTTAATAATTCTTACTTTATATAATTAAGACGTTTACGACCTAATGTTTAGCTTGTGATAATTCTGTGAGGTATGTAAGAACAACAATAATTCCATCTAGTTTTCCAAATAAAAAGTGGAATGAAATACCACCTCAATTGAGAAAATATTATTTTTCCCGAATGCAGCTGAAAACTTTTAAAAGCTCGGAAACACGCCCCACTACCCACTGAATCTGAGTGGCAAATTGGTCCAGGAAACTACCCGACCACTTGAAAGAAAAACCGCCAGTTCAGAATCCATGATGTGGCGACGCCGAACGACTCGGTCTGTGTCCTGCCACTCGGACAACCCGGTGGCTCTGTCACGATGAAGAAAATGCATAATTTAGCAACGAATTTTCTGACCGAACTACTAGTTACGAGCTAAACGAACGATTGAGTGATTGGTATTCAAATCTAACGATGACTGATAACTGAGATATAAATGTTGGAGATTTGGTTTCTAATGTACCAGCGATTGCTCGTAGAATCATGAATCAGTAACCAATCATTTTTTGAATAGGTACTGGATCAGTATTATTTTTATTAAAAATTAGAATAGGTACTGGATCAGTATTATTTTTTATTTAAAAATTATAAATAGGTACTGTGCAATTAAATAGGTTATTTGCTGTGATATCCATTACTCTGTTAGTACGTGCGTGTGTGTGTGCGCGGCGCGCCAGAGTTTGACAGATGATGGATACGTGTGTGAATGCCGGCTGGATGCCGTTCGTGAGGTGCGCGGTGAGTGGAGCCTGAAATTTACCATATTTACCACATTTACCTATAAATATTAACATAAGATAGTTTTAGAACTGGTGAGTATTGTAACTATTCGAATTATTAAAAAGTGTCGTTTATGGGTACTGAATGAAATGTGTATTTACCAAATTATCGTCATAGATGGGAAATGTGTATTTACCATGTTATCGGCGTGGACTAAGATGTTTACTTCGCCGCTTACCAACTATAACCATATCCAACATCTTCAACGATTCATAGTCCACACAGAATATTGCCCAAAACACTGGCCGACCATAATAATATCCAGACAAAATAATGTCGGGAGAAAAACATCACGGCAAAATGAAAATCTCGTAGGGTGTTCAGCGATAAGTGGGAAAAGTATTGTTCGACGTGCATGATTTGCGGATTTGCCAGTCGCAATGAGTCACTGGTCAGGAGTGCAACGTGCGTTCGCGGTTGAGCAATATTTAAAGTGCAGTGATTCATTAGTTCGTGCGGGTCGCGCTTTTTGGACTCACTTTAATATTCGACGAGTAAATGTTGGGCCGAGCACGCAACTTATCTGGTATTGGGTTCAAAAGTTCAGACAAGAAGGGACAATGGTTAACCAAACTCCTCCAGGACCATCAACGTCAGCAACGACGCATGAACATGTGGCTCAAGTTTGACGTGAAATTATGCGTAATCCACGTATAAGGAAGATTACAGCCTGTACTGGAATTAAAAAAATCAACAGGGCACGTTATTTTGAAAAAGACAGTTACACCCATACAAACTGCGAAACGTGCAGTTTCTCAACGAAAATGACTATTGTTTACGTGAAACCTTAGCGAGAACGATGCAACACCACGAACGCTTGGAAACATATTGTTTACTGACGAAGCACATTTTCATATTGATGGCTATGTTAACAAACAGAACGTGAGATATTGGTGCTCCAACAATTCGAGGGAACGCCATTAAAAACATTTACATTGTCCAAAAACGACAGTGTGGTGTGCAATTTCTGCCCGAGGGATAATTGGCCCTTATTTTTTTAACCAGCGAGAGACAGTCATTGCTGACGTGTATTGCCGAATCATAGACGAGTTTTTGGTACCGCAACTGCAGCTGTTTCCCGAGTTCAACAACAGAACACAGTTTCAGCAAGACGGAGCTCTACTCTCTAAGCACTCCACACACAGCTAGAGTTTCAATGGAGAAGCTGAGGGGAATTTTTCCTAATAAATTAATCAGCAAGTACGGAAACATATCCTGGGCACCTCGATTGCCGAACCTTACACCGTGTGACTTTTTTTTTATGGGGATACTTCAAGTCGAAAGTTTACAGCAACAATCGTCAAACAATTCAGGTCCTACAAGAAAATATCCGCCGTGAAGTTGCTGCCATTGAACCAACACTTTACACTCGCGTGTTCGCAAATTTAAGAGTCCGATTGCAAGAGTGTGTTGAGAGAAATGAACGGCATTTAGACGATATTGTTTATAAAATGTTAAATTAGCATCGTTTAACTCTATTTTGTATAAATAAAATATTAGAATAACAACATAATAGTTTTTTTTTTATTTAATATTAAACTTGAAAATTTTCCCCTGGTCGCTCTTTACATACGCGAGAAGACCTCGTGAAAAAAATAACAAAGAAATAAACTTGGAATTACATGGTGTGTTCTCCAAATTATATTGTTATAATACCTATTTTATTTAGAAGCCCAATGTTTCAGGCTCCCTTTAACTTGGAAGAGCTTGTATACAGACAGGACCAGCTAACGCTGATCAAAATCTAGAAATGGCTATGGCTAAACTTTGCGAGTTCCGGAGAACCTGTCGACGAATAGAGCTTCAACGGCTGGCCCGCTTAAGAGGAAGGATTATAGTGCCAAGTTAGCTAATCTCTCGACTAAGCCGGAAATTAAAAATAAGCCTCACTTGATTCGGATTTAACGAGATGAATGAGAACGGTTTTATGTACGTCATCGAGCCATATAAAATTGTTGCGATACCAAAATGCTTAATGCCCGTGTTCAATTATTAGATTTTCGACTCCTCGCCTACACACTATGTCTCAGAAACTCACTGTCGCATGCCTCACTTCATGCTTGTTGTACGTCAATTGCCCATTTATGTTCCGTTCATTAGTTGAGTGTTTTTGAATCTCCCCAGCGGCATGACGGAATAAATTTTTATATTTGTAAAGACGTATTATAGATATAAGCTTTTATATTATATGAAGTGTTCACTTTATATAATGTAACGTTCACCATTCCACCGAATCAACGATATTTATCATTTTTTTGGAAGTTGCATATATGCTACCATGTAGAAACACTTCGATGTCGCCATCTTTGGACTGAAATTTGTAATTCATTCCATGAAATAGCATAGATGTCACTAATGAGAATCTTATTTTTTATTAGAAATATTGGAAGCTATATTCTTTATCTGTATATATATATGACAAATGATTAAAACATTATACTAGAATACGCCTGAAAATTTAATTTTATATATTTCTTATTCAGACCAGTATATTTTATTAGCAATATTTGAGTATGTCCAAGAACACACAATTACTGGATTTTTACCTACAAATATTGTCAATCTTATATTTGTATCTTCAGAAAGTATAATAGCTGTCGGTATTTATGGTTTCAGGTGACATTTGTGGCACACATGTCGAATCTCGCTGACAAATAGAACATCGTGTACGTAGATTTAATTTTAATGCAATTTTGTCAGCTGGCTGGATGCCGTCAGTTTTCTCGATTTGTAAGGGATTATCATGATATACTATTTAGATGGGGGTAGCATTGCCGTGCTAGTGCACTAGCTTTCTGCACTAGACTTTAGACTGTCTCAGACACGTATACCGTACCACCCATGCGGATAATATGTTCTTCAGATTGACTACCTTCTGTACTCTGACTCAATAAACGAGTTTATACAACCCCTGCGTTTTATTCTACCACCAAAATCCACCACACACATTACCCGTATTATCACTGACAGAGCCGTCAGCTGGAGGAAGGGGGGGGTCAATTATTTCCCGGGACCGGTTTAGAAGCTACGGCTTCCTTGTCGGTCCCACTCATCAAAGCTAATCAAAATACGCTACTTTAATTCAATAACATATTTAAGTATATGAAACAAAAAATATAAGAAATTCAATGTGGTTATTAGCAATTATCGCAATGATTTTAAAATTTAGACCCTCCAGCGTCTCTTAAGTGCTGTATTTATTCATAAAAATTATATAACATAAATCTATAGAACATAGTTTTACATACATCTGTATGTGTGAAAAGTAAAATGCAGTAGTTCAGGGCAGACACTCAGGGATCCATTCATCAAAAAACAATCCCTAAAGAGGAACAGTGGACGAGACACAAAATGGTTTGAATCACACTTACACGGACAGACTAACGGAGTTGCAAAATACGAGAGTGAGAGGTAGGCGTGTAGGTGGAGTCCCACCTACGCAGACCTACCTAACTACCCACCTAAGGAGCTCCAACGAGTCACCCATACCCGAATAAATTTCTTATATAAAACAAGATTCGTTCCATTACTAATTAGGTCTGCATTCCTGGGCGGGCGGTGTCTAAGTCCAATCATTCGTTTACGTGCATCTCCAAGTATCTGAGTATCTTTTAACATGAAATTCGATTAACCAGAAAATATACTTTACTTACCACGATTTCATGTTAAACATATTCACCAGGGCGGTGGACCAATCGAATCTTCCTACACATCGAGGCGACTTTAAAGGCACAAATAATTGAGATGGTGATGAAATAAAAGCCTGCGGGCTCGACGCAGGCGCAGGCGCACTGGGATTCCCGAGTCATTTGATAGAATCGTTTAAAGTATAGTATATTAAAAGGGGATGCAAAGAATGGAAGATACATTTCGTGTCTTTTTAAATGTGGAATTAATTTGACGCAATTAAGTCGCGGGCGAAAGTCGCACTCGGGCACGTCCGAACTTGAGGACATCGGAATAATTTAAACGATGGACCGAATTGGCGGGAAATTTAAATGGGACTCAACAAGGAATCTCTTAACTTTTACATCAATCATATCTTCAAAGTTTTGAATATTAAATTATCGCTCTCTTCGGCGGAATTAGGTTCATCCCAAATGTTGCGTAAAAGCATAGATGCCGGAAGAAACTGGATATTCGGAAGGAGGTTCGCATTCACCGCAATCCCGATCTTCTGGCACCTCCGAGGTGGACTGTAAATTTAGATCTTATTATCACCATCTCTGGCTAGATTGGCGATCTGGAGAAGATTGTTCACCGACAGCATCGACAGCATTTCAACATGATTAATTCCGTGATTTAAAATTACTATGAAATATACAACATTAAAATTATAGGATATTTTCAATAATTTGGTTGGTACCATGTAACATCTGCCGCGCGCAATGTTAATATCCGCGCGGATAAATATTGTATTACCTTTTTTATTTAGGAGAACACATTCTTATTGTGAAGTTGTAATTATTCAGAACAGACAGTCTGTGATATTTTAAATATGAATTAAATATATTTATTATAAAGATATACATATAAAATCAATTTTATCGAAAAATATTGTTGTTGCGCCACCGGGATTCGAACCTGGATCTCTTTCCTAACCGGGGAAGGTGCTTTATCCAACTAAGCTACAGCGACATTATTTTTAGCGACAATTTTTGAATTGTATCAATGTGTCCAAAATTGAATAAAAATGAATTGATAATTCTGGCGTCTGCTATCAGTTTACTCAAAGGTATTTGAGATTCTGTAAAAATAAGGTAGATGGCTCTGTCAAATGATGGAACGATTAAATGTATTAATATCAAAAAGGTAACATATAGGGTCGAAAATTGTCGCTAAAAATAATGTCGCTGTAGCTTAGTTGGATAAAGCACCTTCCCCGGTTAGGAAAGAGATCCAGGTTCGAATCCCGGTGGCGCAACAACAATATTTTTCGATAAAATTGATTTTATATGTATATCTTTATAATTAATATATTTAATTCATATTTATTGTATTACCCACTAAATCTTATTATTTGTAACCGTGTGACAAAAATAACGATAATTTAATATAAATATAACAATGATGATGTAATTACCGATATATCTCGGCTCAAAAAGGGCCAAATGTTGCGTAAAAGCATAGATGCCGGAAGAAACAGGGTATTCGGAAGGAAGTTTGCACTTACCGCAATCCAGTTCTTCTGGCACCTCCCCAAGGTGGACTGTAAATTTAGATTTTATCACATTCTCCGTTCGGGGTCCTAGTCCTTCAGTTTGCATCGGATTAGATACGACGTCTCACTTTAACCCTTTCCAAACCATGCAGTAACACGGGTCTATCATCATAATTAAACCTGTAGTATTTCGGAAAATATATGCAACATAAAATTCATGTTTTAGATAATCCTAAAGAAAATATAAGCGCTCAGGAATGATTAGTGAAAAACCAATTATGAAAATTGACTCGTACAAAAACAATTATTTTTCCAATCAATCCGTTGTAAAATTAATACGTTGGTAAAAATATAATTTATGATATAAAAGACAGAGATCACACACTATTTTCACAGTGAAAACAACAAACAAACACATATAATTTTCTCTTTCTCACTAATTAAATGAAGAGAGATAAGAAGGAAGGACACATTGTATAGGACTTAATGAATGTTCTAAATTATGTTATTAATCATTTTTTCGAAATTGAATCTCAATATTTAGAATAAATTCGTGTCATTAAAGCCATTTAAGCTAATAAAAACATTTTTTATAACTGTTATTTACGGTAACACGAGTTGACAGCATGGCTGCGCTCGGGTATATTTTATCATGGTATGGTAAAGGTTAATATTATACTGCGAATTCACTCATTACCGTACCGGTTCAGGGTCGCCGATCGACTATGTATTATTTATACGCATGTTCCAAAGACGATAATTAGTGAACATCACTAGCGACACATTGACAACTAAATAGGGTTATTTGAATTATACGAAGTCGTAATATTTTCAAAAATGTGCGCCGTGTCGTAAATACTCAACTAGTCGTGATAAAAATTGTCGCACATATGGCGTGATAATGTCACTAACAGATTCTTGTTCTAAGAGTTGTTTTAAGTTTTTTTGCTGAATATGTCAATCATTATTATATAAATTAGTGATGAAAAAGATTAATAAAATATTAACAAATCAAAGAATATATAAAATTATAATAACGGATGAAATCATTTAAAACGAATTACATTATCTAGCGATAATTCGGAAAAACTAGATCATGAGTTTTTATTATTTTCGTAAACATTCGCGTACAACTAAATACAACTAAATTAAAGACGTCACGTACCAAGCAAGCCTTTGTCCGAGATAATGAAGTTATTCGGTTTTTCGATTGGCGGGCGTCTCGGCATGCTTTTGTTAATGAGCATTCAATTGTTCTAACGTAATCAAATGTTTTACTTCTGTGTATAGTTCTGCTGCGTGTCTTCGAATTTTGGAACATTTCGGATTCAATTGCAGGGTCCATCAGCAATATGAGCAAAATGTTCAAACTCTCATTATGTGACACTGAACGCACCCCGCGAATGCCGGTGCGTGAAATCAAACTCCCATCAGCCGTAAAGATACCAGGTAATAATACCATCGCCGTCAGAGGTTATCTCCTAAAACTATTTGCGTAGTAACTACTTTGTTCACTTGTAAACTGTGCCTAACAATAAACAATACAGTATACAGAATGCATGCCGCGACTATCAAACGGACACAAGAGTAGTGGATGAATATTGGGTCATCCGCCACTCTCACATTAATAACGTTACATCATTTTAAACACAACCTGAAAAAGCCTTCTGTTTGGAGACGAAACACACTCACACCCACACAAACGTCAACCCATAATTCGGATTATTCAATTCACATACGTTCAAGTCGTTTCAAAACAGGACACAAAAATTAATAGTATGCGTTATTCACTAAAGATACAAAATAATAATTACAAACAGGTATAATATACACATAATATGACAATATATATATATAAAACAAATATCAGATATCTCATAGGGACAAAGCTATTTTTTATTATATTTAACGGAAAATATATGGAATAATTACAGGGTAAGCGACATGTCTTCGGCTGGCTTAATTCACCAATTCTCCATATTTATCAAATTTTTGAAAGTTGTATGTGTACGTGTATGTGGACTCGTTTCGAGTACCACTACATCATTGCCATCTACATATAGACCAAAGTTGATAATTTATTTTTTCATTTTTTTTTAATTATTTTAAAGCAATATTTTTTATCTGTAAAATGTTTTTTAACATATTACACTAAAATATGCCTGAAAAATCAGTATATTTTCTTATTTGAATACGTCAAAGAACACACAATTACTGGATTTTCACCTACAAAGGCATTGTTATTAAACAAATATCAGAAATCTTGCAGATAGCTTTGTATCTATGAGATATCTGATATTAGTTTAATAACAGTGCATTTGTAGGTAAAAATCCAGTAATTGTGTGTTCTTGGACATATTCAAATGTTGCCAAAATATATACTTTATTTTATCAAAAATGCGGGTGACCTACTTCTTCATCTTCGTTACAATCTCAATGAGAGTAGTCACATTCATGGAACTGTTGCTATTGACGGATGACGTCATGGATGATCAGTCGGTCTTTGGTATTTCTTGCGCATCGAAATTTTAACCAAGTCGGTTCATCGTGATTTTCCACGAGATCGGTTCCTTCCGCTATTCTTTGGATCACCAATTATTTCATGGCATCTGGTAACATGGCCAAAATATCTATGGTTTCGGAGCCGTATAGTAGCCAGGATAGATGCTGATCGATGTGTAGCTGTTCAGCTAGGTAGATACCAATTTGGTGGTAATGAATGTTACTACCGATTCTACGGTTGACCACTCACCTAATCAATTACTATAACTCCAATTTTTGTTAAGCATGCATCAGCAATGTGTAACAATAATAACTCTTGATTGGGTCTTGTCTCGATGTTTTTTAAGTCGCTCCTAGTTTTACAATACAATCTCTTGACTGCTCGCGATATTCTGCTCCCGGCCTTGGTGTCGCGGCTAAAGCAAATCCGCAGTGCGGCCCAAAGATGGCGTTGCCAATCCGCCACAGATGTTTAATTCCTCTATGATCGAGACATTCATTATGTTAGCTATACACGGTATTCATCCATCGCTTGCATCATATATCGCCTTATCCACACTTTTCACATTCAGTTTTTCACTCATTTTCCGCATTCCACAAAACTGTCTTAAATGGAAAATTCTTGTATATTTTTTTGTAATCTTTAAAGCAAAGATTATGGAGACAATTCTAAGCTATGACAAATTAACAAAGTGTTTCAAATAATAAAGTTATAAATCGTTAAATTTGCAGGACACATTATCAATTTTCAACGTTTTTAAAATACTTTGTTTTTGTGAAAACATACGTTTTTAAATAATATATTGTATTTATTCACATGCTGGGGTTTCGCAGCTTCATTTACACAATAATTTCTTACTAAATAGTATTTATATCGATGCATTTTTAATTGTTTTTGTACGAGCAGCTGTGACAGACGTCTAATTCACGCTTACGTAATTTTCGTTAAAAAATGCCGAAAATATATGTTTTCACGCATATTTTAGGTATAATATGAAGAAATATTGTATTTATTCACAAAATTGTTAGACGGTTTTACACTGATTTTACGGGACATTTATTACAAGTTTAACTATTAACCCATCTAGATCGACCCGGCAGTCCGCACTCTTCCACATTCCTAGAAGTAGAAAATCTTACATACAAAATTCATTCATGCAAATACCTCGATGAGCAATTTAACAGAAAATCACCACAATCTCAATTTTGGCCAATCATTCTATCTACAAACACATCTTGCTCTTCCTTTACCACAACAATAGTTGCAACCTCCCCCACACCCTATCTCCCAACTTTTTTATTTTTCTTTATCGTTTACATTTCTGTAGATTTTCTCAGTATCATATGTTAAATATTTATGTTAGTTCTATTATGTTTACACTGTCAAAATTCCATAATAAAATTAAAATCTATAGAAACTATGTAATTCTTAGAATTTCTCGAATTTCAAACTGGAAAAATAAAAGTACACCCTTAAGTTCAGCTAGACTATTTATCTTTAACATCAAGCAGCACCGTGTGTCAGCGTTATATTAAATTTACGAGTCAAACTACTACGTAAATATTTGAGATTGCTCTGTTAAAATTAAATCTTAGAATGAAACAGATTTCATGTCAACATTCAAATGTACAAAGTCAACTAGTAGTATTACAATAATCTGTTCATAGATGGAGTGAAATGTTTGCAAAATTACCACTTTAGTTATGTAACTATTCTAAAATCTAACCATTTACATTTGTGAGTGACTCAAGCTGAACAGTCAGGTTTTTCATTCTACTGTTTAAGACATTTATAACACTTGACGATGAATGTCAGTTGGTTTCATGTTCCGTGCATTCAAGAAACGAATCACGGACTGTATCTCAGTCGGCGGGCTGATCTATTGTCTTGAACATTTCAACCATTCACTACAAGATGTCCACACTGTGTGAATGTCTCTAACGCTGCATGTGGTGACTCAACAGATGAAAGAAAGCATTGCGCGTACACAACATCGCAACCGCAGCGCTACACTGGAAATATCTGGCAACGGTTGTTGACGCCAGTCGAATACTCATTCTCTGTCCCTTTCGTCCATTCAAAAATAAATACCTGTCCCGCTCTGACTAACTCATTACTTGCGATTTCGCCGACGGGGGAACAGACTGCGCTCCGATAGTGAACTATCGCGCCGTGCGTAACTCTGGGACCGCGCAGACGAAGTGTATTCAATATTTTCGGAAGTGCAGTGATCTCTCGGTTCGGCACGATAAACGTGCTCGTCAACCGGAGGTGAAAACGACGCTCAACCTAGAACTTTAAAGCAAGGTAGGCCAGATCCATCTACCCTTATGTTCCTTCAGACTTCCAATTCGGGTTGTGTCAACTTGTTAATATTACTCTCGATACAGTCCACGGGATCTTATCCCACCAACGGCACTTACTTAAAAAACGTGCCTCGTATAATTTTCTTGTGACCGTTCGCTTGTCCGTCCGTGACATATAGAAACATAAAACATAAAACAAAGATAACAACCTTAAACAAATATCAGATATCTCATAACGACAAAGCTATTTTTTATCACATTTTAATGGAAGTATGGGGTAATTACAGGGCTTACGACCTGTCTTAGGCTGACTTAAGTGATCACTTTGTATATATATATATATACATAACGTTCACCAATTCTCACCCCTCAATCTTCACATTTATCCATTTTTTTAAATTTGTATATATGTTATTAATATGTGAACTCGCTTCAAGTACCACTACACCATCGCCATCTATGGACCAAATTAGATAATTCAGATTAATAATAAAGCTAGTCCACATATTAATAATATATATACATACTAATTTAATGTATTAATTATAAATATATACATATAAAATCAATTTTGTCGAAAAATATTGTTTTTGCACTACCGGGATTCGAACCTGGATCTCTATTTCCAATCCATATTGTATATATATATATATTTATAATTTATATTATTTATATTAAATATTTATAATAAAACATCACAGATCTATGTTCTGAATAATTACAACTTCACAATAAGAATGTGTTCTCCTTAATAACATATATACAACTTTTAAAAACTTGATAAATGTGGAGATGGAGGGGTGAAAATTGGTGAACGTTATATTTATATAAAGTGATCACTTAAGCCAGCCGTAGACAGGTCATAAGTTTTATGTAATTACCCCATACTTCCATATGTTTTCCATTAAATATAATAAAAAATAGCTTAGTATCTATGAGATATCTGATATTTGTTTAATAACAGTGCCTTTGTAGGTTAAAATCCCGTAATTGTATTACATATTTAAATATTGATAAGAATACTAACCACTACAAATGAGACGTTCACGAGTATCTTAAACTTTGTATTAATATCTTTAATATTTAAGCTTGTTAAGAAGTTCACAAGGTGTAAATAGTTAGTAGACCTAATCTACAATGTTTTGTAGGTGGCCACCTGACTAAAAATGCTCAAGAAATATTGTTCGAAATTTTTACAGCGTACGTAAGTACTTCGAAATAAATATTTGCGAAATTTATCCAATATTAATTTATATTATTGCTTCAGGCCTTAAATTATCTAACAAAAAATAATATAGCCGCATAATTACGATTTTCTTTTAATGTTCGTATTTCTGACATGGTTAAGATTAGGTAGATATATATTCCTTGAACATTTTCGACTCATAATTGAATCAAGTGTCTACCCATAAAATATTGTGCACTTGATCTGTTACACCTGTAGGTATACTTTTATGACAATTTTACACCATGGTCTAAAGGGGCATAGAAAGATGGTAGAGTACTCGCTTAGCATAGAAGGGTAGGGGAAATAAAAATCACTTGGTATCGATGCCAATACCGGTATTGGACAAAATAAACACAAAAAAAATATTACGAAATTTTTAACTTAATTTTCGTGACAATTTTTACTGGGAACCCGCTGAATACATTTTTTATACATGTTTAAAAAAATACGTGATTTAATTTATTTTCTAACTCTTTGATAATAAATCACGGTTCCCGTCTCCCTTTAACTAAATAGTATTTTTTTAAACGTTCCATTCACCTTCATCCGAACCCAGCAGAAAGCGGAAACTTTGCCGTAAAAAATATCCTTCTTTAGAATAATGAAAAAAACTCAAAGGAATCGGCAAACTTCCAAAGGGCCTTTTTAAGCGGATGAAAAGGGCTTTGTTTCGAAGATTTTCAGATTAATTGTATGAGCTATTGCTGCAGATTTACGATAGATTATCCCAGATCACAATAAACTTCCGAAGCCAATAACTCACTCTTTGTTTTTATTGACATTTTATTTTATTTTGTTTCGCTATTTTTCATCGGAGACCCCTATCATCCGAAGGATTTTGGACGAAGGGAAAAATCGGATACTGAACGCGCAAATTTATGCAAATGCTTGAATAGATGTAAAAATAAATTCTATCGCTGTATGTTCAACAATTATCCATTTCTGAAATTCTTTTCTATTCAATTAATTATTAGCAACAATTTGCCAAAAAAAAGCCTTACCAGGACCCAATGCGTGGTGGACGTAACTTTGAACTCTTCCGAGAGTTCATTAAATTGTGGGTGTCACGCTGGGAGCTTTTTAAGATGGTAGGAGCAATTGCCAACCGCGTATGCTGTTCTTGTACCAAAGTGGATTTCTGTCGGTTGTGATCGGACTGGTCTCTTGAGTGGAGTGCTGGTTTCATACTATCGTCGTCTGACGGTGCCAACCTTCTTATTAATCTTTTTTGTGTTTCTTGTTTGTTAACATTAAATTTTGAAAATAATGTCTTCAAGATGGTGGCCGTTAGCAGCAACACACTGCTGTTGGAGACGATCTTTTAAGTTTTGTATAGCTTGTTCAAACATATCTGCTCCCTTAGCTCTGGTAGGGTGTGGGGGCGATGTTTAAACTATTTTTCCTTCAGATATCCCCAAAGAAAGAAAATCACGAGTACTCAAATCTGATGACCGCGCAGGCCACCACACATCACCCCTCAAAGAGACCAGAAATCCGGGAAACATTCCTCTCAAAATCCTGACCACAAATCCCTTAATTCCTCTTCATCGACAATTCGTCACTGTCACGCCTTTCTTCGCATAGAAGTACGGGCGTATCACGCCAAATTGTGATATGGCATATCACACGGTTAGTTTAGGTTAAGGTCTTTCGTGAATAATTCGGGGTTTATTTTCAGCCCAGAAGCGGAAATTCTGATTATTCACAGTCCCATTGAGGTGAAAATGTACCTTGTCGCTACTGAAGAAGGCAGCCTTGTATCGCGATCACCGATCGGTTATTTTGAAAATACGCGCGTACGGCAATACCTCAATATGCTCCGGTCCAAACCATGTTGGCTACTGAAATGGGGTCACCGACGGAACAGAGAGAAACCACGTGCAACAGCCTCCCCCCACCACCCCCCGACCATCGATCCCCCCTTACCGCTTAGTCGGTTCTGCCGCACCCTATATTATATATTATTTCTAAGTATATTAGTTTAAATAAATAAAGGCAAAATCTGCGCTGAAAAGACAGTGAATGCTTTTTTTGCTGGCAGCTATGCCGTGAATGGCATAGTTGCCTTGTAGAGTAAAATAAAATAAAATAAGCAGAACTGATATGGGATCTTATGCTCATAGAACGGTCCTAGGCATTACTTCAGATTCTTAAGCCATGATGTTTTTCTCCTTTTGGCAATCTTTCCCTGCATTCTGAAATACAATATCTAATATTTACTTCACTGGACATCTCATTACATGTACAAGATTCGGATTTTTACTGTCATAAATATTTTGTTATTTTTCTTTATTTTTATCTGAACCAAAATATCTCCATCCAGCATATTTTGAGCATTCTTCTGTAGATCCACATCTCAAATGCTTCAAGTCGCCTTAACACTTCTTCAGTGAGTGTCCGTACTTCCATTCCATAGTATAAATCCGAGAATATACCAACTGATCATAATCTAAGATTAAGATCATGACAGCAGAACATATTTTTCATGTGGATAAAGGTTACGGCATTTAATTACAACAAAGGGATCCCATCCTTCTCATTCTATGCAATGTTCTGTTTAGTTTAGTATTTAGTTTTAGTTGTATTAAATTCTAACCCGAAAGTCTCACAAGTCTTCACTATTTGATTCAACAAAAGTTGTAGATCCTCAATGTTACTTGCTAGTTTAAAATATGATAAATAATACATATAATATTTTTTTAAATACAAATTGAATGTATTAATTAGAAAGATATACACATATAAAATCAATTTTATCGAAAAATATTGTTGTTGCTACGGAACGATAGATGTGTCAATTTGAAAAGTGTAACATATAAGTACGAAAATTTGTCATCAATGCACTGTGTTGGTGTAGCATAATCGGTTAATGCATGTTCCCCAAATAGGAAGAGATGAAGGTTCGTATCGTTTCAAAAAATATTATTTTCTTCTTCAGGATGTCATTAACTAATCAAAAACATATCTTATATTGTTTCTTTAACAGAATTATTATTATTTGAATAATAATGGTTTTTCAGAATTTTCTAATCGTTTGTTAGAAAATGATCAGGAATCATTGGAAATAAAGAAAGTATGTAAAACTAACCAAAATATTATGAACAACCAACTAAATTTAACCATAAGTCTCATTTTAAAATTTAGGTACTAAATTTATTATTGAAATAGATTTTGTTAAAGAAACAATATAACGTATGTGTTTGATTAGTTAATGACATCCTGAAAAAGAAAATGATATTTTTCTAAACCGGTAAATGTTTAAATAATATAATAATAATAAATAAATAATTCACTAAATAACAACACAATTACACGATAGTAGGAGCATAATCAAAGTCCACGCCTACTGCACGCCACTGGTAACATATATTAGACAAATTTAAATGTATTTTCTCCTTTCGATTGGATTCTCTCACGTATGCACACGTCGCAGATTCCATATTGTCCCGTAGTCGGGCGGTCCGCGATGCGCGGTGCATAGTGCATCTACTTGAGCGGATCCGCGACCTGCATACTGCAGCTGACCGCGCTCGAGAGTGCCTGAAATGCTAATTCTAGACAAAGTAGGTAACACCGGGCGGCTGGCGCGCACTGGGCAGAGACGAGCGGAGACGAAGAGAGAAGATATTTTGCGCTCGAATTCACTGTAAGCTCCACTCCTCGCGAACTAATTGTACACAAGCCCGCGGACACCGCGAGCCTTTACGCATGAAATCATATTTTCATTGTTGCGTCCCTTGTGTTGTACAGACCTGCCATCATGCTTTTAGCCGCAGCGCTTATATTTACGCTTAATTAGAAATAGATATAAAGCGGTTTGTGTCTTTACTAAATATAATTAAACTGCTTACTTTGGCTGTCATCCTAATATTGACCGAAAAATTTAAAGAATTAACAACATTTATTCTTCTTGTGCCCTATCCGTTCAACGGATGTTGACTATCGTGTCGGCTATCATCACTTTGTTTACTGCGGTTTGGAAAAGCTCTACAGTAGACAGGCCAAACTATTAACTCAGGTTCTTCAGCCATGATGTTCTCCATCTCGTACTTCTCGTACTTCTCCAGATGTCTCGTTACATACTAGAGATTTTGAAGATTTTTATTATTTTTAATACTTATTTTTCTCTATTCATCCAAACGATAAGATCTTCATTCGTAACTCTACCAATACAACTTATTTTAAGCATTCTTCTGTAGATTCACATCGCTTTATCATATATATGAATATATTGAAAACTTCCATCCAAATATTTGTCATAAGCTATTCTGTAACAAAATTCTGATAAATACTTTGTTATCTTCGGATATCGAAACTTCTGAAGATAATTTGAATGTCTCCGTGATAGCTCAAATGATTTGGTGGAAAATATTTCAAATGATTTGTGCAATCTCTGGGTCACACGTCTCGCAGAATGGAATAGTTGTAAATCTGAATCGCCGCAGGGTAAAGAAGGTAAATTTAGGAAACGTGGTACAGGATGAGGTCGGAGAGGGGATAGGGGTTTTAATCGAAGGACCAGTGAATTTCGGGGAACCGGGATTCGGAAAGACTGCTCGCCTTACCTTGTATATGACGCCTCCGTTATCCCTGCACTCGCCGCCGAGACCACACAAATGGCACGCGGATGAACCGATCTCCGATTTCAATTGTATTCAATGGCGATGTCACAAGTTCATCCACGGCACACAAACAACAAAGAATACTTAATCAAAATACAGTGCTGTTGCACTGGAGCTGAAAAATGCTATCGCGATGTCGAGATCGACCAAATATCGGTCAAGTTGACGTCTGCCGGCGTCAAGGTCATAATTCATACTGATAAGACGAGCATTAGGAAATATATGGATAGGAATTTGGACGTGGAAATATGTCAATAACAGTGGTCGCAGCGGAATCGAAAGATGCACCAAAAGTGTGTTTTACGAATTCGGAACAGAATATAATATTGACCAAAAACAACCACAAAATATCGATCATGTGGAAGGTGAGAATATACCAATTACATGAAGTAGAGTAGGAGGGGGGGTATGTTTAACCAGACAAACCAGATAAAGAGATAATAAAAAAGTGGCAATTAAAGTTTAAGTAATCCTGACTCGATCAATCACTGTTTTGTCTTTCAGGAAAATGTGTTGAAAGAATATAAATTAAATGAATTAACTAGAAAAATACACAGAAAAAAATACCGGTAGCAACTAAATATTTTTTCGATAGGTATTTCTTTTCTGTATGTCATTCTAGTTCATTAATTTAATTTATGGTAAAATACCAAAGAATTAGGTCCTGAAAACGTAACTTCACATAAAAATGTGTTCTCCTTACAAAAATATCAATTAATTGTATTTAGCAGACGAGGAAAAGAGTGCTTTAAAAAATATATTCATTTTTTCTTATTTATGGCTTGTGCTTGTTGGTCTAGTAATTAAGACACTCAGGCCTATTCTCAAAATTGCAATATTGAAATGAAGGTGATTGTTACACCAACCCTCAAAAATAGACAGTACGTAAATTAACGTCCGTGTTATATTTGAATGAGAGAGAGGGAGAGAGAGTGAGGGAGTGAGGGAGATAAACGTACATCACGCAAACGACGTCTTTCCATTCTCGAGTTTCGACTAAAAATATAAGTTTTTGGTTAAAATAAGTACTAATACAGTATTCAAAGTTCACAGAAAAAGGTTTGTTCATAAATTACCTATTGATTTCCTCATCCGCAGCGTCGTAGTGAAGAATCACGGTCAATCCTGTTGCCATTTTTATGTTTTGACAGATTATGGTACGTTTATCTCCCTCACTCTCTCTCCCTCTCTCTCATTCAAATATAACATGGACGTTAATTTACATACTGTCTATTTTTGAGGGTTGGTGTAACAATCACCTTCATTTCAATATTGCAATTTTGAGAATAGGCTTGACTATCTAGTGATCTAGTCGTCGGGTGTTAGAGCTTCGTCTGACAAATCAGCAAGTTAGTCCTATTCTCATAGCACAAGCTTAGTTTGTAAATTGAAAGAATATTGATGGGACACGAATTCCGTCTACGCATTTTATTTTGTGACATTATAAATGTTTGAAATTGCCCCGTCGCTTGTTTTATTGCCAAGCACCTCGAAATCACAAATAATTGCCCATGCGTTGGTATCACAATCCGTTTTCACGGTTATAAAAACGGTCGCCGTCTATGGTTCTTTTTCAAATCATCGAGAGAGCTGTCAGATTTGGCTGTTCAATAGCCGCGACCAGCATTACTAAGATGTAACTGTGTGCGATCCAGTATAACCAAAGGGTAAATATTATTGCATTATTTACTATAATTTGTTAATCTAATCGCATTATGAACAATCTTTACAGGAAACGAGACGTTTCCTTTTGGTTTCTCCTTTGAATTTTTCCCATTAGTTTCTTCGCCTCTAGGCTACATTTTGATGTGATGTGATCATCTACAATTCCGTTTTCGCGTCGACCTGATTGCTAAGAATCATTTACGATGATAGGCCAAGGAGGTGGGATCCTCAGATGGCATGGACCGGATTCCATCTCATGGAACATCTGGTTGTCAGCTGTCTGCCTGAAGAACGTCGTAATTGCGCCTAACCCGACTTTATTTTTTATTTTGTTTATTTTTTAAATATTACCTCGTTCCTTTCACATTGTTCTTTTTAATCCATCATTTTTTTTTGTTAATTCTTTTTTTATTTATTACATTGTATAACAATAGTTGGGCTAGTAATTTCTATTGATCTATCTTCAACAAAAGGGGGTATTCATTTTCTCCGATGATTTTGTTGAAAGATTTCATTATTCAGTGAGGCCAAAATATGTATGAAAGTGGTTTAAATAACGATCAAATTATTAGACTAGTCGAACAAACAGTTTCAAAGCTGAGTTCAAGCGATGTCTTCTCGCCACATTCAGCGTTTTCCGAATAACACCCCGATGTTTGCATAATGAGCTTGCATCCCTTGGGGTGTTACTGGGGTGCGCTACTTTCAAGATTGTTTCATAATATCGTGAATGCTTCAGTTTTTCTTTTTTTGCATCCCTTGCAAATTTTCGATGATTTTTTCAACTTCACTTTATATTAAAATAGAATTTACTGTTAATACGAAAATGAAAATTAATTACATTTATATAAATTTACTTTAGTTTTATTAAAAATCAATCAGTTTCGGAAAAATCTTTTACCCTCATCAGGATAATGAAAAATAGAATTAACATTATTATCCTTTGTTTCAAAAATTATTTTAATGTTATTCCATTACTTAACAATATAAATGTTTAATTATATATGGTGAAAGATATATGAAAATTACCTCAATTAATCAAAAAAGTAACATATAGGTTCGAAAATTTGTCGCTGTAGTATAGTTAGACAATGCACCTTCCCCGGTTTGGAAAGAAATCCAGGTTCAAATCCCGGTGGCGTAACAATATTTTTCGATAAAATTGATTTTATATGTATATATTTATAATTAATACATTAAATTAGTATTTAAAACATCACAGACCCATGTCCTGAAAAATTACAACTTCACAATAAGAATGTGTTTTCCTTAATAATTTAATTCATATTTAAAAGATAACGTTCACCATTCTCACCCATCAATCTCTATATCTATCAAATTTTTGAAAGTCGTATATATGTTAATATGTGGACTCGCTTCGAGTACCACTATACTATCGCCATCTATAGAATTAATTTGATAATTTATTACCCTGAAACAGCATATATGTCATAATGAGAATATTCTTATTTTTTTAAAATTATTAAAGCAATATTATTTATCTGTAAAATGATTTTAACACTTTATACTAGATCCTGAAAAATCAATATTTTTCAATTTTTATTTATTTTCTTATTTTGACCAGTATATTATTAGTAATAATAAAATATGCTCAATAACACACAATTAATGAATTTTCAACTACAAAGGCACAGTCATTAAACAAATAATAGATATCTCATAGAAACGAAGCTATTTTTATTATATTTAATGGAAAATATATGGAAGTATGGGCAATTACAGGGCTTTCGACCTGTCTTCGGCTGGCTTAAGTAATCACTTTATATAAATATAACGTCCACATATTAACATATATTCAACTTTCAAAAATTGGATAGATATGGAGATTGATGGGTGAGATATATTTGTATAGTTATAAAAAGTGATTACTTAAGCCAGCCGAAGACAGGTCGTAAGCCCTGTAATTATCCATACTTCCATATATTTTCCATTAAATATAATAAAAAATAGCTTCATCTCTATCTATTATATCTATCGATATCTATTATTTACTTCAAATTATAATCATTTTCCAATAAGAAGGAAGTGGAGTGCTCCTTGAAATCTTCACTATAACTCAACGGTGCTAGAGGTAGATGACGTGACACATCATTAAGTGTTTCTTTCCTGTTGACGATGATGAAACGCAGAGATGTGATGGTTTTCGTTCAGAGAGTGTTGTGTTGGTAGGCGTAAAAATAAATTATACTAACATACTAATTGAATCATAACGTAGCAGAAATAATTTTCCATGAGTGCAAACATCTTCTCAGGGAAGTGTAAGGGCCAAGGAACATTATCACCGCCATATATTCCGGAGAAGTCCGCTGCAGTAAGCTCCTAATCTTTTCCCCGCAGCCCAAGTGGCCAGGAAGCCGATTCGGTATTAAGGTGACTGCACCTCGGAGGCTTTATGCGCTCCCGCACTCAGGTGGTATTAATATACGAACGCCTCTTACTTACCGCTTCTCAAATATTTCATCTAAGGGATGTTAGGAGGCTTGCGGTTGAGGCATAAATGAATTAACCGCTCGCTTATTGAGTTGTATTCGCAGCTGACTTAGGATACATCTTGCACGGAGACCAGACGAAATTATAATAAAATCCCTCTGGTGAGTGGCTCTTCTGAGAATCTATTTTTGTACTTGGTCAATATTCGGTCATTGAAAGCAGGTATAATCAAAGAAAAATAAATTTAATTAAATAACTCTGAGAACTGCCACTTTTATGTGTGTGTGTATGTGTGTGTCAGATGAGTGGTGGGGGTCATGGGATATAGGAGGCCGTCACTGGGGAAATGGATCTCTTTCCCATCGTTCCTTCGCATTAGCAATAAACAATATCTGAGTTATATATTATTGTACATTACTGTAAATATATTATTGTAATAAACTGGCGTTGTTACGCGTATCATACTGAGTTTCACTACAAGCAACATGAGTGTACAAAGTAAGGAAATAGCCCAAAGGGAATCTGGTGCAGTCAAATTGGAAAGTCACTACAATAACTAACTTTGTTTTAATTATGTGGTGGGAAATAGATCCCGTAGTGTATCACTTGACTGTATCAATTCTTGTTATAATTTGTTTGAAGCAACCCAATTTGGATTAAGAAAACGGGACGGAAGGAATTTGGTCTGGCCTTGATCTCAATCTCATGAGCTGGACGCCACTTTGCACTTTGAAAATCTTACTACACTTCACAGGTGGTTGACGAATTCGGTTGCCCGGTCCGGATAACATTGAAGCACAGCGATGATTTATCTCGGCGGAACCACGCGCGTGTTGACCATTTGAGACTCGAAATTGCACTCGCCCGTCCGCCGAATGCAACCAGGTGAAAGGTCAGCCAGAGAGGGACGGGGTATACGTCATGACGGAAGTATTGGATATCACAGGTAACATTCGACTTGCGTCAACAACTATGTTTATTACTGTGTCGTCGAACCGTATCTTCATCAAGACGGACGTACACCAACCAATCCATGAAATAAATGAACAATTGAAATTCCGGAGGTCCCGGGAGTCAGATTAGTTTCATTTTCATAGCAAACACTTTTCTTAATTTGAAAATAGTAAGAATATGTATCATGTATTCTGTGTACGTACGGGGTTTTTTTTGTGGTCATGAAATAGCTGAACCTCTATTTGATAATACATCTTCATTAAAATATTTGTCGTCGCCGAGAAGAGTGTGTAGTGTGTAAATAAGATTTGAAAAGGATCGCTCAAATGGTTTGGTCATGTGGAACCCCTGAGGGATTGTCATGATACATGAGAAGTATGGAAGTCTTGCGCATTACAGTCCTTACGACCTGTCATTGGCTGACTTAATGTTCTAACATGTTATCATACATACAACTTCTAAAAATTTGATAGATGTGGTAGCATGGGCAAATAAGTGAACGTTACATTGTGTAAAGTGATTACGAACAGGTCGTAAGGCCTGTAATGCCCAAGACTTCCATACTTTCCATGTAAAAATAATAGCTTCGTCTCTGTGAGACATCTATATCTTGATGACAAAGATTTGGACATACTCACGATTTGCAGGAACACCAGTTCCAGTTCCAGATGTATATCAGGTAATTTATTCGATTTTTGATTGAAATTGATCAATTAGATAAACAGTTTTCGTCTTTCAAAAATTTGTCACCGAGAATTGTAAACTATAAAAACAACTCATTCTCTTTAACTTACTACCTAATTTAACATTGGAACCGGTTCCAAAAGTAACCGGTTGATGAATTGTCGTTGTCACGAAGAGCCACAACAGAGTTTTTGAGTATTTCTTGCATCGTACAATGCTCGATCGATTCTGTCTGTTATTTCGATATCGAGTAACTGGGTATCCCAAAAACTTAAACGGGTTAAAAATTACCGGGATTAATCAGATCATTAATTATTATTAATAATATAATTATGTTAATTATCCATTTCAAGGTCGTCAGACGTGAATGAGGCAAGGGTTATGTCAGAACAGAAGAAATGGTGTGGTATTATATCTGTCTACTCCCACGAAGAGTGGCATGTTGAATTACATAGTTAAAGGATTTATGTAGGCGGGACGTACCAAAATCAGTTGAAGGATATGAATCCGAAACCAACAACCCGTGAGCTTTGAACATATTAGATAACATGCCATGGCTTTGTAAACAAACGCAAATGGGGAATATTAAAAGCAGGAGAAAATTATGTATGTAATACCATCAGATTTTGCAAAAACCCTAGTCATGCTTTTGTCATATTTAACAATCATTAATTCATTATATTCCATCATAAATTTAGAATTTACAACGAGTATCTGATATTCTATATAAATTTAAATTAATTAAGCCATTATTTCTTGTGAGATTCTGCTTTAAAGCGTTCTTTTAAACACACAATTTTAACGATCGAAAAAAATTCCCAGAAGAAAATGTAATATGTAAAAATAAACCAAAATCAAAGTATTGATAAAGAATTATTAAAATTTAATTGAAATCCGGTAACATTAATACTTGTGTAAATTATATTAATCGTTATTCGAGCATTGATATATTTTTAATAATTAACTAAATTTTAGAGTACCTATAGTTTAATTTGCGACACGGATCTCCAGTATAAGGTATTGAAGTATGGATTTACTTTGATTATATTATAGTCTGTTGGCTGTATCCCGTAATGAGTGAAAGTGTTAATAGGTTTTACGTCATCCTATAGGAGGTGCTATTCAATTGATTATTGAGCTGTATTGAGATATGTAAGTCTGAGGGCCCCAAACTCCCCAAATCTCACTCCGTGTATTTGAGTGTTGTCGCAGAGTGTAGCACGAGTTGAGCGCAATTAAGCTGTACAGGTGTATTAAATAAAGCATTGATGTTTATTGTAGCTTGACACACAAATTAAATTTCAGCTAAAGTTGATGCTTTCGAGAAGGCAGCTATGAGAGAAGTGGTTGCTTCAGGCGGGCTTCTCGGAATTGTTACCTTGCGATGTATTGTTGCTATATTTCGGTCGGTACAAGCCAAAATGGAATGGCTGTATAATAGCTGGCTAAACGGCCGAGTAGTATGAGAAACGAGTAGGGCCTCTACATACCCAACTGAATTTAATTTTTGTCGCGACGAGGTGTAGTTCCTTTCATCATCAGGTATAAATGATAACTAAATTAAATAGTCTTGTAACAATGTATTTTCTATTTTCCATTATTATTTCATATTAGCCAAGATAATCTCTTTCTACTTACGTCTCCGCTGCCTTCTATCTTCTCGTGCATAATAATTTATAAGACATCGCATTTCTCATTGCGGAGAATGTGTATGAAGTATGCAGCTTTCCTTCGTTTTCGAGTTATTATTAATTCTCTCGATTTATTCATTGATAATGTGATCAATCCTAGAGATCTTTAGCATACGTCGGTACATCCACATCTCAAATGCCTCCAGCTTTTATCTATATTAAAATATGTCATTATTGTTCCCGTCTATGGACTGACATTTTAACTAGTTAACAATAAAAATATATGAGATTTCTCGGAATACGTGTCACTTCAATATTCTGAACTATGCTCGTGTTAGGGAAAATGGGACTAACTTTCTGGTCTCGTGGGACGAGACTTTAACTCTTGACCACTAACTAGATCACTTGGTGTCTTTATCATCATACCAACAAGCACGTTTAATTAAAAAAATATATATATATTCTTTTATTATAGTTTTCTTCGTGTACTAATGTAATTACATAAATTCATAAATTGATAATAATGATTACAGTTTAGTAGAACAAGATATAAAACTCGACATAAAAAAATCAGCAGGCCACGACGGACTTTAGCAAGGCATTCGGCAAGGATTCACATAAACTAATATTAAAAAAAATTAATGCTACCTAAATTCAAGAAAACTTTACGTATAAAATACATAATTATAAATTTTTTCAATTTAAAGCGTCCAGTGGAGTGCCACAAGGTTCCCACTTTGGACCTGTTTTATCTTTACTATTCATAAACGACATTGTTTATATTTTTATTAAAGTTCATTTTCTATTGTTTGCAGATGATATTAAAAAATATATTAGCAATTTCTAACATAAATGACTATCACTTTACAGAATAACCTAAATTTTCTATATATGTGGTGCTGTGCGAACGAACTATACCTCAATGTAGAAATGTAAACAAACATGTTTCAATAGGAAACTTTTTAAAAAAGGTATATTTTTCTATTGTTCACTCACTACTCCAGTATGGAATAATTGGGCGGGGAGGAGCATACAATAATATAATGAACTCAGTAAAAATAATACAGAGAATAATTATTAAAGTGATATTAAAAAAAGATCAACTTTTTCAACACAAACACTTTTTGCAAAATTCCCAGTTTTCAAAATAGAAAACATTTACAAAAAAACCTCAAGTAATCAATTAATTAAAGAAAATAACACTAGAAAATTTGAAACAAGCACATCATTGTCTTAAAAATAAATTTACAATCCCTAAATGTAATACCAAACACTATCAGCAAAATTCTATATATTTAGAGATAAAAAATTTCAATAGCCTCCCTACACAAATTAAAGAAATAAATGATATAAAAGAGTTTAAAAAGAAACTAAATGAAGACTTCAAAAACACATAATTGGACAATAAACAATATTACAGAATACTTCAGAAACACACAAATGGACAATGAATAGAAATGAATGTAAGGTATTATATAAAATTATTGTAGTGTAACTCCATCTCCAAGCACAAGAGCTGGTCTCTTTTTGGAGAGATAAGCGAAAGAAAAGCCATGTATGTATGTAACTATATGTATGTATGTAACCATATATTTAAAAATTGAATTTATTTTTCCATTATATTTTCGCTAAATTAAATAAATAAATAAAAAAGGAGTAAAAATCAACTCCTTTTTCAATACAGCATTAACAATATTGATCTAAGTAGAGTCGCAGCTATGCGAGATTTGTTGTGTGCTCTTCGACGAAAAATAGACATTTATTCAACATTACAACGAAATTTGCAACAAGGCGATGAAATCCTTAGGATTTTTGTTAAGAACAACCAAAAGTGTTAACTCGCTCCGCTCTCTTACAACTTTATATACATCTATTGTACGAAGTACGCTGGAATTGTACACAGAAATAATTATGCTGTTAACTCGCCAATGTCGCGGATGCATCAGCTTGGCAACAGGTTGAGTTTCGTTGATATTTTTCGTTGCAGGAGCATACTTGAGCTGAAGAAATATTTGTATGTAAATTATATTTACTTTTTATTTTTTTATGTTACATTTAAACTGTTATATTGAAATGTCAATTAAAAATGTACTGCTATATTTTAAATTAAATAAAAATGTATTCTTATGTAAAAGCCCATAAGGCCGTTGAAGGAAATAAATACAATTAATGGTGTTGATATTGTTTTAAAGACAAAACTGTGTTGGTTTTGTTACAGAATAGCTTTTATTATTTATTTGAAGTTTTCAATATTTTAAATATAAATTAAATATATTAATTATAAAGATATACATATAAAATCAATTCTATCGAAAAATATTATTGTTGCGCCACCGGGATTCGAACCTGGAACTCTTTCCTAACCGGGGAAGGTGCTTTATCCAACTAAGCTACAGCGACAATATTTTTAGCGACAATTTTCGACCCTATATGTTACCTTTTTGATATTAATACATTTAATCGTTCCATCATTTGATCATATTACATCATTTAATTCATATTTAAAATATCACAGACCTATGTTCTGAATAATTACAACTTCACAATAAGAATGTGTTCTCCTAAATAAATTTTCAATATTTTGCTATGAAAATAGGACTAACTTGTTAGTCTCCTGGAATGAGGCTCAAACCCCTGAACACTGGTTCTCTAAGTGAGTATCTGAGACTAAGAAACACGTCAAACACATTTGATTTTCCTGAGAATTCCGAAAGCGTTAGTTTCGAACATAATTACCGCAAACATCGATGATACAACCCAAACAGTGAATGAAGTTATATGGGCGCAACCGTAGACTTTTTCCCTTATTATCCCATCCAAACTGGATCCAATTCGAATCAGATTTCAGCTTTACTTTAAGCCTGTTGCCGATTACTGCCAACATCAGCGAACTGCCTAATTCAGCATCCTCCATCCAATTTGGGCAAATTTCGTCAGCGATACACGCGAGGGGGGGGAATTGTTCCAGAAATATCGCGTGGATTTGCTTACCCGAGTCGGGAGCGAAGATTCCGAATAATAAAAGTTGTCTATAATATCTGGGAATAAATCCCTCCAAACAGACCGGGTGAAGTTACACCGGCAGCATGAAGAAGACGCTGGGATAAAATGGATAAATGGATATAAATTGAAATTGGTACACGAAAGTAGACGGCGCGGGCGGCGCGACGCCGACGCCGACGCTGGCGCTCTCCACTTTGACGGATAAAATCGCGGGAAATTAAGTTTCAGGCGCCGGTACTTGTGCAGGGCCGCAGCGACGGACGATTGCATTGTGTTGATAAAAAGAAAGTGTATTATTAATGTGGAAACGGATTGGCAAAGATGTTATTATAGCTGAGTATATTTTAATTATAGTACTTTCTTGGAAAAATATACTTTAGACATATTTATTATAGATTGCACCAAGAACGTGCCCCGAAATACAAGGTCCGGTTCCAGCCGCATCGATGCTCTCTCGTCAGTCCCGGCGGGTATACTTTCTAAAAACGGTCCGACTCGAATACCGAAAGAGTCGTGCGATCGGAAGTAATCCGTCATTATCATCCATATATTTGAGTAATCTATCATCTAAAAACTCTGACCTTCTTTATGTCATGTGTATAAATACTATCTACATCATTATTAACCGGTCTGCACCATGTGGTCCATCCATTAAGATCATTCTGGAGCCTACTGCGTGCAGCTTTCTGATTGTTGAAATACTCATGTGCTGAGTGTTAGTATCAATGGACTGTGAACCGACATCTGCATTTAACATAAAATCATTATATCTTGCTTCTGATTGGACGGTTCAGCGCCACATTTCAAAAACTATCGTGTTCAAAAATTATCCTAGATTCTCTTGTAAAGCGAATTACGTTCGTTCTATTTGCTGAAGACCCGCCCAATTCCTTGGTGTATTCCTGATCTTCTGGTACACAGCCGTCTCCAGGCTTCCTTCCGATGCTACAATCCGCTGACCTTTTGTGCAGGTCGCCTACGCAGTGACTACAGGTTTTATTTATATACAATCGGCAAGGTATTTATGTGAATTTTTTAATATATAGTATATAAGAACCTACAAGTACTTTTAGAATATGATGATTCTATCTTGAATGTATCGAAAATTTTCCTTAACAGTATAAATCCATTATCTATGTTTGCCGTTGTAATAACATCTTTATAACTACTAATTAAGTACCATTCACTCTTATATTTATTTAAGACTTATTTCATATTTAATGCCCCATTTTGGGAATAAATTTTTTTGAATATAATTTTATTTCTATTCATTGAAAATATCCTCGCTTGATAAAATAATCTCACACCATCTCCGCAGAGCTAGCCTATAAATAAAACGACTTTCTGAGTATCTACAAAGTGTCTATAGCCAAAGGAAAAGTCTTTTATAATGCATATAGTTTACTGTATGAGGCTGATCTAAATTGACTAGGTGTCGAATGCTTGCATTCAGAGGGAGCTCTACCCCTGCATCAGCAGTATACATCAGTATCCATTGATCATCTACTGAAAGTGAGCGTAACATCGTTGGCCTGCGCCGTGATTGGCGAGTCATAATCGTGTCCCTTTAGGAGAGTCTAAATGCCTGGCCCTTAAATGGCTCTCTTGTTTCACTTCAAATTATTTTTTTATTTGTTCGGAGGCAATCCCCAGCACAGTTATTTCTTTTTTTTTGTATAACTTGTTCATATAATATTTTTTTTGCCTTTTATTATTATATCAATTAGAAAAATATACATATAAAATCAATTTTATCGAAAAATATTGTTGTTGCGCCACCGGGATTCGAACCTGGATCTATTTCCTAACCGGGGAAGGTGCATTATCCAACTATGCTACAGCGACAATTTTCGAAACTATATATTACCTTTTTGATATTAATACATTTAATCGCTCCATTACTTGAAAGAGCCATCTACCTTATTTTTACAGAATCTCAAATACCTTTGAGCAAACTGATAGCAGACGCCAGAATTATCAATTCATTTTTATTAAATTTTGGATACATTGATTCAACTTTATTATTAGGAGAACACATTCTTATTGTGAAGTATATCTTTCTAATTAATATATTTAATTCATATTTAAAATATCACAGACCTATGTTCTGAATAATTACAACTTCACAATAAGAAAGTGTTTTCTTAATGTCATATTTTATACATAATTGTAATAAACCATGTAATTTATAATAAAAATCCAAATTAAAAAGTATTTTTTTATTTTTTAGTTATTAAAAAACGATATCGGCCTGTAATATAATATTCACCCTGTGTTACGCACAAGCTGCTAAATTCAATAACGCCTATCAAATACTATGTGGACTTATCTGAGTCTTATGCACATTTCCATTTTGTTTATCTTTACTTTCCCAAACCAATAATATCATGTTACATCTCTCTCTCGTTAGATGTGATAATTACTAAAAATTGTGGTTCTTTGGTTGACTTCTAGAGCGCAAACTGCTCGCCTCGACTCTTCACGATCTTGGGCCTTGTAGCAAGGCTCCAGTCATGTCTCGGACTTGGTCTATCCATCTTCAACAACTTGATCTCTTTCCCCTTAATTACCAATTTCTCCAGGCCTTATCCACCTCTTCTAGCAACGTGCTCAAGGAATGAAAGAATTATTTGAAATTGTTAGCTTTATTTTATTAACCACTTAATGAATCAAAATACATCGACCGGTTTCGAAAAATATCATTTTCTTCTTCAAGATGTAATTAACTAATCAAAAACATGTGTTATTGTTTCTTTAACAGAATCTATTTTTAAAAAAACAATAGCTATTTAAAAAAAAAAAATTAGTACTTAACTTAAATTGTTACTTGATGATACAATTTTTTTAAAGATATTTAAAGGTTAATAAAACAAAATACTTGCTCTTTTGATTAAGACACTTGCTCGCCTAGTGATCCAGTGGTCGAGGGTTCGAACCTCATTCCAAGATTTAGTCATATTTTCGTAGCGCGAGCATTTTTAGCTTAGTTTGAAAGTGAGTAGTAAAAATATAATATAATAAATCTATCTCATATTTTGTCTGTCTCCTTCGTGGACGCGGGCCTATATTAGATTGAACTTTGGCTAGCAAAATAAAATGTTGAAATTGTATTTTGCTCTTGCCCTCTGTCGAGTGGAGTGCGGCCCTTGAACGCGGCGCGTCGCCCGCTGCTGCCGCTGGATGCGCCGCTTCAAAAGTAATTCCGGGGATTTAAACAGACAATATGGCATTACGACTCCCTTCTTCTGGCGTTATTCAAGTACATTATCCTTTGTCCATTACTTTTGTCCCTCCTTCCGTCACGGAGCCCCGTGCCCCGAGTAATCTCCGCGATGTTGCGTCACCGACTTCTGACACTTTCAACAAAGCGTAATAATTAATTGTTTATCGAGTCAATAATAATAAAATACTAAGAGTAAAAAGTAATAATTTAAGAATACCAATAAAATACAAAACAAATCAATATTTGAATATGTTATTAAACAAATAATAGATATCTCCATTATTATTATTATTATTATTATTAGATTCTCATTGTGACATATATGTTGTTTCAAGGAAATGAATGATCAATATTACTGATACTGTAGTGATACTCGAAGCTAGTCCACATATTAACATATATACAACTTTCAAAAAATTTATAGATATTTTAGATCGGTGGGTGAGAATGGTGAACGTTATATTTATATAAAGTGATCACATAAGCCAGTCGAGGACAGCCTATATATATATGTTAGTATGTGTACTCGCATCGAGTATAATATGTTAAAAAACATTTTACAGATAAATAATATTGCTTTATTTATTTTTTTTAAAACAGATTCTAATTGTGATGACATTATGTTGTTAAAAAAAGGAGGAAAAATGAATTATAAAATTTGGTCCATAGATGGCGATGGTGCGAGTCCACATTTTACCATATATACAACTTTCAAAAATTTGATAAAATGTGAAGATTGAGGGATGAGAATTGGTGAACGTTATACATATATATATAAAATGATCACTTAAGCCAGCCGAAGACAGGTCGTACGCCGTGTAATTACTCATACTTCCATATATGTTCCAATAAATATAATAAAAAATAGCTTCGTCTCTATGAGATATCTGATATTTGTTTAATAAATATTTTGTATAATTAAGACAATATAGGCATTAAATAAAAAACTGCGACCATTCAATTTATTTTCAGTGTGCTAGAAAACTTTATTATCATGGTAAATTAATATCTATATAGAAAATATTTGCTATATGACACTAACCCTCAGCGTGCCGTAATATCTCGATAGTTCAACTCCAGAGGTTGGGTTAGTTTAGGCAGAAGACTTTCAGTAAAAATTAACTCCTCATTATCTGATGAATTCATTGCTTTGAGTGGTGTTCCACAGGGTTCCCATCTTGGACCTATATTGTTTTTTAATGATGTTGCCAATGTTTTTGATGATGTACAAATTCTAATTTTTGCTGACGACTTGAAGATATTCAGATCAGTGAATAGTGCATCTGATTGCATGATAATACAAAGTAATTTGAATTCCTTATTTAAATGGTGTTCCAACAATCACATATATCTTAATTTGTCCAAGTGGCAATTTATTAGTTTAAAAAATATATATTATCCTGTGAAATTTTCGTACTCTATCAATGATGTTGACTTGGTATCAGTTAGAGGGAACAATGATCTGAGTATAATATTTGACAATAAATCATAATTCATTCTACCAATAACTAATAAAGGTCTAAAAATGTTGGGATTTGCTTTACGGACTAAAAAAACTTTTCTGAACTGCACACCTACATTTCTCTAGTCAGACCTCAGGTAGAGTATGAGTGGATCATATGGTCACCTCACTGCGCTATTCACTCGACGGCGATGGAAAGAATACAGAGAAAGTATTTAAGATTCATTAATTTTAAATTAAATATACGCTCTGAGGATATCAATTATGATTATCTCCTTAGCTGTCTGAAATTGTTAAAGTTATCAATGAGACGTACGATGTCCGACCTTATATTTTTATACAGGATCACCAATGACAAGGGCGTGCAGTGCGTACAAGCAAAAAAGCTACAGTACAAAAAGCTAAAGTACGAGATGTAAAAATAATGACCGCCTGTCGGTGACCGTCCTCTTAGCTTTCCGAAAAAGGGCGGCAATACTCACACACATACAGTGGTGCCAATCGAAGCAACAAGACACGTAAACAGAGTTGTAAGCTCTAGCTGCCCAGCCCAGCTAAATGCGTCCCTTTACTTCTCTTTATTGATTCTGTCTTCTTCTTCAAAATCCCTACAGCCCATATTGAACTTTGGTCTCGTGAATCTTTCGCCTCCGCATGCTCCTGTTTTCGGTGGTCTCGTGCGTCCTTCTATACGTCATCCTGGCCCTGCTGCATTGCGATGAAATTCCAACCTGGCGGCAGATGAGTCGGACTGATACGACAGGTTTTACTCATAAAACGGTCCTGGGTAAAGGGAGGGTCGCTATTCACTGTACGCCCTTCTACAGGAAGTCGGGGTTTTCTCACTCTTCCTGTATTCTCTGGACATCATTCACCCATATGAGTCGCTATAATTTGTTTGATGCTAATGAAGAGTAAGAGATTCTGATAAACGTTATACAACACGTCCTTGTACCTTATTCTTCGAACTTCCCCATTCCACACAGGTTCATAAATTCTCCGTACCATTTTCCTCTCAAAACCATCTGACATATCTCCCAATTCAACGGGAAATATCCGCACTTTACACCCGTATGTCAATACAATACAGTTTACAATACTAAGTTGGTTATTAAGGAGAACACATTCTTATTGTGAAGTTGTAAATATTCAGAACTACTACTTCCATTATTTGAAAGCCATTTACATTATTTTAAAACACAATTGGTAGTGTACTTCCCCGGATTGGAAATAGAGATCCAGGTTTGAATTCCGGTAGCGCAAAAACAATATTTTTCGACAAAATTGATTTTATATGTATAATTAATACATTAAATTAATAAGTTGGTTATATTTCTTGCGGTAATGTACTCTCGGGCAACGTCGTTGAAGTCCAATATGTTGAACACAACTGGCATTCTCCTTGGTCTGTGAGAGAGCCCAATGTGCATCCCCTTATTATGTTATAACCCTGCACCCTTGTTAAATACACAGTCATCCATTACAGCACACCACAAGAATACTACAGTTGACATCTTGATATGACTAGATGTGTAAACGCTGGCTACATGGAAGACGTGTACCTTGAAGTGCCAAGTAATAGCTGAATAATTTCAAGCACATTCAGCAAAAGCATTCAAGTAAACTCCGGGTCGCGTGTCCCGCGGAATACGACAATTCCGATTGTAAATCGCAATTACCGCAAAGTAGGGGAGGGAAGTAGGGAAGTAGGGAAACGTGGTACAGAATAAGGTTGGTGAGGAGATAAGGGATCTAGTCGAAAGACCAGTGATTTCGGAAACCGAGATTCGGAAAGACTGCTCGCCTTACCTTATATATGACGCCTCCGTAATCCCTGCAGTCGCCGCCGAGATTACACAAAATAGTACGCGGATGAGCCGATCTCCGTTTCCAATTAAATACGGCAATATCACAAGTTCACCCACGACACTCAAACAACTAACAATACGTGATCAAAACACAATATCACAAATTACAGTACTGGCGGATTGGAGCTGAAAGGTCTACACCGCGAATGCTATCGCGATGTCGAGATAGGACAAATGTCGGTCAAGTTGACGTCTGCCGGCGTCAAGGTCACAATTCGAACTTAAAAGACGAGCATGAGGAAATGTATGGATGGGAATTTGGATGCGGAATGTGTCAATAACTGTGATCGCGGCTGAATCGAAAAGACACGCCAAAGAAGTACTTACGAATTTGCAACATAAATAATACACAACTTTTGTTGCGGTTGATGTACTTCTGTTAATTATATCGTGAGATTATAATTTTTCACACGATGGATAGTGATTTTTTTTTGACAGTTTCCGAAAGGATCCACTTTTTCCCCGAACTGTTTTATGAGTTTGAACGCATGTATCTGTTCCACTTAAGAAAGCTAAAGTGAAAAATATACTCTCAAGAATTTAAGTAAATAAAAGTTATTTAAAATACTAAAACAAGCCAGATGTTACCGTGAGAAATTTTATAAACTACACGAAAGGAAAAATATATAAACAAATTCATAGGAGACAGTATATCAATAAAACAATTTGTAACAGAAAGAAAAAATCCCAATTTACACATGAAAGTTTACAAAAGAAGAATATATCAATGAACATGGAACAATCATTGTGTATGTAAGTATAATGAGCAATTATACATAAATTATATATCTGTTTAACCAAGAGAAAACCATCAAAACTAATATTAACAAGAAGAAAATACAAACATCAATATATACATACTTACACATACACAAAATACCAAAAGATAACGATGAAAGTAAACCACGGAGAAGAATAATGCATGTAGGAAAACTTATTACAGATTTATTAAATTCCTGTAAAGATAAAAAATTTAACCCTACCTTTTATACAAAAAACAATATTAAAAAATATATCTTAAATAAAAAATATCCCAAGAAGAAAAAAGCGGAGTCTACAAGTTGAGTTGCAAGTATTGTGACGTATTTTATATTGGACAGAGTGGAAGAACACAAGAAAGCTATAAAAAAAATTCAGTCTAAACTCCAAACCATTTTACCATTGAACACGTAAGAATGAAGAGCCATTCATTTGATAATAGTCATTTACAACTTATACATAGTTATGTCAAAGGACGAAAGTTTAGAAAATTTAGAAATATTTAATAATAAAAATAACAATAAAAACATAACAAATATTCAAATACCGCCCATTACATCCCCTCTCTTATCCATTTTAACTCCACCCCCCACCCCCACCTTCATCCCCACCTCCGTTAACTCCAACCACACTATATATTACTGTCTGAAAGTGTTTTTAATTTTAGTTAAACTATAATATTGATAATGGGAAGATGTTCCCGAAAATTTTATATCGTTTAACACAATAAAAAATATAGTGGAATAAAACAGTGTTTTAATTTAATTTACATAAATTATTTAATTATACTGCATAAATAATTAAGTGACACTTTCATAGAAGGCAAACATAGGGGTGGCGTTGTAAAGAAAGTACACGCCCTGAACGGGAATAAGAGGTCAACACATGTGTGTTTGGTCATGCTAACTTCTATCTCTCACATCAGCTGGTCTGCCCAGCATTTCCCATCTTGAGACCCATGCCAATACAAATTAAATGCATCAAGTAGAGAGATAGGCAGAAAAAATCAATTTATCGAAATACCACGACAACCGAATAAGTTTAATTTAATAACAATTTAATACAAATTAATTGATTTCATTTTCTGGCATCCCCTAGCGAAACTCAACGGTATTTGAGATTTGCCTCAATATAAAGGTGATATCTTTTTATTGGAATGACAAATGCATCAATTTGAAATAGCTGCAGAATATAAGTTCGGAAATTTGTCGTCAACTTACTCGGTTCTGTGTTCTGTAAAAACTGCAACTGCACAATAATAATGTGTTCTCTTTAAAAATAAAACTAAGGATATACATATTATGTTCAATAAATATATTTTCCAAGAAATTCAAGTAGGTATTTATTTCGACATTCCATGCTTCGACCGAGAAAAAAATAGTACTTTTTGTATATGCAGACAAACAAATTGTTCGTAGTATAAATCAATTCAAAAGAATAATAAGATTTTGCGTTTACTTATTATACACTATGTATACGAAAGGTTAAAGACTAAAAAATATTACAACGACCTAGATTGGCGATAGAGCTTTCTAGAAACGCTTTGTAAACCAATCTAACTATGAAACAAATATACTAATGTAGGTGAATAAGTATTAATAATTATTTCTTCAATATTTGCAAAATTACTTTGAGACACTATATTATATAATATAGTATAGTGAGTATGATTAAGAAAGTGGTTTGGTCATATGGAACGGACGAATGAGAAGAGAATGGTAAGAAAGATGTATGACGCAAGTGTTGATGACACCAGAAATAGAGGACGGTCCGCGGAAGACTTGGGGCATGGTTTAACTAGATAATGAAGGATGGTTCTGTTATCGGCGAGTTTGTATGAGAAGATGTATGAATGTGGATGAGACGAGAATTGTGTGTCAGGACAGAGGAGTGTAGCGCTCTATCCTCTCTGCCTACGTAAGTAAGTAAGTATAAGAAAAAACTATTTAATTTGCAATGATTGTAATTAAAACTTGCATTGAAAATGTCTAAACAGCAATAACTATTCTGAATTTTTCAATCAGCTTTTGGAAATATATCATATACCTATTATTACCTTTTGATATTAATAAGGGTTTGGAAATTTTACATATAAATACAGTTAGATAAATTAGAAATTAATTAAACATTCTAAACAAAGAATAACCAAATTTCTTTTACTAATATTTACCCTTTTAAATTTGTTTTCACAGTAGTTTTTAATTAATTACAATAGTTACCCATTATCTATATTTATAGTTTTAATTTTCGTCTGTGCTTGTATTTTTAATTTCAGCGTATATTTTATCCTGAAAAAGGGACTATTGATGTTAAATCATGTTGATTTATCAATCAGTAGTGATTTAAACAAAGTATTATTTCTTATTATTCAATAATGATTACTTTTCAGAGATGTATTTGTCATTCATTCAAAAACACCTACACATGAAGGTCAGTCCGTTGAAAGACGCCATGTTTATATTTTAGAATCTAATTAATTTATAATTATATTTTATATGGTAGGGTCATAATTCTTCCTTTCATTTCGATTTAGATTTACATTTCAAACATCTGATTGAAGACCAAATTCCGTGTAAATTGATTAACGTCTTCTGGAAGCTGTCCTTGTTGTGGACTTCTTGTTATGAAGACTAGATTTCTTGATCATGTTCCATTCACGAAAATGTTAATGTGGTGTCAGTTTGATTTTCCTTACTTTGAACCATATATATACTACATATTTAAAAATAGACGCGAAGCTTGAATAATTTTATCTATACCTTGAAAAAGGCAAACGATGCAATCGTGGTTTCTTTGTGAACTGAGTTAGGTGGAAGGAGTTAGGCGCCATTTTTACATTAATATTTTTATATGATAAAAATGTAAATTTCGTTTTATAGTAGCAAATTGGTTAGCTTACTAAAAAGCGAATTAATTTAATTAAATCCAACAATTTTATTAAACAGAATATTTATAAAACATTGTAAAGTCCGTTAATTTAATTTGTTAAAATAATAATAGATATTCTTAGGCACAATTTCTTATGTCATTTGGATTAACTTAACTTTCGCAAGTTTATAAGTTAATTAATTTATTGCGGTCGCATCTCACGTGTGACGTTCACGTATTACGAATATTATTTTCGGCGCGAATTTTAAAATATTTAAATATTCATGCATCCACAGCCGGACAGAGGGTCGCTACCCCCTCCCCCGCTCATTGGCCTTGGTGGGTTGCTGCCCAAGCTGAAGCTAGCCTCTCGCTCTTCGCCTGTCCAACGCATCAGACCTGCTCCCGGGGTACCGATGGTTTTGCGGCCGGCGTCCGGGCAGCTCCTTACTGACCGCCATTTTGCCTCGAAACGGCGCCGCCTGATAGCTTGCCGAAAGCCGTCTTGGATACGAGGCGAGCGGCAGATATTCCTGCCGCTCGCGCTAGAAAACCGGAGGCCACCCATCTTGAGATGACTGGACGCGGCCACAGAGACCACATGGCAAGCGAAGCTGCAGACCCCGCGTCCGTGAACTGGACCAGAGGTGGGCTCCAACGCAGCTTGTCGCACGCGCCCGCGGCAGGCCACACGTGGCCATGCAATTAGTTACAAATGTGAAGACAAAAGAGTGAGTGGGAAAAACGGTTAAATTAAGGTTAGATATAAGTAACAATAAGAATTTTCCTTTTTTTTTCCTTGTGTTGTAAATAAATCTGTTAATTTGTATATAGAAAGACGTGTTAATTTAATTTACCCTCCCGCCATCTCTTCGTGACCACCACAAATATTGATTGCGCAACGACCGAAATGTCTGCATTCGTATCAAATTCATTATATATAGTATTCATTTTTGAATTATACTTTTTAATCAATTGCATACTTCATCATAACTTGTACTCCACGTCACCACCACCATAGAAACTCATATATTACGCATCACAGAAACCAAAACTATTATTCTTCAGAAGAGTGCTGTAGAAGCGAAGTATTGTAAAAGCTTTCAAGCGGTCATCTTTATTTTCATTTTTGTATGGAGTGTACCGGCTACACTTTGAATGTGTCAAAACACAATATTATATTTTCAAAGTGCCGAAATTTAGCAAAATTGTACATTTTTAGTGTATCTTGACCTTTAAATTGATATTTCTTCAGAATTTTCATACCTGATTTAATTCTCTAATGCCTTCTGCAATTGTGGAAATACTTAAACAGAACATAGAATTAAAATTAAACTAATATTAGACTGAATTTAGTGCTCTTAATTTCAAACTAGACCTGAATTACTTTGTATAAAACCGTATTTCAGTCCCATTTCGAGAGTGAAATTCGACCATTTTAAATGGAAAATAATGAGCTGAACTGACCTTCCCAAAGACATTTACATGAAAGATAATAAAATAAAATAACCTCCATTTTAAACCACCCTCTTCCAAGACCTTTTAGTCTCGTTTAGATCCCGTATTACCAAATAACCACCGACACTGCCGAGCAAATCGAAGATTCCCTGTAACAATGTTTTTATTTCTTCGCTCCCCATTCGCGGATCGACTCTTTAGAAATGGAATTTTCTACGCGGTGTCTGTTTTCTCAGTGGAAAATTCATCGTAAAAAATCTTCTATTTTCCCTTTTACGCTAAGTGAGTGAGCCTTCACAAATTGAATTTATCCTACTTCCTATTGGGATTTGAAAGCTGCCGTGTACCCCAGCCATGGTACAACTCTTTCCGGGAAGAAATTTACCCTAATTCTCCAATAAAGACCAGGAATTTTAAAAAATTCTCGGCCTGTATTGAAGGGATCGATGCCTAATATTGTTGTCAATTTTGTAAAAACTTCATTCTATTTGTGGGTATATTAAGTTATATGTGGGTATATATGGGTACCCACATATAATATTTTCAATATTTTAAATATAAATTAAATATATTAATTAGAAAGATATACATATAAAATGAATTTTATCGAAAAATATTGTTGTTGCGCCACCAGGGATTCGAACCTGGATCTCTTTTTTAACCGGCGATGGTGCATTACCCAACTATGCTACAGCGACAATTTTCGAACCTATATGTTAGCTTTTTGATATTAATACATTTAATCGTTCCATTATTTGAAAGAGCCTTATTTTTTCAGAATCTCAAATACCTTTGAGTAAACTGATAGCAGACGCCAGAATTATCAATTCATTTTTATTAAATTTTGAACACATTGATACAACTTTATTATTAGGAGAACACATTCTTATTGTGAAGTTGTAATTATTCAGAACATAGTATTTCAAATAATAGAACGATTAAATGTATTAATATCAAAAAGGCAACATATAGGTTCGAAAATTGTCGCTAAAAATATTGTCGCTGTAGCATAGTTGGATAATGCACCTTCCCCGGTTAGGAAAGAGATCCAGGTTCGAATCGCGGTGGCGCAACAACAATATTTTTCGATAAAATTGAGTTTATATGTATATCTTTCTATACATTTATTTCATATTTAAAATATCACGGATCTATATTCTGAATAATTATAACTTCACAATAAGAATATGTTCTCCTAATGACATATATATGTTTAAAAATGCGTTACACGTCACTTGTGTCACACCTTGTATGCAGACCATCGTATTTTGTATAAACTTCATCAAAATTTTATTTCAAATTTGTGAAAAATAAATACTATTTTTATATTTATTTTCTAAAATGTTAAGCACTTATCTAATCTAATTTATTTTACCCGGAAGGCGTCTGAAAATACAAATTATATGTTAAATATTTATAATTAAATATTTATATTTAATCCGAGCCAAACTAACATTGTGACGTAAGAGCCGCAAGCGGATCAGCCGGCGTGTCACTTCTCCACCGCTCCTCGTCCGGTCTCATATATCACGCGGAGGTCTACGCGTATTTACTGAATAACCTGCGACCAAAACTTTACTCGTATTTTTTTTAAGGCAGTTCTGTGAAACGTTTCAGCCGAGAAAACATGTGTCCAAATCTCAGAAATATGTACTCCTAAAATTCACAAATGTTCTACTCAACTTTATATATAAATATCTAAGAAAGAAATTAATTAATCAATTTTTTTCATGAACGCTGGGTGAGCGACTAAACCAGCTCGTTTCAGCGGAAATCACAACCAACCGAGCGGAAATCTTTGGAGATTCATTCCGCGAAGAAAGCACCCTCACCCCTTAAAGACAACGTCATGGAATAAAGCCTACTTCTAATATACAGCATTTTGAAAGCCTTCTACGCAAGTAACTTTGGGAAATTGCCTTACGTTTTATTTAAGGAAACATTGCAGATGTATCAACAAAGTCCGAACAGAAAACGTGATTTCAACCGGATGTTTCATTTACAGTCTTAATTTTGATATTTTTAATATTCAACGCAATCAAAATAAAATGTCAATTTGTTCTTATGTTTTTAAATTATTATTTTTTTAAATCTAGTAGGTATCTGACTAAAATTGTTAGTAGTGATATAATTCTATACAGTCCACTACATCCGGAGGTGATTGAGATAAAGTATCTCATCGAAATTATAGAATATAGAACAACATCTATGCATTTAATACGACCCAATTTGGCATCATGACTGTATCGCACAGGAATCACTCGCCGAGAAGGCGCTATATAATTTAAAGGTGTAATCATCGGCGTGGCGCTGAAAAACCCGCGGGATAGAATTTAGGAAAACAAAAACGTCTTAGTAAAACGTCTCAAGCGGCGGCCTGTCGCCATGTAGGTACTTGCAAATTAACTGCATGTATTGTAATGAATTTGAATAAAACAGAGTATTCTTCTGGCATTTTTTATAGAAAAGTTTATTTTAAATAGTAGCTGAAGCCTCAAAGTTAGTGATGATGAAATCATTATTAAAGCTGTTATTGTGACTATGATTGTGATCGATTGTAACGAAAATTGATAACTGATTAACGTTATTCTTCAACTAATGATTCGTATACTAGAAAGTAACTCTACGACAGTTAAATTTTAGTTACCAATCATCGTTAAATCTCAGTTACCGATCATCGACACAATCATAGTCACGTGACGGTTTACCAAAAACGTCGAAAATTGATATGTCCTGCAAATTCAACTCTATTAATTTTTAATATTTTTTTAATTCGTCATAATTGAGATTTGTCTCCGTAATCTTGGCTTTTCGTATACGCAATAATTTTCTATAATAAGGTAATTCTATGGCACTCGAAAAATGTATTTAATAGTTACCTTCTTTTTTGTAATGGTTGTGTTTTCTTAATTATGGCAAATAATAAATTATGGCAAATAATAAAAAAAACACATTTCACAAGAAAATATGAATTAGTTTTTGAAGCGCGCTCTTAATGAATACTAAACCATACCATACGAATACAATGAATGGTTTGATCTTTGAAGAAGGACCTACGCTTGTGGTACACTTCTAATATAAGCAATCCTTTATATTTAGGAGAACACATTCTTATTGTGAAGTTGTAATTATTCAGAACATAGGTCTGTGATATTTTAAATATGAATTAAATATATAAATTATAAAGATATACATATAAAATCAATTTTATCGAAAAACATTGTTGTTGCGCCACCGGGATTTGAACCTGGATCCCTTTCCTAACCGGGGAAGGTGCTTTATCCAACTAAGCTACAGCGACATTATTTTTAGCGACATTTTTCGACCCTATATGTTACCTTTTTGATATTAATACATTTAATCGTTCCATCATTTGACAGAGCTTAGGAAAGAGATCCAGGTTCGAATCCCGGTGGCGCAACAACAATGTTTTTCGATAAAATTGATTTTATATGTGTATCTTTATAATTAATATATTTAATTCATATTTAAAATCCTTTATATGCTATTCAGAATATGGTGTGTATGATGAACATAGTATATACGAGTATGATAACATCAAAGTCTGTTTACCTTTATGTGTTCCTGAACGTGTGACGTTGAGTCTATATTGGACAAAAATGACAGAATATAAATTAATACTCACAATTTACACTGAATTTATTTAGGTCAAATTACAATAATTGGAATTTCCGCGATCGAGGCGGAAACCACAGAGAAAATTGTCCATCTGATTATGTTGAATCATTGCTCGGGACGCCACATCGCATACATCATTACCAGGCGCGGATGTTATTGTTTGGTTAAATTGTCGGAGATTTAAAAGAACACTGCAGCTGCTAGATAGCAGGTACTACGTGCGCCATGCACAGCGGGTTGTTGACCTGATTTGCTTGGCTGTGACTAAATTCGTCGGCTTCGTACACCGAGATAAAGGCATCCTCCTTTCCACGGAAACGGGTCCATTCTGAATATAAACAAATCACGTAATCGTGAGTCCGAGTCGTGTCGCGCAGCTTAGATTGCTCTCCAGCCGTGCATAGTGCACAGAAAGGGATAACGAGAATTATTTCACTACTACACCAGGCTCAAATAAAACTAACTAATTGTAATTAGTTCGTTTTCACTATTGCCGTGTGCAGTAGTGAGACAAACAATTAGTAGCTTCATAGAAATAGAACAAATTTACAACAAATAAAATACAACGGTTTTATTTTTAACGTGGAATATAAAAAAGTGAAAACATCTCGCGTAACACACGAGTTATTTCAACACACACACAGAACACATTCTTATTGTGAAGTTGTAATTTTTTTTTGTTGTAATAAAATAAGGTAGATGGCTCTGTCAAATTATGGAAAGATTAAATGTATTAATATCAAGAAGGTAACATATAGGTTCGAAAATTGTCGCTAAAAATATTGTCGCTGTAGCTTAGTTGGATAAAGCACCTTCCCCGGTTAGGAAAGAGATCCAGGTTCGAATCCCGGTGGCGCAACAATAATATTTTTCGATTAAATTGATTTTATAGGTATATCTTTCTAATTAATATATTTAATTCATATTTAGAAGTTGTAATTATTCAGAACATATGTCTGTGATATTTTAAATATATTAATTAAAAAGATATACATATAAAATCAATTTTATCGAAATATGTTGTTGTTGCGCCACCGGGATTCGAACCTGGATCTCTTTCCTAACCGGGGAAGGTGCATTATCAGAGGATTGTCCTGTTATAAGCCTCAATAATCGTCGAGAAGATGTATGAATGTAGATGAGACGAGAATTGTGTGTCAAGATAGAAGAGGGTGGCGCTCTATCCTCTCTACCTACCCTCGCGGAGAAACGGAGTGATAGTAATTTAGTTAGAATTTAACTTTTTTTTTGTATGTTTTTGTACTATTAAAATAGGACTAACTTGCTGGTGTCCTGGAACGAGGCGCGAACCCCCGACCACTGGATGACTAAGCCAGCGTCTTAACCACTTCATGACCGAATGAATCGTCAAGCAAAGCGTGTTGTAGCAAAGACGCGCACCCCCAGGTAACCGCAATGATGCGTGGGCCGCGGCGACCTCCCCATATTTATTTCTTCTTCACATTCTCTCTGGATTCGGCATTATCAGCAGCTTTTGTCACTCACTCCGTTTTCACCGCGTACAACCTTGGTGATTTAACTTTAAATAAATTCAGAGAGAAATGTGACTACTTGTTCTATATACCTTATCTGTCAATACTGACTGCTTACATCTCAAACGATACAATTCACACAATGCACATTGCTATACCTATTTGAATACGGATTAATACTATACTATAAAAGCGCATTACCATTTCTCATCTAATACCACAAATCACACATCACATCTGTTTCGTTTTCGTATCAAGCACACTTTTGGCGCGCTTGAATATCGGCCGCGAAGAATGTTATTGTCACATGTCTGCAACCATATTCCCGCTTATGTCGCGATCCCTCCCTAGTACTCGACCCCAGTATGAATTTGGTTCTTGACCCTATCGTGCGGTCACTAGGGCGATATTGTTCGCCTTGTAGACCACTCATCTCCAGTGCTATGGCGCACTGTATTTAGTGTTTCAATTGAATTTATTGTTTGTGAATGTACTGCGTCACCCTTCGTCAGGAGCAGAAACAATTGGACAGTTTGGAGACGTCGTACTTGAGGTAAGTCGAGCATTCCTTCCAAATCCCGATCATCCGTGACCACTGGTCCTTCAACAGAATTCTCCCAATAACTTTTCTATACCCATCTCCCAATTTCCTTCCTCATCTAGCTGTAATTCTAACTTTCAGTCGGAATTATCGTATCCCCTCCACGAGACGTACAACGCAGAGATTATACAACATATTTACTCACATCACTCGTCTCCGTGCATTTTTAACAACAAATTATAATACTATATATAATTTATTTAAATATAGTTTCTCTGCATAACTTTGAACTAATAAAGAGCTTTAGATATTTTTAAACTGCTATTTTTACATTTCATTCATTTCTTAGCAGCGTGATGTTTAGTATCCCGGTCTGAGACCGGGGTTCATTTCATTGTTAGAAAGATTTTATTTAACTATTTTAACATTTTATTAACTGAATTAATATTTTTTCAAACCATAAAAAACATTATACGCAAGGGTAGTATGACACATGTATCTGAGACATGCAACGCTTATTTTAATATTATAATTAGTCATGTTTTTGAAAGGTTGTTATAATTGTTTTATTTAATATCAATAATTAATATTAGAGGTCATTAAAAATATCAATTTTCAATCCAATTAATTTTTTTTTTAAATTACGTTTTAAAAATAATAAAGTGAAACATCTCAGCCGCTGTCGATAAAAAAATTCCCTTCCCTAAAAGTTACCGCTGACCTTTAGACCCACGCTTTGTAAAGAAAACGTTCTAAAATATTGTGAAATACTATAATTTGCTTAGAATTTAAGATGGTCAAAAAATAAAGTATTCAATTTCGGGTGATGTTTCAAATGCATTTCATTTTATTTTTAGATATGTATTCGTATAAAGATGAGTTTGTATGTTTGATAGAAACGGAATGACAGAGAAATATATCGAAAGTAGGAATTATAGCTAATTGTAACTTGTCAACTGGGGCAAGACTAGTGGTTCACAATGGAGTCCTAGTACCGACACGGATGTATGGAAGTGCGGCCTAGAGCTGGCAGAAGAGGAATGAAAGTAGACTGAATGCAGTGGAAATGAGATCACCTAGGCGTGTATGTGACAGATCAATTTATTACAGAGTTAAGAATAAATAAAGAAGTAAATAATGTAAACCTAATCTTAGTATAGTGAATAAGATTAAGAAAGAATCAGTTATGTGGATTGATCATATGGAACGGACGAATGAAGAGAGAATGGTAAGAAAGATACATAACGCAAGTGTTAAATAGATAACGTCCGCTGAAGACTTGGCACGACCAGATAAACCAGATACTGAACGATGGTCCTGTTAGAAGCCTCAATAATCGTCGAGCTTGTATGAGAAGATGTATGAATGTGGATGCGGCGAGAATTGTGTGTCAGGAGAATGCGAACTAACAAATGTCTGCCAAACCAAACAAAATCGAGCTGGAACATAAATATTCACCCTGTATCTAAACATATTAAAATGAAAAATACATGAAAGCATAAAATAATACATAAGGACATATATTTAGCACCAATATACATAAATATAGTTTCATGAAAAAGTTCCGTGTAAAAGTTTTTTGTAGCGTGGTAATGAATTATTAAAATATTGCTGTGGTAGGTATCTAGTCTAAATGTGTCATGCTTCCTTAATGAGCTGGTACTTGCGTGAAGCCCTACTTTAGAGATAAATTATTAACAATCTTGTACAGAAGCAACATTGCGCCTCATGTTGCGACTTTTTAATCTATCGTTCATCAACTATTCACAATATATATTTAAATATTAGAAAAATTAAAAATTTAGAATTATCAGTAGGATATATATATTTATTTTTTTATCTATGAGAGTAGGACTCGTGTATAGAAAAGGAGTATATACGAGATAGTTTATGTTTCAGTTAGTCTTGTGTATATATTTTTTTATACTTTTAAAATTAGCAATATTAACTTAAGAGGTTAAAATTCATATTTTTATTTATTATCTTTGTTTTATGAACCACTAAATTGAGTTTAAATACATCTACCGGTTTCGAAAAATATAATTTTCTTCTTCAGGATGTCATAACTAACTAAAACATATATTATTATTTTTTTGCCAGAATCTATTTTTAAAAAACGGCATTTTATACAAATAATAGTATAGGAAATTTACTCATAAATTCTAAAGACAAAGATGATAAATTTAACAATTCTGGTGTCTATAAACTTAGTTGCAACGATTGTGCTGCATTTTATATTGGTAAAACGGGTAGAAATTTTAATATAAGAGTAAGGGAGCATTTGAGATATTTGAACAATAGTGGGTTTTCAGAATTTCTAATCATTTGATAGAAAATGGTCATGGTTTTGATAAAAAATTGAGATTGAAACAAATTAAATAATTTGGAATCGTTGGAGATAAATAAAGCGTGTAAAACTAATCAAAAAATTATAAACAACCAACAAAGAAACAATAATATATGTTTTAGTTAGTTATGACATCCTGTAGAAGAAAATGGTATTTTTCGAAACCGGTAGATGTATTTAAACTCAATTTAGTGGTTAATAAAACAAAGATAATAAATAAAAATATATTTTTTTTTACTTCAGATACAAATTGAAATAGTCTGTAATTGTTCTAATTGTGATGGGAAGATTGTTAAAAAATTTGATGCCCTGATATGTTTCAACATCTCTGCTTTTAGACCTTCTCTGAATGGTAATATTTTAATGAAACAATGTACTTATACTAAAATTAAAAATGCAAGCATGGACAAAAATAAAACTATAAATTGTTAAAGAGAACACATTCTTATTGTGATGTTGTAATTATTCAGAACATACGGTCTGTAATATTTTAAATAGAAATTAAATGTATCAATTAGAAAGATATACATATAAAATCAATTTTATCGAAAAATATTGTTGTCGCTATTAATTCTAACGTCTCATATCGGACTACTCAAAGGTATTTGAGATTCCTTAAAAAATAAAGTAGATGGCTTTCAAATAATGGAACGATAGATGTATTCATTTGAAAAGTGTAACATGTGGGTTCGAAAATTTATCGTCAAAAGTACTGTCTGTTGTAGCATCATCGGCTAATGGACCTTAATGATTTTATATATAAAATATATATGTCTTTCTAATTAATTAGTTTTTAAAGCTATAAATATAAATGGTGGGAATTAAGAACTACTGTGAAACAAATTTAAAAGGTGACTATTTGCAAAAAGTATATAGTTATTTTTAATGTTTAATTTGCTATTAACACTTTATCTTATTTCTAAAATATATCGAACTGTAACTCTACAATTATCGAAGATGTAATTATAAGAATGTTTAATATGTCATTCAATATTTTCCATGTATAAAAATAATCTTATTACATTGTACTAAAAATATTTAAATACATAAATGTATTTTTTATGTGTATTATTAAAGATCGCGAAGAAGGGAGGACTTATTCGTATAACCTGACAACGCAGAGCTTTTCTTCCGTTAAAATGCAATGAAAATCTAAAATTTTACTGTGATTCTTCTACCCGATTTGTTGAATCGGAAGCTGTTAGATCGATGGTGAATAAAAGTATATTTAGTCATCTGCATCCTCCGCGGATTCCATTATTCCAAAGTTCTCCCACCGGAGTTTAAGGGTCTCTCGTAGCTTCCGTTCGGGATCCCCCGCGAAGTTTTCCGGCCGACTGAAGGCTAATTGTTGCAGAAATGGTCTGAGAGACCCTGCAATACTTGAGAAGATAGCGGCAGCTACGATGAAGAGTGCGATCGAAACGTTGGAGATGTTGGCCGTCAAGAAATCGCCGAATGCTTTAGAAAACTTCTTCAAGCGCTGCATGGTACTTGCAACCTCTGAAGTGCACGTTGGTACCTATACGCTGCACGTGCTAAATAGCGTGAAGCTCATTTCGTGGTTTAAGATGTCAGAAAATGGTAAAAGTTCCGGGAAGAGGAATGAAAGTTGATGCACATATTAATGTACTATTAAGTATTGTTTTTTTTTTATTTTATAACCCGGTGTTTTAAAACCCGCAGAGTCCGGGTCCAATATTTTGGAAACCCGGCGGGTTCGAATACGTATTCGGGTCCAAAATCATAATAATAAATAATAAAATTAAAAGTGTACACGATTTTATTATGTTTATTGCAAATAATTTTACAGCACTTGTAGGTTATTTGATTACCGGGGAAGGTGCATTAAAGGTTCGAAAATTTGTCGTCAAAAATAATGTCGCTGTAGCATAGTTGGATAATGCACATTCCCCGGTTTGGAAAGAGATCCAGATTCGAATCTCGATAGCGCAACAACAATATTTTTCGATAAAGTTGACATCACAGATAATGAAATTAAAATCGTCAAGATCGTCAAGACGTTGAAGTCATCAAATAATGGAGGCTTTTGGTGTTATTGCTAAATATAGGCTCTGATTACACCACAGCAGTCTATAAAACAAAAAAATGACACCCCATCACATGGTGGTGACACGGCCAACTAGATATAAAAATAAAAGTACAACATTACCTGCGACATTCGTGAGATAATTACTGCCACAGAATCGACCCCATAATATCATGACTATTGAGGACAACAGAAGCTGTAATCATCTACCATATCTTCAGATCGATCAGTCATCTGGCATTTTTATTAAGTAACGACTCCACGTCTGATTCGCCGTCAGTCGCTTAGTTCCGTATTTTATATTATTTTTATATTCGATAGAAACAAACAGTAGAATAATAATATATAAAATTATAAATAATATGTAAAAATAATACCAGTGAAGTTTCTTCAGAATTAAACACAGTACATAATAAACTAAAGAATAGTGCATTTTTACAAACTGATACACAAAAAGTGTGTAACACTAAAAAAACATAAATTAAATATATTAATTAGAAAGATATACATATAAAATCAATTTTATCGAAAAATATTGTTGTTGCGCCACCTGGATTCAAACCTGGATCTTTTTCCTAACCGGGAAAGGTGAATTATCCAACTATGCTACAGCGACAATATTTTTAGCGACAATTTTCGAACCTATATGTTACCTTTTTGATATTAATACATTTAATCGTTCCATAATAAATATCAAAGACCGTCTGTTCTGAATAATTACAACTTCACAATAAGAATGTGTTCTCCTAAAAACATAAATTGTATATACACGCATTTATATACAATTGATGTCAATAGTTTTTAAAAAGTTGGCGTAATTTAATTTTAAAGGAAAGCAATTTATCGTTGAAAATGTCCAAGTTATTAGAAGAATTTACGGTGTTATTTATACAATTATATCACTATTGCGCATTTTAACCCCGATTTTACATGCCCGTAATTCACGTTTTCCCATCATTCGCGTGTTATTTCTGCAGTCCCTCGTCATTTTAGTACATTATTTTCCCGCGATTTACGTCTAAAATTTATTTAAATTCGTTCGGTAAGTTCGCTATTCGCCACAGAGCCAGTAGTGTGTTGGTCGTTTGCTTGTCGCATTTTTCATTCTAATTCTAAAGTATAACCAATATTTATGACTGAGATAGAACCCTTGCAGATTTACTTAGACGTTAACGTTGCATAAACGAGAACCTGACAGAAGAATAACCAACCTACAAAGATGAAGTGTCTGCTCATTCCATAAACTCAGTTCCTACAGAGGACGACGCCATGAGGCATATTGAAGGCCTCAAAGCATATTGATAGATTGATGTTAGATTTTTTTAATAGCCCCAATTTACATTTTTTTTTCGTCGGTCCCTTCAAAAACTTACAACCGGGGTTTCGCTGTACAATTATTTCAAAAGACGTGCGCATTCAGCGTGTGGGACGAAACATGAATATAAAAATAGAAATATATTGCGTGTACACGTGAGATTATCACGTCGTCAAAAAGAACCGAACTGAAATCTTCGAAATTCATTTCCAAGACAATATCTCATTCGGCGGAAATAAATCCATAGATCTCGACGTCTTGTATGCATTTGGGATCAATACTGGCATTACAGAATCGCTCTCGAGACAAAATTCAGAGCCAGGATCGCGATGCTGTGCGGTGTGAGCACCGGGCCCCGGCGCGGCTGCGGTTCTGCGGTGCGCTCCGCCGGGCTGAAGCCGCGCATGGCGGCCGGGATACATCCCGCCAAAAGGCTTTTGTTCAAAGGATCAAAACACCTATTCGTCTCTTCTGACGTTCGTTTTAAGTTCAACCGCAAATACGACTCTTTTCAAACCCGCCGTTCGTGCTTTGCCCGCCGCCATACTTTGTTCGCGTTTTAATCAATTGTGCAAACATTCCACTTGATAAATGGAGAAAAAAAAAACAAATCCTACCAGATGAATCGTACGTTTTTGTGAATTTTATTCTTTTTTTTTATTAATAATTTTTCATATTTGTAATAATTAATGGCTGTTAAATTAATTAAGCACATGCTAGACATTATAATATATACAAAGCTCAAAATGAAAAATTTTACGAACTACAATGGTGATAATATCACTGTACACTATAATATATATATACAGGGTGGCCCAAAAACAATGAGAACATTTCATAAAATGTGATATAATTACATCAAAATTAGTTTAACTAAATCAACAATACCTTAAATAGTTTACTAATTCACTTATTTACCTATATTACGTTTTATTTCCGGTCGCCATCTTTAATTATTAATTTTCCCATTGTTTGTATTTGGTTTTTTCAAATTGTTTCTAAGAATGACTGATGAAAAATTTGCGAATTTAAAATCGTTGGGATGCTAGGAAAATGATCTAAAAGTTTCAAAACAAAGTCTAGACATTACGAAATAACTGAACATTACAACAGCTCTATCTCACAATACAATCAACTTTCTTCATCGTGAGAATGTTAATTTCATGGAGCCAGGCATGTGGCCACCGAACAGTCCAAATTTAACCCCAGTAGATGATGCAATATGGGGTGTTTTGATGATTTCTAATTAGCTAAATATTGTGCAAAAAAAAATACGTTAAGAATTATAATTAACTATATTATATTTTGAAATAACTTACCGAAATACAATTTTCGAAATAAAGTTCTGACGTCTAAGTCTATTTATGGTAAAATGGAAAACCAAACTGAGCACAAATCACCTGTCAGCTGTCGCTGTAAAGTGTGTTGCCAGTTCAAAAAACAAAACTCTAAAAAAAACATCCTTTACTTCGATCAAATGTTAAGATACCGCAAATAGTTGGCGGTATTTGAAATCAGGCATAGCGATGGAGTATTGGAATTCAAACCATTTAGGAACGTTAGTAAAATTTTACATTTTTTCATAATATCATTTTTTTTTATTGCAAGATTGGTGGGACAATTACTTCGGCGTCAGTAATTTAGGACATTTATGTCCTGCACTCTATGGAAGGTATGGTTTATACAAGGGAAAATTTTATTTTTACAACAAAAACGAAAACCATCGCTGACTGTACATCAACATAGTTAAAATTGCGTAGAAATCAATATTATGATAAACAACTTACAAATTAAATGATAAATAGAAAGACAAACAACTTTTTCTTGATTGGGCAACGAGTTACCATAATTACCACATTAACCATTTAAGTTTACGCACCTTTTGTTCCTTCGGCTGGCACCCCTGGGATTTCTTGTCGGTTGGTGTTGGTTATTTTATGTTGTGAATATTGCCGCTTTTCGGACATTGAAGGATCGCGGTCAAACGACCGGCGGAGCGCAATTGCGGACTGCACATCGTCCGGTAAGGAGCTCTCAATGACCCGAGCGACGGGAGTGCGCATTGGGAACAACGAGTATATATATGTAGATTTTAAATTTTAGATTATAATAATAAACGCTTTAGATTAATCAATACATTTAGTTAAATCCCAAAAATCTTATATATTTATTTATTTTTTATGAAAACATTACATTACTCCGGTTCGATATCTCGTTGATAACTAAATATTTCTATAGATTTTTTCTGTATTACTATCGATTTTGTTTTAAATATTGATGTTTAAATTACGTCACAATAAAATGTATTTTCATTACAAAAATATATATGCTTATGCAAATATATATTTTTGTAATAATAATGTGTGTAGATGTATTGATTCACGTCATTTCCCTACACCAGCTGTAGAATTGCCCCGAGATAAAAAAATCTCGCGTCGTATATTTAATAACGGTTATAAATAAAGGCATGTCAATTTATCATATTCATGCGTTTTTTATCAAGATTTTCTTTTTCGATATTTCACGCCCTTCCAGAATAGAATGTGAGGATTGACAGGATATGCGCCAACACCCAGGGGGAGGGGCGTGTGTCACACGCTTCAATCAACCTTCATAACGGATAAACGGATCTGTGGAAGGTGTCAAACTCGGCGGCGTGCCGCGCGACACGTCAAACTGCGGGGCGCGACCAGAATTTACAAAAGGGTTGTTGGATGGTGTTCCGTATTCGTAAAGTACACTTGTCCACGTCCAAATTCCCATCCTCGACCCATTTGGAGCTTGGCTCGCTGAATCAGTATTAGATTATTATTTGATCTCGACAACGGCGATACCGTTCGCGATGTGGACCAATCATCTCCAGTGCGGTGGAGCGTTGTTTGTTGTGTCTATTTGGATTACCGTTTGTTGTCTGTGTGTGCCGTAGGTGAAATGTGAAATGGAAACGGAGATCGTCGACCATCTTCGTGCATGCAATATATGGTTTCGATGGTGACTGCAAGACTTCGAAGACGTCATACTTGAGGTAAGGGGAGCATTCCTTACAAATCCCGGTTCCTCGAGATTACTGGTCCTTTGAAAAAATCATTTTTCCTCACTTACTCCTTCCTATATCCATTCCTATATCCATCTTCCGATATTCCTTCCTCACCCTGCGGTAATTGCGACTTACAACCGGAATTATCCTACTCCTCTCCATGGGACGTGCAACCCGGAGATATCACTAAAGAGATATCATCATTAAAGTACGTCGCACCATAAACATAAAGCACAAGATGTCTAAAGTCCTAAACTCATAATTAATTAATTACAATTAAATAAGTCTTAAACTACTTTTCAATATAATCCAATCAGTTTTGAAATCCGCTCATTGAAGAAATATGCCATCTGTTTCTTGAACCAGTTGTTGACAGTTTCGTGGGGGCCGTCGGGCGTCGTCGGTTTTCATACCAGGTCCGAGGTGTATGGGGGATGCAGTAGCTCCCACCCTTAACTCTTATGCCGTGAACCGAGTAACGTAATTACGCGCGTTTTCGTGCAGCAAACACATTTCCTTATGGTCCGGGTCTACAAATAAGATTTCGGAGTCTACAGAGATTCGACTCAAATGCACTTGAAGAACGGTATAAAATTCAGCGTGAAATGACCTGTAAATCATCACCATGTATGTTTTTCTCCCGGATTAAAATAACGCATCTAGTACGTACGTACCTTTACTGATACTCAGACATCATCGTGTACACGTCGGCGTAGGTTATGTATAACGCTCTGTAAATGTATCAAGGTGCCACAGTACGGTATACCTATCAGATAATTAGTTTGGAGGATGTATTTCTGATATCAAACGATTCACCGATCGCGCCTCACATTAATAGTTGACAATTTATGACACAATATGAGACATTTTTGATTCAAGCAGTCTCTATATGGTCTCGGGTACACTAATATTTGCATGGGACATTGATGAAGACCCTGACTTTGTTATGCCGTAGTTCAGGCTTACCTTGCATTGAGATGGCAATCTTTGCACCAGAGCTGTGGGGAGTCAGAGATTATTTTTCCCATTGAGAATTATAATACATTAATCTTCTCTTATTTATGGGTATTAGTGATTTTTGACGTAAGTGTATCAAACATATTTTTAACTGCTCAGAAAATGTGGTATTCATTGAGATTCATTTAATTTCATTTTCATGTTTTTTAATAAACTTCTGAAATATCAGACTAACTAACTAATTTTATTTATTTATTTAAAACTGTTGATATGAATACATATAAAATCTACGAGATATATATATATGTATATATACATTCAACAACAATAGAGTTATTCACCCCCAAATAAGGATGATATTGAATTATAGGGGTGGCTATTGACATTTATATATAAACATGATCAAGATCTTAGTTATCCAAAACATTATCATAGTATCATATCATATTTACATATTTATACACATTTAAATACATTGACCAACTAGGCAAACCTGTTTTAGGGCAAATTGATAAACTAATATAAATATTTTTTTTAAAACGTGAATAAAAAAGAGAGGAGAAAAAAATATATATATGAAAATAATAATATTAATATTAATAATGTAAGCAGATATAAGGTGGATGGAAATATACAAGATCAAAACGCACAAAAGTAACTATACAAATAATTTCATTATATAAAAGAGTTGACTCTCTGTATCTGTATCTGCTCTTCCTAATTGCAACAACCAATTTGAAATATCTCTTTTACAAGTCCTAATATCAGTTAAATTTCTAATTTTATTTTCAATTTGATTATATATTCTGGGAGCTTGAAAGGTAAATAATCTTTGACCAAAACTAGTTTTCATTCTTGGAACTATTTTAAGCTTGTTTGCTCTTGTAGGATAATATCTTTCAGTCCTCACAGATGGAGCGCTTATCTTCCTATGAAAGCTAGTTAATATATTCTGCACATATAATTGTTTTATATCCAAAACCTGAAATTCCCTAAAAAGTGGCTCTGAAGGGTACGAAAAGTCACGGCGGTGTATTACTCTGAGTATAGCCTTCTGAGCAATGTTTACTTGATATATATATGTACACCAGATGCACTCCCCCAACTATCAATACCATAGTTCAAGATTGATTGGCACAATGCATAGTACACAGTTTTCATCTTCTTTTTATTCAGAATATTTCCAAGTATTCTAAATATATAGATTAATTTTCGCAATCTTTTAGCTAATCCATCTAAATGAACATCCCATCTCATGTGCCTATCAATAACTATTCGCAAATACTTTATTGATTTACAACTTGCTATACTAGGACAATTACAGCCATTTATATATTTACAAGCACTTAAATGCAATTTAATATAATTGAAATGTTTGGGTTGTCCTACCTCTGTAATGGAGAACGGTATAAATTTTGTTTTTACTGTATTAAGCGTCAATAGATTTTTATCCAACCAACTATTGATAATATGTAGGTTTTTTTCAGCAATATGATAAACATGTTCCCTTGAATATTAATACAGTGTCATCAGCAAAAGTTATGATTTTACCCTCAATTTTCAAATCACATAGATCATTGATATATATCAAAAAAAGCAATGGTCCCAGTGTACTTCCCTGTGGGACTCCATATTCGATCTCTTTTTTGTCGCTTACTACATTTTCACAAATTTAGGTAGTTTGTTTTCTTTTATCCAAATAACTTTTAAAGAACTCAAGAGCCATACCATGTATACCTAATAAACACATTTTCTTCAGAAGTATTTTATGTGACACCGTATCAAAAGCCTTAGCATCCATAGATTCACATACATATTTATTTAAAGAGTTTAAGGCATCTTGGGTATTTTTACCTGTTCTGAAGCCAAACTGATTTTTTGACAACATATGTTGTTGTTCTAGATAGGAATATAGCCGCGTTTTCATAGCTTTTTCAATTATTTTAGACAGTGTACTCAAAAGAGAAATTGGCCGAAATTACCCACATTGTTTTTATCTCCAGATTTAAAGATGGGTCTAACAATTGCGCTCTTTAAAACATTTGGAAATTTTCCTTTGGAGAAACACAAATTTATTATGTGTGATAGAGGTTTACTAACATAAGTTTTTATACACTTCATAATATTTGCAGATATTTTGTCTTCACCCGTAGAAGAGCCAGGTTTAAGAGAGGTTATAATATTTATTATCTCATTTTCCAAAGTTGGTGTAACATAAAAAGAAGCAACAGGTGTATTTTGACGATTTGTACCCCTCACTAAATAATCCTCAGATACTGAATTTTTATTCAAAATATCTAGAGCACATCCTTTTCCCACCTCCAAAAAGAATTCGTTAAAATAATTTGCAACCTTTTTTAGTTCATCCGACACATAGCAGTTAGATGTCCTTCTATATTTATTTCATTTATTAGACAGCTTTTGTCATTTTTTGTTTCTGAACAATCATTTATAATTTGCCACATTTTTTTCATATTTGATCCGGCATTTTCAACTTTTGAGTAATGAACATGTCATTCTAAAAATTTCCAAATTAGGAATGGAACAGAGACACGCACCATACATTGCTCCTAGACTGTATAACCTACTACCAATATCAATTAAATTAGCAGCAAATATAAATGTTTAAAAAAAAGAAGTTATAAAATGGATTAAAGGTCTTCAAAAATATTAAACTATGTATTTAACATATCATGTAGATGTACCATAAGTATATTTTTTTTATCTTTTTTCATTTGTTGTAAACAAATCCTTTCATCTAGTTTATATTGACCTTGTATTATATAAACGTTGAAAGCCACTCCCAAAATTCAAGATCTTTCTTATTTGGGGGTGCATATAACTCTATTATTTTTTTATTGTCGAATATATAAATAAAATAAAATTATTTTGTCGTATCAATTTAACCCTTCCCAAACCATGCAGTAAAACAGGTCTACCATCATAATTAAACCAATAATATTTCGGTAAATACAAGCAAAATAAAAATCATATTTTAGATAATCCTAAAGAAAATATCGGCGCTTAGTAAAAAACCAATTATAAAAAGGGAATCGTACAAAAATAATTATTTTTTCCATTCAATCCATTGTAAAATTAATACGTTCTTAAAAATACCATTTGTGATGTGAAATACAGAGATCACACACTATTTTCACAGTGAAAATTACAACAAACATACAAATATAATTGTGTCTTTCTCACTAATTAAACGAAGAGAGATAAGAAGTAAGAACACATTATACAGGACTTAATGAATGCTCTAAATTATTTTATTAATCATTTTTTCAAAATTGAATGCTCAATATTTAGAGTAAATTCGTGTCATTAAAGCCAATTAAGCTAATAAAAACATTTTTTCTAACTGTTGTTTACGGTAACACGAGTTGACAGCATGGCTGCGTTCGGGTATTTTATATCGCGGTATGGTAAAGGTTAAAGGCATCTCTAGGTGTTCAATATGTATACAACGTGCATCTTCTATTAAAGTCAATTCATCTATGTTACGGCACAGGTCAGGTTAGTCCAATAACCCATGTATGGAGAATAGTAGTGTTAATTGAATAATGCATATTTATTCTATTACGACGAATATTTCATATCTGTTTAATGTTTTAATAATTCCATTGTGTAATTTCGTATTTACGCCATTGAAAAATAAATTATCTTTAATACTATCCTGCAACGACTTATCACATGTTAAATAAACAGGTTGGCAAATCGCAAATGTTTGACAAGCTCTACTCTGCACGGAGGGAGGAGCTCAGCCGTCGAGCACCTGACTCGTTCGCACGTTACCTTCGATATATCAAAATTTTATCAGACCCTTTCTCAAGAATTCTCCTAAGTGTAATGCGATCAATTGGCGATAGCAACGGGTTCGATTCCCACCGTGGGCAAAAATAGTCGTGTATATTTCACTCAAGATTTGTTTTCTCGGAAAATATTTCGGTTCATATTACATTGTCACGCATCGCTGCCGCGACAAAGCTCAAGGGTGATTTATTTAAATCAAACTATTTAATCAAAATAATAAATCTCCATCGAAAATGATTACAATTTGCAGAGTACGGTGCATTCGTTATGCATTCAGTTCTTAATTTATGCAACCGAACACAAGGTACAACAAACTTTCCAACGAATGGAAGTTATCAAAAAATTATGATGACACAGGGTGAACATTATGTTCCAGGCCGATGTTACTTTTGAATAACTATGAAATACAACACATTTTTTGAATGTTGTTTTTATTTCCCAATTTTATAGTTTATTTTAATTATGTATAAAATATGACAGCTGCCAAGTAGTTGTCTCTGGCAGCGGAACAAATGCGTGCTCTTTTGACCATATTTTTTATAACATTCTCGCACACTTCGCGTGTTATTTCAGCAATTTCTTTTTGAATATTGTCAGAATTGTTGTTGACTTTTTGGTACCTTTTCTTTTAAGTACCTTCACAGAAAACAGTCGGGAGTCGTCAAAACAGGTGATCGAGGAGGCCACTTTTTGACATTATGCGGCCGGGAAAAATTTCAAGCGTAGCTCGGGCTGTGTGTAAAATAGCACCGTTTTATTGAAACCACGGCCCAATCATTTTGACCACCAAGAAGTTTTCCAACGTATATTTAAGACTCGGAAACATCTTATCACTTACAAATCTGAAAATAATATATTACGCATTTATACAGTCACATTTAAAATACGGTATTATTGGATGGGGGGGAGCATATAAAACTTCAATGTCACAATTAGAAATCACTCAAAAAAATGATAATAAAAATTATTTTTTAAATAAAAAAAGACTAATTATAAAAATAATTTGCATTTTCAAAAAATCAATAATCCAAATTTTCCAAATTAAAAATCAATTCAATTTTAAAAGCGAATTCCTATCTACAAGATTTAGAGACCAAATTGATATTCCAAAACTAAAATTTACCGCAATCCAAAATCACTATATTTATCAAGGCATCAAATTTTTTAACAAGCTCCCCATCACAATTATAAAAATTACAGACTACTATAAATTTGTATTTAAAGTTAAAAAAATATGTACACAGATTAACTGAACATAAACTCTCGTATATACTCCTCTATACACGAGTCTTACTCTCATAAAGAAGAAATAAATGTTAAAAGAAATATATATATCCTACTAATTATTCTAAAAATGTATTATATTTTAAAATAATAATAATAATGCGATGATAGCGTTCATCGTTAACATCATATTTATCACATAATAATCATTATTTAGATAAAAAAAAATAATAACTATTTGAGGTGTTAGATGTTTCATAATAAATTGTAATCAACTACTCTCTATGACTTCTAAATTCAAACTGACTAATGTTTTCCAAATCGAAATGGCGGCCATATAACATTGGACTGGAACATAATATTCACTTACTTACCATCACGCCGTTTCACTGCGGGGGTAGGCAGAGAGGACAGAGCGCCTCACTCTTCTGTCCTGACACACAATTCTCGCCTCATCCACATTCATACACTTTCTCATACAAGCTCGCCGATTGTTGAGGCTTCTAACAGAACCATCCTCCATTATCTGGTTTACCTGGTAGTGCCAAGTCTTCCGCGGACGTCCTCTATTTCTGGTGCCATGAACACTTGCGTCATATATTTTTCTTATCATTCTCTCCTCATTCATCCGTTCAATATGACCAAACCACCTAAGTGATCCTTTCTTAATCTTACTCACTATCTTCTTTACTCTGTCATAAATAGATTTGCTACAAATACGCCCCACTATACATCCACTGCATTCAGTCTACTTTCGTTCTTTTTCTGCCAGCTCCAGACCTCACTTCCATACACCAGTATCGATACCAGGATTGCATTGTGCACCGCTAGTCTTGCCTCGGTTGATAATATATAATATATATATGTAATATGTAGCACGCGCTTACGAATGACGAGTCAACGTGTCGGTGACTTTTATTGTCATTTGTAATGATCTATGTTGGGTTTATTTCAGTTATTTACTTATTTCCACCTTTATTAGTAGAAATATTTTTTTCACAAATTTATTTTTCCTATCGAATGGTAGCTAGTGATTTACGCCAAGAGTCTGGAACAAACTACCCCTACATATAAATATTCCAATGTATGCTCGAAAGGAACAGATGCTCTAACTTGTTACTTACATCGTTAGGTTCCAGAACCAATTACATTCGTACTAGAATAACTCAACTGTAGCTAGATAAGTTTCATGTCCGACATACTGGATCAACATTTGTTTTATGGAAGATTTTATATACGGGGTGTACAACAGACTCAGTCCACAATATTTAAGGGTGGATTATGAGTCTGAAATATTCACAAACTATGTACAAACTGTACTGTTACGGAAAATAATATTGTATGAGATTTTGTTAAGCTTTAAGTCTTATTATTATTAGGAGAACACATTCTTATTGTCAAGTTGTAATTATTCAGAACAGACGGTCTGTGATATTTCAAATATGAATTAAATATATTAATTAGAAAGATACACATACAAAATCAATTGTAACGAAATATATTGTTGTTGCCGCACCGGGATTCGAACCTGGATATCTTTCCTAAACGGGGAAGGTGCATTATCCAACTATGCTACAGAGACAATTTTCGAACCTATATGTTATCTTTTTAGATATTAATACATTTAATATCAAAATTGGATAATGCACCTTCCCCGGTTAGGAAAGAGATCCAGATTCGAATCCCGGTGGCGCAACAACAATATATTTCGATAAAATTAATTTTGTATGTATATCTTTATAATTAATATATTTAATTCATATTTATAAATATTATTATTTTTATTTGTCAACTTTGTTTTATTAACCACTTATTGAGTTTAAATACATCTACCGATTTATTTCTTTACCAGAATCTACTTTTAAAAAACAACAATTATTTAAAAAATAAATGTAGTACCTAACTCAAATTGTTACTTAATGCAAATTTACGCGAATTATTTTTAGAATGGGACTCGTAGTTAAATTTAGTTGGTTGTTAATAATTTTTTGATTAGTTTTACACGCTTTATTTATCTCAAACGATTCGTGACGAACACGTAGAAGTATTTAAACTCAACAAGTGATTAATAAAACAAAGTTAACAAAATAAAAATAATGAATTTTAACCACAAAGTTAATATTGCTAATTTCAAAATAAATAAATATTTGCGAAATTGATCCATTATTAATCAATATCTTTGCTTCAGGCTCTAAATCACAAATAAAAAACTATCTGACATTACAAAGTTCGGTAACCTTTTATTATTTGAATCAATGAATTAATTAATCAATAAAAATTTCAATTAATCGAAATAATCTCATTACTATGAATTTAATCCGGATCAAACAAATACATATTCAAAACACCGTATATCGTTTTCGGGCCGATCTGACTTATAAATGTCACAAGATTGTGTATATCTTCACAGGCGTCGAAAGGTATATTAAGCAACTATATAAAATGAATAAAAATACTATTAATCACAATTTCTAAGTGATTTTATCTGCAACAACACTGTATATAATTCAAGATATATCTATAGACATTTGTAAACAACGATATACAGTGTTGTTGCAGGGGGATCTCATATATTAAATTAGGAGAACATCGTTGGATTGAAAAAATCCAGGTTTGAATCCCGGTAGGGCGGCAATAATATTTTTCGATAAAATTGATTTTATATGTATATATTTCTAATTAATACATTTAATTAGTATTTAAAATATCACAGACCTATGTTCTGTATAATTACAATTTCACAATAAGAATGTGTTCTCTTTAATAATAAATAGACTAATTTTTTTACAAACATAAATGAAATAATTAATTTAATTGGCTGAGTATGCCAAAAAAATACTACGATCTATTTTTATGCGTATTTTTAGTACATCTTCCTTTCATGGTTTTAACGTTATTGTTTATGAATAATTTAATATTTTAAGTGTTTTCTACTACCGCTTATTACTATGCAGGGTTACTTTTTTCCCTGCCACCCCTAAATTATAGTCTACTGTAATGACCCGTGTCTACGAATGAGATTTTTAACAAATTTTCAACTCGAAACAATCTTTGAAATAACTATTTTGCTCCCGTGAGACTTTGGAGACAACTCTCGGCTTTCGTAGTCCCCATGTCTCGGAGATTCGCCGTTTCGCGTCTCAATCGCGTAACTGTCGTTGTAAAAATAATTAATTAATCAAATTTTTTATGTAAATGCCTTCGATAGCTGGTTCCCAGGTTTTTGATTAACAATTAGTACACATATGATACATGAACTGCACTAACCTGTTAACTTTTAGATTTCGGCTGGCTTAAGCGCGCACTGGTGGTTTGGACTGGTCGAATTACATATTCGTTTCTGTCTTCTCCGATTCCGACAAGAGGCGGCAATAATCACGCACACACATGCACATTATTATCAACCAGGAAATCCAGCGGTGCACAACCGAAGTAATAAGGCGCGTAAACACAAATAAAACAGAACATTGTTTACTTCGCACTACAACACTTTAATTCAAAATTAAAACGTTTTCCATGCTTACTGAATCATCTTCAGTAATAAAATAAAACTTAAGACTAGAAGATATTTTATCGACTACATGGGGGCTGGTATGAGAGTTTGGTTAGGGTAAGGAGGGGGGGGAGTTCGGTGAAAAGTAAAACTGTCTAATGACGTAATTAGAGGTTATGTTTTTTGTTGAATGAAAAGTGCCGAATTAGATTGAACATATAGTGCACTAGTATAAGTTTTTGTCTTTTTCCATCAATCTCATGCTAATATCTGAAGAATATATATCCAGCTATATGGTATATACAGGGTTGCCCAAAAAAAGTTAGAACATCTCGTAACGTAGTTCTTAATATGCTTACATCTTATATACAATATACATAATGACTCGCCGGCAACCACGCGTATACAGGATGGCCCAAAAAAAGGGAAAATATTTCCTTAACACCTGAGTTATTTCAAAACATAATATAATTAATTATAATTCAAAAGGTAATTTTTTTTGCACAATATTTAGCTAATCAGAAATCATCAAAACAATCCCATATTGCATAATCTACTGGGTTTAAATCTGGACTTTTCGGTGGCCACATGGCTGGCTAGATGAAATTAACATTCTCACGACGAAGAAAGTTGATTGCATTTATGGCTGTGTGAGATGGAGCTCCGTCCTGCCATAATGTCTATCTATACTCCAGGCTTTGTTTTGAAACTCTTTAATAATTTTTTAATCGTTTTTAATTCGCAAATGTTTGATCAGAATACGGTCTTCTACGAAAACAAAGTATGAGCAATGGGAAAATTAATAATCAAATGGCGACCGGAAATTGTCGAAATAAAACGTAATATAGATATGTAAGTAAATTAGTAAACTATTTAATGTATTGTTGATATAATTATGTCACATTTTACGAAATATTCTCAAATTTTTTGGGCCACCCCGTATATATCTAGTTTAAAATCTCAACACGAGTACACGGTATTGAGATACGTTTCGACTAAATCTCTGAAATGATCTCATCGCGTCCCCTTCCCGTGAATACGGGCCTTAATAGACATGTTGGAATTAAGTGAGTCATTCAGATAAATGTCTGAATTCATCTCCGACAATGGAGACCGCTAAGAGCCGTCGCAGTGCAGTATCTCCGTGCATCTGAGCTGCTACGCCAATTTTTCTCTGCCGGTCATTCTGGCTGGCGATTCCGTTTCACTCTGCCCCATTTCCGGACGAAAGGGGTCTTGAAAGCGTCACATCCGCTGCACAAACGAATGGCTTTTCTCAGACTCACATTTCAGCGCATGGATCATGCGGCACGCCATCGAGAGGCATTACACTCTCTATGTGTCCTTTGTTCGCGAAATAATTTGTTTTTTTATTAACCTTTACCATACCATGCTAAAAATACCCTACGCAGCCATGCTGTCAACTCGTGTTACTGCAAAACATTTGAGTTTTTATAACACTTTAAATGGCAATAAAAGGCTTTTACAAGCTTAAATGACTTAAATGAATATGAAATGATAAGTGTAATAATTAAATACGTTAATTTTATTCTCAAACGTTATTCTTGTAACCCGTTCGTCAAAAGATCCATCTAACATAATATTCATCTTTATCTATCATCATTTAAATTAATGTGTGATTTTTTTCATGTAGTACAAGTGTTATTTTTAACGCAGATAGCATGCAACGCGTTAATTTTATATAGCATTGAATTAAAAAATGATTATTTTTATTATGATTCGCTTTACATAATTGATTTTCCACTAGTCATTTCTAAGTGTAGATGATTTTTTTAGGACTAGGCAAAATGTATGTTTTACATTATGTATATTTATAGAAATACAATTTAATTGGCTCGGTAGATCTATGTTACTGCATGGCTAGGGAAGGGTTAATATAACATGCATTTGACACCAGAAGTATACCATAACAACCGTGAATAATTAAATATACGTGCTAACCCACGGATAACCTAATATGTATCCATCAGGGGCGTGCAGTGCATACAAGCAAAAAAGCTGTGCATTACTAAACATTCTGGGAAACGAATATAAAAGAAATAATTGGATTTACATAAACGAAAACATTATTTTACAATTAGCGCCATCTGTGTACCAGAAGAGACTTTAATTGCTTAGTTCTAAAAACTACCATGACAACTCACCGCTGTACCCATGGCGCTCTTTTGTATTCGCCGCATCGAGCTATTCACATTATTCTGTTCTATCTTTAAGCTGGTGAATTACTCAAGTCATATAAATGTCTATTTACTGAATTGAAAATTCCTTTCGCTTGATCCGTTTTGTATGGAGTCGTTACCTATGCTGTTTTTTAACAGAGTAGTATTAGAAACGGTTACAACTGCGTGCAAATCATTGAAGTATCTACATCCGCTTTGATTGTTCTTTAAATTTGGTGCATGGATTGGTTTTTGATTTGGGAAAAACAAAAAGCAATTGGCAGAACTATTTCCTACGTTAACCTTTAATAAAAATAATTATTTCCTTTAGTTATTACATGAAGGATTTTCAAACAATAAATGAATCATGTTCAGTCATAGAAAGTATTCTTAAAAACTCCCATACATTTTTTATATGGGTAAGAAGGTATTATTTTACGTTAAAACTTAAACTTTAAAAACACTATTAATAGTACTCTAAAATTATAAATAAATCCATGGTAGGGTCGTATAAACGACGAATTTATTTTGTCTAAAGACGTTGGTTAAACGAAAGTATATTTATATTTGATCGTATAAGTGTGTTTCCATTATTAATATAAAATGTTGCCACAAAGTAAATTTGAATTGTATTAATGCGAGAAAATATGATATAGTTGGACATGCCTGTTTTGCATTCTTTGGTCATCACATACCTACATACCTACATAGTTTTTAGCAATATAAGTACATACATTTTGAATTTAAATTCACACAGCTATACTTGGCGCGGATCGTCGAGATACGGCGTGTGCACAGGAACACCAAAAAAAAATCCACATATCTCACAGATTGTCTCTCGAGTCTCGCGAAAATCTCTCGTGGACACGGGCCGCAAAAATGTTTGAAAGAATTCGCGCCTCGCTGGCTGCGCGGGCCTGATTTGTTTTCGCAAAATTATAAGCGGGAAATCCCCTTCCCCCCCCCCTTGCCTACCCCTTCCCCCGCCGCCGCTCTTCCCACGACATTAGTTGTATGTGTCAAATTAAATTCGTGTTAAGGGAAATTTGTGTCAAACGGGATCGTTAGCGGAGGCAGCCACCTTCAGTTTCCAAACTGATATTAATTTACGAAGCATTCAGTGGAAATGATTAGCGCTGTCGGGAGCTTCGGCTTAGTCACGCCGAGTGTATTGTTGAAACACGGGATGCTGAGCGAAGAATGATTATTCAGAAAGAAAAAAAACGCATTACATGTCTCGCGCGCGTGTATCGTACCGCCAGTGGCGAATCTACAGTGGCGCGCTAATCGCAAATGTGACGGGACCCCGCTTTCTAGAGGGCCTCCGTGTCGTTACGAGCAATCTAGAAAGCAAAAAAAAAAATTAACACTGTTTTGGCTATGTAAACATTTGGCTTCTTGTACGTTCGGTCCTTGTCGGGTCTTTATCCAAAACATCGTATGGAAGGAAGACAGTCAAAGTGTGTTAAATAAAAAATATAATACCTCGGGTAATTATGGCGTCTGCTATCAGTTTACTCAAAGGTATTTGAGATTCTGTAAAAATAAGGTAGACGGCTCTGTCAAATGATGGAACGATTAAATGTATTAATATCAAAAAAGTAACATATAGGGTCGAAAATTGTCGCTAAAAATAATGTCGCTGTAGCTTAGTTGGATAAAGCACCTTCCCCGGTTAGGAAAGAGATCCAGGTTCGAATCCCGGTGGCGCAACAACAATATTTTTCGATGAAATTGATTTTATATGTATATCTTTATAATGAATATATTTAATTCATATTTAAAATATCACAGACCGTCTGTTCTGAATAATTACAACTTCACAATAAGAATGTGTTCTCCTAAACAACTTTATATTGATACATGGACACAGAAAGTTAAGCCGGCTGTGGAGGTAGTAGGCATTCCGTTCTCTCATCCTTCTGATGACATCTCATTCACTCTTACTGTCTAGTGCCACACATCGTCACATTCAGAGAGATAGAGATGTCGCCTCTTCATTGATAACATACTCTGAACCTCCATAAAATCAAAGGACTATAATGTTCAAATCTAACCATATCAACTGAGAGAGAGAGAGAGAACTCAACCAATGTTGGAAATTATTAAATAATGTATGTTGTATTGTCTCGTATACTCTCATATATAAAAGTTATCAACAAACAAAAATTATCTCAATCTCAAAGCATTGTTCACCGTCAATATAAAAAAGCCAAATGAAAACACAAACATGTGGGTATTTGATAAAATATTCATTAAACAAATGAACCTTTTTTCAAATCTCAAATTACAACCAGATAAAAATGTCTGTGATTGCAATAAAATGTTAAATGATTTTTCAACAAAGCTCGCAATCTTTGGGCTTGGTCATCTGAAAATATTAAACTATGAATGATTCAAACGACATCACCAAGATACAAAAAAGGAATTAGGGAAAGGTGCATTATCCAACTATGCTACAGCGACATTATTTTTGACGACAAATTTTTAAACCTATATGTTACACATTTTCAAATTAATACATCTTATCATTCCATTATTAGAAAGCCTACTATTTACTTTGTTTTTACGGAATCTCAAATACCTTTGAGTAAACCGATAGCAGACGCCAGAATTAACAATTCATTTTTATTAAATTTTTGGACACATTGATACAACTTATATATTATTAGGAGAACACATTCTTATTGTGAAGTTGTAATTATTCAGAACATAGGTCTGTAATATTTTAAATACTAATTAAATGTATTCATTAAAAATATATACATATAACTTTTTTTTTTGCTATGGAACGATAGATGTATTAATTTGAAAAAGTGTAACATATAGGTTCGAAAATTTGTTGTCAAAAATAATGTCGCTGTAGCATAGTTGAATAATGCACCTTCCCCGGTTTGGAAAGAGATCCAGGTTCGAATCCCGGTAGCGCAACAACAATATTTTTCGATAAAATTGATTTAATTAGTACATTTAATTAGTATTTAAAATATCACATACCTATGTTCTGAATAATTACAAGTTCACAATAAGAATGTGTTCTCCCAATAATGAAATTAAAATTCACAGACGAAGCTGTGAAGAATCGTCAAGACGTTGAAGTCATCAAATAGTGGAGGCTTTTGGTGGTAGTGCTAAATATAGGCTCTGATTGCACAATTGCATTCCTGAATAATGTTGAACGGAGAAAGCTGGTGGTCATAATGGCAATTAGAGGGAATTCAACCAGGATCCCGGTCCAGCTTACAACATTTATGAATTATTTATTTATTATTATTATTAACACTTATATTAGATTAAATACTTTGCTATTGCTTTGGGCATATTATTCATAATAATAAAATATTTTACATAATTTTCAATATTTTTTGTTCAAAAATTCCTTATTCACTTACTTAAATACAACTATATTATGTACTAAAATGTACATATTTGTTCCATCTTGCCTTTTTTATATAAATGTTATATTAATTCTCACATGAACATTTTCTAATCCCGGGATTAATCTCGAGATCCCGGGATTATCAGACAAAATCTCGGCATTGCAATTTTTTTCAATTTTTCCAAATTTTTCCAAATTGAATCGTGTTCTAATAATGTCTATGTTCGTGGCCTGTAATACCGACATTACCTACATCCTCAATTGTATTGCAATGATTGGTATATGTTCAAAAAATTATAATATTTTCAGTAATTTATGTTTTTATATAAACACAGATAAAATCTCATTAGGGAATTTGATTCTCACCGTTTTCTCTCCTCTGAGCGAAGTAACACAAGTTTCACTTAATTGCGCTTGTTTGCAGAGGCATGCAGGAAGGATGTAAGGAATTTGGTATAGGTACAGGACAATAAGGACTCATGAAGCAACCAGGAAGAACACGACTTACCTTGATTTTCCCCGCTACAGTCACAAGTCTTTTGAACTTCAAGAACAAACTTCGCTGATTCGCACGAAGCACTGTGAACACAATAGTAGTTTCGGCACGCACCACGAGAAACCGAAACACACTAGCAACAGTAACTGTACAATAACAGATCAGAATAACGAACAGGATGTTCACACTTCTTGACAGTTCAAATTTCCAAACACACACAGAAAAAAACGTGCTCTGTGGTATCAGAAATGGGGAGGGGGTGGACTGATAATAATAATAATAAAGGATAGCTGGAAGGGGGGGCCTAGGGGCCTAAAAGCTAGGGCTTCCTTGTCGGTCCCGCTCATCAAAGCTTATAAAAATACGCGACTTTAATTCAATTACATTTTTACAATTACAAAACGGAAAAGGAGAAGAAATTCAATGAGGCTATTAGCAATTAAGATTTAAAATTTAGACCCTCCAGCGTGACTTAAGTGCTGTCTATATTCATAAAAAATCATATAATATAAATCCATAGAATATAGTTTTTACACACAGATGGAAAATTAAGGTGTAGTAGTTCAAGGCAGACACTCAGGGGTCCATTCATCAAAAACACTCCCAAAAGAGGGACAGTGGACGAGACACAAAATGGATTGAGCCACACGGACAGACTAACGGAGTTGCAAAATACGAGGCATGAATAGTGTGAGGTAGGCGCATAGGTGGACTACCCACCTGAGAAGCTCCAACGAGTCACCCATACCCAAATCAATCCCTCATATAAAACAAGATTCGTCCCATTACTAATTAGGCCTGCATTCCTGGGCGGGCGGTGTCTAAGTCCAGTCCAATCTGTATTCACGTGCATCTTCAAGTAAACTTAGTCTAAAGTCTATCAGTTTACTCCGAAATTGTCCATGCGCAGGACAGATAAGTATTGTAAACATAATAGAGCATCCACACATCGGCGATCCGTGGACCTGTCGTAAATATCAAACATCGCTGTCACAGTTCATAGCGATAGGCGTTGCGCCAGTCACGACCCGGAAATTATAATTAAATACATTTTATTTCATTTTGAGAATGTCTGATTTAGAAATTTGTTAGAGATAATAAATAATATTTTCGATATTGAAAAATGAGCGGCCAATATAGCCGCCTGCAGGGCCGAGCAACTAAGCAGTTAGCCGATTTTTCTCTTCTAGTAATGAATGCGACATAACGGGTCTAAAGAGTTTTGCAAAACTTACCGCGATACTTTAATTTGACAGTTTGTAGGCAATCATTTTTATGGTGCAAATCGCCAGAGCTCTCGGAAGACCCTTAATGAGACAATTAGAACTTGAATCGTTTCTTTAACACTTGGAAGAAACGGCGCCACGGGTTATGCGGGTACATGTATGTAGGTACTTTGTAAGAAAATTCCTGGAAGGGCCGTCAGCCGGAAATAAATTTATGAATTTAAAAGCCCGCCATTAACGGCTAATGTGACATTTATTTCTGTGAACCTCTCTCAAAAATAACTTTTTAATTTATTCCCAGCCGTAAGGGATAAATTTAAATTATTTTGTCGTACATATTCCCGGGATGAATAACATCCCTTTTATGGGGCATTTTTCCCTCGGATAAATATTTTCATACCGCAGCTCCAAAGTATTGGAAAAATGGCTTATCATATCGCAGCTTATTTATTTTATTATTTTTATATTCAATCTAAATATTTATGCGATTACTTACGAACTCAAAAACTTCAAGTCGCCAGCGAGTGGCTTTCCGCTTACACAGAATCGTTTTTTAAGCAAATGCTCCCACTCATTCACCGCCTGCTTCATTGCAGTAATGTAGCGGGGCCTGGTTAGTTACAAACGCCATTCACTGTACAAAAACACTGCCATCTCGCTTTAATAAATAATTTAATAACAATATAAATTAAATAAAACACATTTGTACATAAGGCAACAACCAACGGCAAAAAAACAAATAAAAGACCTGCGTCCTTCCCTTTCACTGGCTAATCAATGTAAAACATAAGATCCGCGAGTTCTTTTACTCGCGCAACACATACCCACCTCACTTTTGTCACATTCTGCCTCCCTCTTCATCCCCTAAACTGGGAAAAAAGGTGATAAATAAAAGATGTTAGTCATTAGTAAAAGTAAGACATCTAATCAAGAACACACAAGACGACAAGAAATATAACAAAATAAAATCCAAACGACAAATCCTCATCTCGTCGGGTTGGGCACGAGTTCGACGTTATTTTTGTATGGGACACCAGACGTCTTGGCATTACATCATGTTTTTGGCCCGCAACGATCAGATTCCAAGACGTGATTTGTTGTCGATCATCATGATAAAAATTGTCGCCTACAGTGAGGCGACTAACTCCAAGGTAAATCTAAATATAAATTAAAGTTAAAACTCGAGGTATGCACTTGAGGCATAAACCAGAAGCAAAGCCAGAGGCAAAAATCAGAGAAAAACGTCTTGTTTCCTATAAAGATCATTTACCATGCGATTAGATTAACAAGTTAATAGTAAATAATGCACTAGTGTTTGAACAATAAAAAATACTTACCCTCTGGGTATAGTGAATCACACACAGCTACATTTTAGTCTGACAGCTTCGGCGATGGTTTGAAAATGAACCATAGATCGCAACCGTTTTTATAAGCTGAGACGCCGAATGTAATACCAACTTGAGGGTAACTATTTGTGAAATGTCAAGGAAATGCTTGACAAAAATAAGTGACGGGGCAATTTTGTACGTGACCCCCATTTATGAATTATTTAAATAATTCGGTTGGTATTAAATTTTTGAATAATGGCAACACTCCCGCGCGTGCGCAATCGTCTGCGGTCAGGGGCCGGATCGGAAACGCATCGCGCGGCACCCACAGTTACTTGTTAACGGACACAACGGACGGCCAGAGTTTTTGGCAACACATGGCGGCTACACCTTAACCTCAACAATACGTAAACATAAACACTAAGGAAAAAAACAAAAGAGCTAAAGCATTGTGAGAGTGCATATATAATAGCATGGAAAATAAAACAGCTCAAGGAGTTATGGTTACTTCTAGACGCCAGTGCGCCATAACCGATAGGGACCAATCATATCCCATCAGCATCAAAAAAGCCTATGGTGAGAATGCAGACGGGTTACCCACTGTTGAGTCACCAGACAAAAACAGAATACATGCAGAATTGTAAAGGCAAGAAAGCCTTGCGTGACATTTGCAACCAAATGACTGGGTGGAGTCTGTTTTCATTTCCATCCATAAAAAAATCAACTAGAATGTGCGGAAACTATTGTACCGTGACACTAATCTCACATGCCAGCAAAGCCATGCCACATGTAATTAAGCAGAAACTGAAACATTGCCTTGCTATCAATTGCCAATGCAAATGTCAGCGGACGGGCAGGACTCGAAAAGAGAGAAGGAACTATAAAGTAAACCCTCAACATTTACCAGATGGTAGAGTTTCAAGTATCATTGACTATAAATAGGCATCACAGGGGATGCTTTGGCAAGTTCCTACTAAAAGGAAGAATGAGAAGTGGATGTCTAACAAAAAATGGTCAGGCCAGTCCGAGAACGCTGCATTTCTCGGTATTCAATATTCGTCCATATTGATATTTGTCCTGTTTTTTCGTCGACATTTTTGTTTATTCTATTTTATGTCATTTCTGTTTGATTTCTTTCAATATCATCTTGTTTGTTTTCTTAAAAAATTATATTACTTTAAACCGCTTTCTCTTTTACTAGGTATTTATTTATCCCTCGAATAGGTGTTCACGGCAGATGGTGAGCAGGAGTAGTCAATTCTGTTCATAGTACCCACATTAACTCATTCACTACCCTGGTTAAACTCGGTGGGCGTACAGACACAGGTCACGTACGTCACAATATGTAAAAAATTTATTCCACTCGTTTAATTTACTTGAAACGCATTTCGTCTTGTAAGGGCATTATCAATTTTTAACCAAACACGCTGTGCATTACTAAAAATTCTGGGAAACAAATATCAATTAAATATAATCCGTTTGCTATAATTTCGCTAGAGCCCACAGTGTGTCAGTAGAATCATCAGTTGCGTAGTTCTGAATGCTACCGCGCGACGCCATTGGAGCGCTGTACTTCTCTACTGGCTTATTCTTCGTTTATCGCTACTACAATTGCTAGCCACTGTTTCAATCTATCGTTCTATTCAAGCCATACAATTGAAAATTCCACTCGGCAGAGTCAGAAATGAATCACCTGATCCATGTTATACAGAGTCCTTACTTATGCAGTTTTCTAACGGAATGACAGGTTTTGAACTTGGCTTAGATCTGATAAAAGCATCTACTTTCTCATTTACTAATTTGCAAATTTGACTACCTTACTAAACGTGTTGTTTTTTGCGTTCGAGGATAATACGTTTTTATTATGATGGATTCATTTTGCTTAAAAACAGTTAAACGAAAGTTCATAAACCTATGTATAATGTTACATATAGTAATATTGTATAATATTATGGTAACAGAATAACCTAAGTCTATATTGTCCGCTACTGGCAGTACGTAAATATTTCATTTTATTTACTTGAATTGCCACATTTTTCTAAAATTAAAACCATTTGTTAATAATCATAATGTTTGTTTTTAGATTTGGCCATTTCATTTTCTTACGTTGGCGTCATCATCGGCCAGGAAGGGGTTACAGAGTAAAAACAGTCTTGCGGCAGCTCGTCACGTGCAAATCCAATCGAAGATCCCTTTCGGCCGCGCCCTAGAAAAACCTTAATCCGTATAGAAATCTCCCGCGGACAATGTCATTAGTGTTTTTGTTCTTTCGGAATGCTGGCGACAAAAAATGACAACTATTTTGGTGGGATTATTCGATTCGCAGATATTCGAGTTGGGGCTAATCCCAAATTTTTCAATACTTAACGATCGCCGTTCACCGGAAAAAAACCTTTTCAATAACAGTCTTAAACAACGACTTCGATTCGAATTTGTGAAGATGAAATTGAAGGAATGGAAGACGAGAAGTATGATAAAGTATGGACTAATCTAAATAAAGATATACTGTATTTTCTCGATTATAAGACGCTCTCTTAAAAAAGGACTCTTAAGTCCTGCACCGATAGAATCCAAATGGACAAATTTCGCAAATCTCCGGGTCGCACATCCCGCGGAATGGATTACGACGATTCCGGTCGTAAATCGGAATCGCCGCAGGGTAGGGAAGGGAAATAGGGATACCTTGGTACAGGATGAGGTCGGTGAGGGGATTGGGATTCCAGTCGAAGAACCAGTGATCTCGAGGACCGGGATTCGGAAGGATTGCTCGCCTTACCTCATATATGATGGCTCCGTCACCCAAATCAGATCACACAAATGGCTCACGATCTCTGATCCCACTTAAATACGACGATATCACAAGTTCACACACAAACAATACGTGATCAAAACAAAATATTATATGCTGGTGCACTGGAGCTGACAAGTCCACACCGCGAATGCTATCGCGATGTCGCTATCGAACGAATATCGGTCACGTTGACGTCTGCTGATTCACACTGACAAGACGAGCATGAGGAAAGGTATGGATGCGGAAATGTGTCAATAACATAGGTCGCGGCCGATTCGAAAGACGGGCTAAAAATGTGTTTTACGAATTCGGAATAATCGCAATAAAAAGAATTTAAAAATGGGCATATTATTTATGTACTTCACATTCAGAATCTGAAATTTCTTCATGTTCAGTGTCCGATTTTGGACTCAGTTCTATCAGTAATCAGTGGTGATTCATCACGCCTGTGTAATTTTACAGCGATTACAAGACGTATCCCGTGTTCAGACACCAAAACAGGAAAAAACATGCTTTTTTTAGTCAAAAAAATACGGTATTACATTAAGGGCGATTTTTTTTTATTTAGCTTTAAAAAATGACATAAAATCTCAGAAAACTCTACATTCTCAGACTCAACCCACGCACAAATACGAAAATACGCGATAACAATATTATATAATATCCAAATACGTCAACAGATAATTAATTTCTAGACATTTTGAGAGTACAAATGTTATTAATCTCGTATTCGACAACAATACTCGTACCGCGAATGCCGATACGTTTCGCTCGTGGTAATATTTAGGCTTCTACGCGCGAGTGCGTCACCTGAAACATGCCATGTCCCGGGAATAGTCGAGACTACACTGCACCTTCTGCCGAGGTCGCCGCCATTAAATCTCCAACTTTGAAAGTCTTCAATCCGGGATGCTGTTAACCGGGCTTAAGTGCGCCGCCACAGTGTAATCCTTTCTCTATTACAAGGAAGCAGGAAGCAATCGTGGAAACAATCGCCAGGACGTGTACCTATCGGTGTGAGTCGTCGGCTCTTTATTATTGCTCGCCGTGCTAAAGAACAAAACAGAATTGATCTTTAGTTAATTTTTTATTTATTTATTTAATTTAGCGAAAATAAATTCCATTTTTAAATATATGGTTACATACATACATCGTTTTTCTTTCGCTTGCCTCTCCAAAAAAGAGACCAGCTCTTGTGCTTGGAGAGGGAGTTACACTACAATAATTATATATAATACCTTACATATTCTATTCATTGTCCATTTGTGTGCTTCTGAAGTATTCTGCAATATTGTTTATTGTCCAATTATGTGTTTTTGAAGTGTTCATTTAGTTTCTTTTTATACTCTTTTATATTCTTTAATTTGTGTAGGGAGGCTATTAAATTTTTTTTCCCTAAATATATAGAATTTTGCTGATAGTGTTTGGTGTTACATTTAGGGATTTTAAAATTATTTTTAAACCTTAATGATGTGATTATTACTATTGATACGGGGGTATCAAGAAGGTTCAGTAAAAGACAGTGGAATATGGCAGAAAAAATTATTTAGTAAAAGTCTTCAGAAAAAATATTTTAACATACAGCGGGGTAGAGCAATATAAAACGAAGCGGAGATAGCCGCACTCGACGCCATGAATGGCGGAGCCTTGCAGGCGGCAAAGAGCAGCGGGTGCGAGGAAGCCCTGAAAATGGTCTCTTCAGTGGCGCTGTGCGTCCGGCGGGAAAGGTAGCCTGGCTGGGCCCCGACGGTCAACAGTTGCTGGCGACAAACTCCTCGATCGGCGATGGCAACAACGGGGCAGCGGTCCAGCTGGATAGAAGGCCAAATGGTCCGGTGTGGGAAGCGATCCTTGTGATCAGTCGTCGAGTGGCGGCGGCAGTCTCATCTATCCAGACAGAGGTCAGCGGCACGAAGATCCCGGGGTGGCGGCGATGGCAGCTAGCGGCTCGCTTGGGCAGATTCGCTGGATTCACTGTCCAGAATCAACTCGTGACGTCCTCGTCGCCAGCAGAACTGGGAGCTCTTTGTGTAGCGCTGGTGGTCTTATTTATACCTGCGCGCACCCCTCCGCTTATAAATCGCCCCCTCATATCGGTCGTTGCTAATGGCCAGAGAAATTTCCCAGAGCGCGATCGATTCAATTTCATGGAATTATGTCGCCTGTGCATGGTCCCGGTAACTCCAATCGCTAAGTCATTTCGAAATGAACTGAAAACAGCGGCGACGGCGATATTTCTTAGCATGATACTCCACGCGTATCACTATACAGTATAAAAGTTACTTTAGTAAAAAAAAATTGCCAAAACGGGTTGTTCGATCGTTGGTAAAAATATTAACTCATCAAAAGTACATTCAATATTCAACTATTTTACCATCCAATATCGGATGTTAAAAACCTTAAATCATTAGTTAAAAATGGCGGACTCTTCACAGCTGTTTCAAAAATCATCTGTCACATTGATACTTTGAAAGATGCAGTATGCCACAATTAATCATTCAATATCCTGCTATTTTAGTGATGATAGTTCGTCTGATGATAATCTCGCTGTTTATATTAACACAGTGTAAAGATTATTGTCAGCAAAGTGACAGATTTCGAACGCCGGGGTTAATAAAGCATATAATTGTATGTATTATAAATTAATTTTGATACAATTTTAATTTTAATGACAGACCGAAGATTTTTCGCTAGTGGGCTGATGCGGCGGCACATGTAGTTGCGGTACAGTCGTCACTACCTAAATACCAGTGGCGTGCAGTATGCACAAACTTAGGTTATGCTGTTACCGACGATGCTAACTAAATATACAATTGGTAGGTATACTACGTATCAAAAAAAAATGATTGATTTTTTTTTAATTTTGCGATCAATTAATTGTATCAATTTCAAATTAGACTATAATTATAAATTTATTATTTTAAAATAGGCAAGTTCTTTTATTGCTCGGTCTGCTTTCGATATCGCTTAAAATATTTTATACGATTTCTCCTTCTAAGAAATATAACAGAAATATTTGTATTTTGACATTTAATTTAATATTGATAATATTCTAACTTAATCATATCTTGAAAATGCAAATTCGCTCGCTTGACAGAAGATAAATAACCTATACATTTTATCTTCGCAAACACCGAAATATGGAATCATACGTTGGAATACACTAAGAACATAAAACGTTTAGTCTGTCAAGATACCGACATAGATTCAGTAAAAAAATATTTAATTCAGTATAATTATTCTAAGGATTGAAAAAACAAGTTGGGTCCATTAAAGCCCTAAGTGACACGAAGTTGTTACAAATGGTTCTCAAATAACACACGGCTAGACAAACGTCGTGGGTTACTTCATAGACAAGGTTACGCTTATCTAAGTGATAACGACTGGAATTTTAGAGGGTCTTATCATAATATAAAAATTATTTAATTTTTTTTTTTTCCCAGAATTTCTAGTAATGCACAGCTTTTTTGCTTGTATGCAATGCATGCCCCTGCTAAATACCTTGAGTTTAAATGAAATTTGTTGTATCCTTAATTAATTATAATTATCTTTTAAAAAATGTAGTATTAAAGAACTTTACGCTATGATGCAGCATTAAAACGAAAAATTATTTAAATATATTAATTAGAAAGATATACATATAAAATCAATTTTGTCGAAAAATATTGTTGTTGCGCCACCGGGATTCGAACTTGGATCTCGGTTAAGAATCCTAGTGGATATTTTTCTATAAAATTTATTTTATATGTATATCTTTCTAATTAATATATTTAAGAAGTTTACGTTATGATACAGCATTAAAACGAAAAATTATCGTTTATGCGGAAGAACATGAAAAGATGTTTCAGACTAATATTACAGACAAAATTATATTAATGATAAAACACTTTTTATTGTCACAATATTTGTATCTATACGTGTGCGTTTTATAATCGATGGTATACGGTAATGAATTTTTTCAAAGTGTAATTTGTCGCCCGGTAAAATTTGACACAAATGCTGCACTAGATCTCTAGCACGTTATAAAATGTCACAAAAAAATTATTTCACATGCAGGATGATGCCGTAACACGGGGCGCGCCGATGTTTGATCTCCGACAGTTTGTCCCTCCGACAGTTTGTCCCTCCGACAGTTTGTCCCTCCGACAGTCGATCCCGTCGGACACTTGACCCCCCCGGACAGTTGATCCCTCTGCCAATTGTTCCCCCAAAACTTTTTCAAGTACCTATTTATATTAGTAAATACCAACATCCGTGGATGTTATAAATAGTGTGGAATCAAATCTATACAAATATTACTTTAGGAGAACACATTCTTATTGTGAAGTTGTAATTATTCAGAACAGACGGTCAGTGATATTTTAAATATGAATTAAATATATTAATTAGAAAGATATACATATAAAATCAATTTTATCGAAAAATATTGTTGTTGCGCCACCGGGATTCGAACCTGAATCTCTTTCCTAACCGGGGAAGGTGCATTATCCAACTATGCTACAGCGACAATATTTTTAGCGACAATTTTCGAACCTATATGTTACCTTTTTGATATTAATACATTTAATCTTTCAAATAATGGAACGATTATATATTTACTATAAATCGCTATTATGTTAAATATTATTACTTTTACAATTTGTGATAAACCATTTTAAATTTATTGTTTTAAAATTTTAGTTTTATTTGCATTTTAATATGATTATCTTAAAATATAGTGTAAATAATTTAAAAATCATCATTTATTTAAATTAAATGATTTAAATAAACACAATTTAAATAAACTTAATATATATATACAGTGACGCCCCACTAACATGTAGAGTTAGAGACCAAACCATCATCGTTTTTTCAGTTGCTAACCCATATAAATACCTAAAAACATATTTATTTTCTCCAGAAATGTGTGAATCAACAATGATCCAATGTTTTTTATTACAATTTAATGGATAACATAACGTAGTTCCTTACATTATTACATCTTATATACAATATACATAATGACTCGCCGTCAACCACGCATATACAGGGTGGCCCAAAAAAAGGGAGCTCGTAACTCATATATTTCATTATCTTTGCTTTTTATCAGAGCTAAAATCAATTAGCCTGTATCTCAAAATCTAGAGCAAATACAAAAAAAAATGTATTTTTTGAATCAGCACATCAAAAATATCCAAAATAAATTTTCACTTTCCGGCACCAAAAAAAATACAGGGTGGCCCAAAAAAAGTGAGAACATCTCGTAACATCTGAGTTATTTTAAAACATAATATGATTAAATATAATTATTAATGTAATTTTTTTTTCAAGTGGATTTAAATCTGGCCTGTTCGGTGGCCATGCGTGTGCCTGGCTCGATGAAATTAACATTCTCACGGCGGAGAAAGTTGATTGTATTTCTGGCCGTGTGAGATGGAGCTCCGTCCTGGTGTGATGTACAGTTATACTGTATAATGTCTGGCTATACTCCAGGCTTTGTTTTGAAACTCTTTGATCATTTCCCTAGCACCCCAACGTTTTACAATTCGCAAATTTTTGATCAGAATACGGTCTTCTGCGGTGATTTTTGTCATTCTGGGCAACAATTTGAAAAAACCAAATATAAACAACGGGAAAATTAGTAATCTATTTAAGCTATTGTTAATATAGTTTTGATGTAATTATAACACCTTTTTTTAGTAGATTACGTTAGATGACATTATTCAAGTTGACAATATTTTAAGACGAGACTCACAAATTACGATATCTTCGAGTGTTCAATCACTGTTAGTGACTGAGACCTGCAGATATCAGTGATTCACCACACTACTCATTCGTTCGCGACGAGGATTTATAAACACACGCTGTTATTGTTGCGATTCCGGCCCCCCGGATTGGCGGTAGCTGCGCCAGTGTCCATATCCGAGTGTATAACTATACTCATATTCAAAGACCTTAATAAAATGTTGAACGGGAAAACTTTGTCGTGAGGTTTTCATTTCTATTCTCGAGCATCGTGGCAACGAGCTACGCGGGCAGCAGACGACAGCAGTTTTCAAAGTTTCAAATTAATATTTGCGGCTGGCCAATGGGAGAACACTCTAAATGGTAAACTTCAAATAAACCGAATACAGACCACATCAGTTGAGCGAGGCGCACAGCACACAGCACCACAGCTTGCATAGTCGGCTGAAGCCCGCGAATTCTTCTTCAGCTACACTAGATTTATAACAACCCACCCTTCAATCCCGGCTACATACCCCCTGATACTATCTAACATATATATGTAAGTATATTCACTTTTTAATTATGAAAATGTATGTTATAAACTTCAGATTTAATTATCTAACTAACAGAGGCGTGCAGGTGCATACATGCAAAAAAGCTGTGCATTACTAAAAATTCTGTAAAACGAATATATAACATATAATAATTAAATATATTAATTATAAAGATTTACATATAAAATCAATTTTATCGAAAAATATTGTTGTTGCGCCACCGGGATTCGAACCTGGATCTCTTTCCTAACCGGGGAAGGTGCTTTATCCAACTAAGCTACAGCGACATTATTTTTAGCGACAATTTTCGACCCTTTTTGATATTAATACATTTAATCGTTCCATCATTTAAATCCCGGTGGCGTAACAACAATATTTTTCGATAAAATTGATTTTATATGTGTATCTTTATAATGAATATATTTAATTCATATTTAAAATATCACAGACCTATATTCTGAATAATTAATGAATAAAAAAATATAATAATTACCCTAAATACTTCAAACTTCACCTGTTTAGTGAAGAATTAATACTTTATTTTACAATATTCCTATAATTCTAGATCATCATAAGCTCAATATTACTTTGAGATAAAATTCGCAGATCAGATTTACGCAACGTTTTCACAACTCGACTGGTATACAGGTCGAATTCTAATTAGACAAGTAAACTCTAAACATCTGTTTAGTTGACGCGCCTCATCAGTTGTATTAAAGTGAGTGCTTTCGGACAAGACTAAATACATATACCATATGTTTTAATTATTTATATTTTGCGTCTGTTATGATATAATTATCTAAAATGTATAATTCAATCACGGATAGATCTAGGTACTGGAACCAATTTCTGCCACTAACTTAGCCTATTCTATAAACTGATCCACAATGCTAGAGCATCCATAATGGTATGTGTACTCAGATGAGACTTTGATCTCCAGTCTCAAAGATTTGTCGATACAAAGTACATTGAATAGCGATGTGTCTGAGAATAAACTAAATTATGACAAATGTGTAGCTACTGACAAATGGCTGTTTTAAAAAAATAATTTCACTACAAAAGTGATTTCGAACAAACAGAAATGAAATTACATATTTAGTTATGCAAAGAAAATCAGACAAGAATCTCAGGAATTCTATTTAGCTGATTTTAAGTTGCCTGACATAAGATTCATGTACTTGATATAAATATTATATAATATAAATTGACCGTTTAATATAAATCAGTCGATCTATTATAATTAGTTCTAAAAACTAACACAACTACCCGCCGCTGCAGATGTAGCGCTGTTGTCGACCTATGTGGTATTTTAAACTATTCAAATTGCTATCTTCTGTTTTTAACCTATCGCTCTACTTAAGCCATACAATTGGCCACCTACAGAATTGAAAATTCATTTCGTACGGAGTCTTTACATATGCTGTTTTTTAACAGAATAACATTTGGAAGGTTTTCTGCTTGAACAATAAAGCGAAGAATCTGCAGTGTGCATGACATGCAGTGGAAGGAGTCCATCAAATACAAGCCAACAGGTTTGAGACCGAGAGGAAGATTAAGATGGGCGTATAATGTCAAGATAGACCAGCAATAAGTAAGTAATAGCACCAGAAAGATGATGTCAAGGGAAGCGGTCATAGTCAAGTCCCATGAGGCCACTAAACAAAAAAGAAGAAGAAATAATTTACCATCACGCCACTTTCCCGCATAGGTAGTCCAAGAGAATAGAACGCTACACCCTTCTGTCCTGGCTCACCACTCTTGCCTCGTCAGGGTATTAACAAGACCGTTCTCCAATTCTTGCTTTATCTGATTATGTCAGGTCTTTCGCAGACTATTCCAGTTGCCTTCAACAATCACATAATATATTTTATTTACCTTCCTGTCTTCGCGACTCTTTCTTAATTCTACCTACTACGCTACAAACAGTGGCGTAACTACAAAAATTGGTCCCCAATGCAGACTGGAAAAAGGACCCCCTAAATAAGTATTTATTAGGTTGGGTAATATTAATTAGAACGTTATGGGTTTATTTTCAAGGCACGATCAGACTACGCACGACACACGGCGAAGGCGGTAAGAAGAGTGCTATGTCCCGAAGTTAGTTGCGCGTCCTTCCTTCCAACGGCAATCCTGGTAATCTCTTGTAGTGGTTATCCTGGAAAGCGGTCTTTGAGTATTTGGCGCGTAACATATTGTATTGTATGATTTATCCAATAAATAGCAACAATTAAATTAGTCTCTTGTCTTCTATAATATTCATACATTCATGAATAAAACATTAATATTATTAGGCATACATTGCAATTTAAAAAATACTTCTTTAGCTTTAAGGCGATTTTCGTTTTACAGCGATGATCTGGTCCCTAACCCGACACGTTAGTGGGATACTGTTACTGTAAATATCGATAAAATGTTTATAACGTTATAAACATTTTTTTTTATATTTTATAATTCCACTTTTTGGGCCAAACGTGGGCCCCTATACACCGCATTGGCTGCATTAGCACGGTTACACCACTGGCTACAATCGTCTCTACATTCGCTCTTAATTTATTCATTATTTACGTAATTTTTTCACATACCGCATTCAGTCTACTTTCGTTCTCTCAGTGTTGGCACCAAAACTCCATTCGTGTGATAAATTTCTTTACGTGTAAAACACCTTCGATAGTGTTAAATCTTAGGTCCTGAATTTTCTATTAATAATATAAAACCGTGTTACTCTAGTGAAGACAGATGCAATCAGGACTGCTGAATTTGCTTGCTGCTCTGTCGAATCCTCTGCTGATGTAGTATGTTCTAAGCCGGTCTCCGTAAATTCCTCGTGCGCTTCCTAGAGCGTTTCTAAGAGTGGACCGATCCCGATGACGGGTGTATTATTTCTGACAAGTTAAGCGGCGTTTCCGCCAATACAGACTATATAGGCCTACGCATTCAACAAGAAAACTAAGAAAAACGCGCAAACAATTTCTATTGGTGATAATTGCATTTAGAGTGGATAAAATACGACTAGTACAGTACGATTATAATAAATTAGTTGACAGATACAGAATAATAATTATATACTAGAAAAAAAAAAAATCCTATATCCAGTCAGCGTGTGAGAGTAAATCTCCAGCTATATAATCTTCATTGGTTAATTGATTTCTCAAATTATTTTAAAACCATAAGTAAAATTGGAAATAATTTATATATATATGTCTAGTTGCTAATGGCTCGCGTCCACGAAATGAGACGTGATCAAATAAATCTCAGACATTTACATGAGATAAATCTCAGTACCATGTGTACACGTGTTGGTATTTTGATTTGGAGATAAACTCAGAGATGGTGATTGAGATTGAGGCGAAAACTCAAACCCGTGTACACGACGTTTGATTTTACAGAATGCATTCAATTTCACCCAATTGACCAGTGGTCAATGGTCTGATATTTGACGTTTGACAAACGTGAAGTGAGGCGCGAGACGGTGAATCTCTGAGAGATGGCGTATACACAGGGACTACGAAAACCGAATGTTGCATCCAAAGAATTTCATGGGAGCAAAATCCGTATCTCAGAGTCACGAGTTGAAAATAAGAAATTATCGATAGATCGGTTATAAAATATATATTTTTTTTAAAATTTAAAATTCACCAAATCTTGTGTACATGCCAAATTGCGATTGTAGCTAATTTGTAGTCCTCAAATGCAATTATCCCTCGTCCAGTAATCCTTCTTCCATTTCTTCACACTGGGCCCCGTTGCAAGTCATTCATGCAGTATGGTCGGTTCCTCTTCTCCGATGAAAGAACGACTCCAAGAAGCCCTAATAATATCTTGCCCCAGTCTCATTTTTTTTCTCTTGGTACCGCTGCGTCGATGCACTTTTTAAAAGGATTATCTGAATAAACGAAGCTTTCAAATTTGTTATGTGTGTAATATTAAGTTGTTAGAAAAATAATTACAGTTTATGACCTTCAAATTCAAATACATTTTTCTCAGCTAATAATTAACTTTATTAATTATTCAGCTCCATTAGAATCAACGCATTATTTTTCAATTAATTACAAGTTTATTATTATAGATTAGTTGTTGAAGATCTTACCTGCAAGATGTTGTCGAATTTTAAACAAGTGATAATTTGTTGGCGAGATGTCTGATGAGGTCTTGTTTCATAGTCCAATAAACACCCAAAATGTAAAAAAATCTTCGAGATGGAATTTTTTTTATGGTTTTCATTCAGTTCGCATCCAGGTTTTAGTCTCGGGGGGGCCGGGATGAACGAATAAAATATTCTTATTGAAAAATGGCATAAAACACACAATATTTACAGTATTATTGAAATTTAACTTTGTTTTTTTCAAATTTTCAACTTACTTTGTAAATTTTTTAAACCATTTAAATTGAAAGTACTAAAGGAAGTGCTTTCTTCTGGATGATTCAAAGGTCTCTACTACAACTATAAACAATGAATCCAAATCGGTATTTATAACATTAACAGCTGACTCATAATTTAAAAACATTAATTAAACCCTTCTTCACAAATGTGACTTTAAAATATTGTTAAAGACTCTACGTACGGTTAAGACTGTTTTTTAGAAATAGAAAACTATGCTAAATTATCTTGGCATGAGCAGCGATGTCTAATCTAAACACAATTGAAATAGTATGATTAAAATATAATTCAGATATAAGGATTCGTAGATCGTAGAACTTAAATAGTATAAACAAAAAAGATTATTTTTTCTTTGAGGTTTTGGGAAGGTTTTGTATGACGAACATGACGCAGACACCATACAAAATGCGGAATGACGTTGGAATATACCATGAAAACTAAACGTTTAGTGTTAGTAAATCAACTATGTAGAAGGTGTCATTGCACGCAGTTTTTCTTCGTCCTTCTTCGAAAGGGATCCATCCTTATGAATCCCTTTGAATCATCGTTATGAATCCCTTTCGAAGACAACAGAATTAAGCATAAATTGTTTGAAAAATACAGAAAAATTGCAGACGTAAAGATGCCAACAAAACATTAACATAGGTTCAGTAAGAAAATATTTAGCAATATTTGAATACGTCCAAGAACACACAATTACTGAATTTTCACCTACAACCGGTAAATACAGGGCTTACGACTTGTCTTCAGCTGGCTTAAATGATTACTTTATATAAATATAACGTTCACCAATTCTCACCCATCAACCTCCATATTTATCAATTTTTTTAAAGTTCTATATATGTTAATATGTGGACTCACTTCGAGTACCACTACATTATCGCCATCTATGGACTAAATTTTATAATCCATTTCCTGAAACAGCATATATGTCACAATGAGAATATAATTATTTGTTTGAAATTATTTAACATATTATACTAGAATACGCCTGAAAAATCAATATTTTTCAATTTTATATATTTGTATAATTACAATCCCATACTTCCATATATTTTCCATTAAATATAATAAAAAATAACTTCGTCTCTATGAGATATCTATTATTAGTTTATAAAATATTTAATTCAGTATGATTGTTATGCAAATCGAACAAACAAATTAGATTCGAGAATTTGTCGTCAATCCACTGTGTTGGTATAGCATAATCGGATAATGCTCGTTCCCCGGACTGGAAGAAATCCAGGTTCGAGCCCCGGTAGCAACAACAATATTTTTCGATAAAATTGATTGTATATCTTTCTAATTAATACAATGCCTGACAGCATTCTCGTTGTAGACAAATGATTCGAAATTATTCTACGCTAATCCGGGTAATAAAGTCTAGAATTGTATAGAATACTAGCGAGTATCCGACATGCGACCTAATGCCACTCACAGAAAGAAAACGTTTGTACACGAAGAAGTCGCCAGAAAATTCGCCACAGAGAATCCTAAAAATAGCCAATCAACGCGCCCGCACTTCACATTTCACGATTGCCACGAAACTGAGGGCCGTGGCGCGCAGATCGTTTTCTTCGGCGAGCTTTACTACTAATTCAGAAACCTTCGCGGGCGTGCGCACGGCAACTCACTAAAGTTTCATGGCATACGCGCATTTGTTGAAACGACTCGCGCGCCACCTGTTGTAAAATGGTTGTACTAATACAGAAAAGTTCGTGAGCGTGTGCACAACAACTCACCAAAGTTTCATCGCAATCGGATGAACGGTATAGGAACGCATACGGGACAAACAAACATGCATTTATATATGTATAGATTTTCATAAGATAATGATTATTTCATGTACAATATTTGTATTTCCCAAAATACTGGTGCACAACATTTTTGCTTGTATCAATGCACGCCCTTGCAAAATCTATTGTTTAAAAATATGTTTGTCATCCCTGAAAAGTGTTTAACTCCATTCGTGTTTTAAGGTAACGTAGACAACGTATATATTCCTCTCTATTTTCGATTATTCCCTCTGAATTGCTCCCGATAGCGTTCGCTTAACGATTAAAAAATGGCATCGGCGCACAATCATTGAACGTTGCTATCAAGGGATGTGTTGTTTACCCGCTTGCATATTCATGATTGCTTAGCGACAAATACACGGTGTTCCAAACTGAAACCTTTTAATGCTACATCATAATATAATATCTATAATGTTCAATTCGCACACAATTTTATTTTACCGCAGAGCGTAGACTCGTAATTTCATTTGATAAATAAAAACCTAGCCGTTAGCTTAAATTCAGCCATTTTCTTACCACGTGCTGTTTGTAGTACAACATATTTTTATTAAGAGGACACATTCTTATTGTGACGTTTTAATTATTCAGAACAGACGGTATGTGATGTTTTAAATGCTAGTTTAATGTTTTAATTATAAATATATACATATAAAATCAATTTTGTCGAAAAATATGTTTTTGCGCTACCGGGATTCGAACCTGGATCTCTATTTCCAATCCGGGGAAGTACACTACCAATTGTGTTTTTTTTCATGACAAATTGAATACATCTGTCGTTCCATTATTTTAAAGCCATCTAATTTATTTTTACGGAATCTCAAATATATATATAGGTTCGAAAATTTGTCATGAAAAATACTGGCGCTATAACACAATCGGTAGTGTACTTCCCCGGGTTGGAAATAGAGATCCAGGTTCAAATCCCGGTAGTGCAAAAATAATATTTTTCGAGGAAATTGATTTTATATGTATATATTTATAATTAATACATTAAACTATATTTCATTGCTTAATATTTATTCTCGTTGAAAATATGTGACATGGTACGAGAGCAAGTCAAACATTGTGTGCATTTATTTACAAAGAGTTTACGGAAGCCAAGCTCCGTGTGGTTGATTTGATGGACAGAACCATGACTGATGTTCAAAGAAGACGCTACCTCACCGGTGGTAACTCGCCTATTCGCTAGAACCATCTCTCGAGCTTGCTGAATCTTGTCGTCCGCGGTGGAGGTTAACGGGCGTCTTGCTCCCTCTTCGTGCGTCACACTCGTCCGGCCACTTTTAAACTTCTCGATCCGCAAAAATACACTTTTACGTGATAAAGCGCTGTCCCCGTATTGTGATGAAAGTCTACGATGAATCTCAGCCCCTTTCACACCCTCCGACCAGATAAATCGGATCGCTGCTCGTTGTTCCTTCTTGGTGCAAACTGCTAGCGGAGCGGACATGTTTACACTGTAATAGTCGGAAGGCAAATTACGCGATCGGGATCAAATTTCGCACACGTGACAGCAGTCGTACCGGAAGGCAGTATGACAACCTTAAAGGTGTTAAAGCGACAGTGTAGATAATTTTTGACTCACCCTCGTATATCTTAATATTAGTATGGAATGTTTAAGAAATAAATTTGCATTCTATTGCACTATTAACATTCTAATTAAATTTCTAACAATTTTTTTTCATGCTTGGTTGACATTAGTGATTGTGAATCGTTATGTGACTATGATTGTGACAATGATTGGTGTCTAAGATTATCTACTAGTCATTGCTCGAAACATTTCTAATAATCAGTTTACCAAACATCGTTACAATCAAACAAAATCAGTCTCAATAACGGTTTAAATAATGATTTAACCATCATTATTAGAGATTAATTTTTTAATTCCAGAAATTAATTAACCTTCTTAACCTTTACCATACCATGATATAAAATACCCGAACGCAGCCATGCTGTCAATTCGTGTTACCGTAAATAACTGTTAGAAAAAATGTTTTTATTAGCTTAAATGGCTTTAATGGCACGAATTCACTATAAATATTGAGCATTCAATTTTGAAAAAATGATTAATAACATAATTTAGAGCATTCATTAAGTCCTGCACTATGTGTCCTTCCTTCTTATCTCTCTTCATTTAATTAGTAAAAAAGAGACAATTACATTTGTATGTTTGTTGTTCTTTTCACTGTGAAAATAGTGTGTGATCTCTGTATTTCACATCACAAATGGTATTTTTACCAACGTATTAATTTTACAACGGATTGAATGGAAAAAATAATTATTTTTGTACGATTCTCTTTTCATAGTTGATTTTTCACTAGTCATTCCTAAGCGCTAATATTTTCGTTAGGATTATCTAAAATATGAATTTTTCGTTGCACGTATTTGCCGAAATATTACAGGTTTAATTATGATGATAGACCTGTGTTACTGCATGGTTTGGGAAGGGTTAAGAGCCATTTGCTCTCGTTAGTTCATTCAGGAATAACCATCTCCACTGATTTTTATTTTGCATCATGTCTTCAATTTTTAGTAGTTTCTGCATCGTTCCACTCCAGCAACTGGCTCAAGAATACTTCCACGGCCATCTTATTCTTATTCTTTCTTAGTTTTTCTCTTTCACTTCGGTTACAAGTGTGTTTCACCGAAGGATATGACCCAAACGGTTTTTTCTCTATTATCCTCTGAACAAGTTTTTGTCATCTATTTCTTTTCCATGTCTCCTGTCTCTTTTTGTCTCATGTCATAAGCCCAGTGAGACTGACATAATGAATATAATTGTTTGTAATAATAATAATAATAAATTAAAAATCTTTTTTTTATCATGTACATACTAATTAAATATCTGAGCTTAAATCAGGATTATTGATGTCATGAGCATTTCGCGTAACAGTATTACATATAAATCGGCAAAAGAGAAATATTATTTTTTTAATGTAGATTTACAGGAGAAAATCCTAAGAATTTAAAATTCTGATTTTGTAATCTATTTTGCATTTTTCATAAATATTTCCCTGTGATTTTAACGTTTAGCAAAACTAGTAATAATTTACTACTAATAATTATATAATTGATACATAATACAACAAAAAAAACGATACATTGGCATGTAAAAAACCATAAAACATAAATTATATATATATATACAATTATTTCCTAAGCTTCGTATTATTGTTTATGCTAATTAAGGCATAAATGTTTTAATTGGTAATCGATAAACCGAAATATGTCCGTGTGAGCGATGGTTATTAGTTAAATATAATATAATAAAATAAAACTGGGATCAATTATCTTCGGACCACACTGCACCTTACTCAGGAGATGATCCTTGTGTGAATGGGCAACCAAATTCAGTATTCAAAAGGGGTAAACTCAAAGAACTATGAACTGAGATTAAACATGTAGATAGGGGCAAAACTGCTAATACCCCGGTCTTGTCTGCGATAAACATTTCTTTATAAAAGATCTTCAAAAAAGTTTTAATAACCGTATACCTTTACCGTTGAAAGAGAAGCAGGGTGCAATGCTGATTTTAGGTTTGAGAAATCCACCATTTTCTGTAAAGTATTCTCATATTTTATTTATACAAAATGGAGTTTAACGATGCGCATTTTACGTTTTATAAACAATATCATCTAAATGCCGTCCATTTCTCTCGAGACACTCTTAAATTTGCGAACACGCGAGAGCAAAGCGTCGATTCAATGGCAGCAACTTCACGGCGGATATTTTCTTGTAGGGCCTGAATTGTTACTGTAAACTCTCGACTAAAGGTATCCTCACAAAAAAAATCGCACGTGTAAGGTCCGGTGACCGAGGTGCCCAGGGTATGTCTCCGTACTGATTAATTTATTGGGAAAAATTCCCCTCAGCTTCTCCATTGAAACTCTATCTTTGTGTGGAGTGGCCCCGTCTTACTAAAATTGTGTTCTGTTGTTGAACCCGGGAAACAGCTGCAGTTACGGTAATATTTCCAGTTGGTGCTGAATGTGTTATATAGTTTCGGAACTAAGAACATGTAGAATCTTTGATAAAATGCAGTTGTTGCTCTCGGAACTGGCGGGTAGATGTTCGTTGTTTGTCCTTTGTTGTGTCTATGATTTATTGCCTTGGGTGAGTTGTTGTTAGCATGGAAATATTGTATAAGTCTCAACATATAGATTTGTCTTATGTCCAGGGCATTGTACTCTTAAATATAAGATCTATTTATTACGCTAAGAATTGTCTTTTGTGCTCTTTTAGCTGACTCTAATATTGTTTTTGCTGCTCCTCCCCATCTAAAATAGCATAATTAATTAAGAAGTAACAGAGTACAAAGTACACCGATCTTAAGGCGCGACTTGCAATAATAATTCAACAATAAAATGTGGGTTTTTATTATTCATTTATATCAGAAGTTATTCCAATAGATTTGACTTGTTTTTCAACTATTACTTAAATTTGACCTAAATATTAATATAAAACTAATAAACTTAATGTTATTTGCCATAATTAAGACGATACAAATATTATTAGAAAGACCGCGACCATTAGATGTATTTTCCGCATGCTACGAAATTGAGTCAATACGCTAAATTAATGCATAAACGAAATATATTTTCTTATAATCTTGAAGACAAGATTACGGAGACAAATCTATAGCAAACGAAATTAGCAAAATGTTAAAATGAATAATTAAATTTGCAGTACATTTGATGAATTTTTGAAGTTTTTAAAATACTTTGTTTTAGTAAAAACATACGTTTTTAAATAATATACTATATTTAGTCACATGCTTTAAGCTTCAACTACTATTTAAAACTAAGTTTAATATCAGAAACACAATAATTATTTTTTAAATAATATATTTCCAGTCTTATGAAATACGATATTATTCATTATATCTCACACTGTTAGTATGTTATTCAAACGGCCACGGCAGTCGTAAAATCCGCGCTCCGTTAGATTTTAATTAAATTTCACTATGAAACACATTTTAATACAAATTTTGACGACAATATTAATACTTATTCTCGATACCAATTGCTTATTTTTGTAAATTGTATGGTTTTGAGCTGTTTTTATACGAAAACAGATTATAATTTTGACATTTCAACATAAAACGTGCGTCAACCGATCGGAGCATTTTAGAATCTGATAGGAAGAAAGTTCGAGAACGTTCGACAGAGGACCAAACCACGTTGCCCGACATGCACGAGAGTCTGTAGTCTGCAGTCTGCACCCCAACGTTCAGGTCAACCGGACAACCGACACGTGCCCCGTTTTTACTTTCGGACCTTGCATATTTACGTCATTTTTTTACTCTCTCCTTTGTATTGATTTGCTCCCGGTGACTTCTCCCCAGCGAGAATAAACAAATCAACATCAATGATTGTACACTTGACAACCTTCCCGCAAAAGTAGACAAAATTCAATCAAAATGCTTGAGGTTCATTATTGGAGCTATGAGATTGCCGGCTGCTGCCACAAATCTGGCTCAATTCACCGCCAGACAGTCTCTTCAGTTTCAGCGTTTCACAAGAGCGGTCTTGCCGGCTCGTCTTAGCCGAGCAAGACCACCAATTCATTTCATTTCATGATTTCCTACATCTTCATTCACTGTATTCATTTCTATCTGTCTTCATTGTTTTTATCATTTGTCACAATAAACCTCAACACGCGCCAATCACATGTATTTCATTTAACCACCGTCCTAACCCCCAAATTGGTGACCCCGACGTGATCTAAATCGACATGTGGGGATTAACGGTGGTTAAAACACGCGACAGACTATTTAACAATTTGTGAAGTGATTAATTGTGATCGAGATTTAACTTCGAAGAGTGTGTCAACAAACGTTACATGGGCGATAAGACGCACACACGTGTCTGTACCATGGACTAAAAGGACAAACAAGACTGGCTGGGACACCAAGCCATGCATTTCAACATTGACGACTTTCATCCACACCAACGCCGACTCACCGAGCGTTTTTCACGCACACAGCGCCGACACACCGCGCGCTTACACTTCAAGCAACTGAAGCATCCATTGCATCACGTGTTTGGTCCGCACGATGTACGATCTTCAGACACAACGCCGACTCACAGGCATGCAACCGCGGGGAGCTACACGTTACGTGCCCACGACTCATCGGGCAGCGACGTGTCTACGAGCCCAGCAACCGCTCAAGCCGACATGCCTTGCGCCCACGACGCATCGGGCGGCGACATGTCGGGCGGGCAACAACACAAACACCAACCTGCCTTTACGTCCACGACTCACCGGACGGCGACAGGTTGGGCATTCATCAACAACACAAATACCAACTTGCCTTTACGTCCACGACTCACCGGGCGGCGACAAGTTGGGCATTCGTCAGCAACACACGCCAACTTGCCTTTACGTCCACGACTCACCGGACGGCGACAGGTTGGGCATCCAGGAATCCAGGGGGCTAATGCATTGCAGATAGAGATCTTGAAGCCCCTACTTATAATTATTAGGCAATATTTATCTAATAAATTTGTTATAAATTGCTTCAGAGAAACCAACCACCTTATTCTTAGCGTATCTCGATCTCTCTCATCGTGAACTCAAACGCATTTTGGAAAAATAAGATAAAGGTTAACTAATTTTTCTCTCGAATATCGGATAATAAAAACAGAAAATCGTTGGTGTGAAAATATGGTAAACTCTTCACAGTTGTTTCAAAAGTCATCTGTCACATTGATACTTGGAAAATTGCAATATGCGACAATTAATCATTCAATATCCCGCTATTTTAATGATGATAGTTCGTGCGATTATGATCTCGTTGTTTAATATACATTAGCACATAAACCGAAAAAAACTCACAAGCAAAGTGACAGCTTTCGAACGCAAAGGCGAATAAAGCCATAGATAAAGCATAAATTAAAGCATATTTCATGATTATTTGTTTTGCTGCACTGTGAGGTGAGATTTCTTATCTATGATTTGACAGTAGTAAATTTAACGTACCAACAACCCTCAAACGTTTTTTACCACGGGCGATGGTAAAAAGTTACTATAGTAAAAACTTACCATGGTCAAAATTTACTACAGATCACTCAACCGGCCCTTACATATAATTAATTGTGAATGGAGTGATTGGACCCATATTTATACTGATGGATCCAAACTTCAATCAACTAGCTGTACAGGGGCTGTCTATTACTGCCCTAGTGACGGTGATCAAGGTATATTCAAACTTTCCAAAGAGACCTCTGTCTTTACAGCAGAGTGCTTGGCTATCCGTAAACCGTAAACCAAAAGAAATGCAGAAGTGTCTAATACTTTCAGACTCCCTGAGTTCACTAATAAAAAAATAGGTCAAGCTCCTTTCGCCTTTTCAATTATGCTTGAAATCAGAGCCATAATGGAAGATGGTTAGATAAAATTGAGAGTTATAAGATAATAAACTCTCTGGCTAAAGATGCAATCAAACAGGGAGATGACACATTTTCCTTCATTCCAGTCAGTGGCTTCAAAATTACCAAAAATTATATTGAACTTCAATGGCATTCATTTATTTTTTTTAAAAAAATCGCTATTGTATTTTTTTAGATTTTAAAAATAAACTAAGGTTATCAAAACTAGTAATATACGGTCATTATTGATGATTCAAATTTAATTACTTCTGTTATCATTTATGTAAATATCAGTCAGTAGAATCCCAAATATAAATAAGAGGGATCTTGAACTTTATTAACTTTATAACTTTATTCTATAACACCATAGATTAGATGTCGGCATATTGTCTCCATAGATAAGAAAATATATTTTTGTCTTTTGTTTTAATGTTTAGTGTTAGGTTTATGTCAAATTATGTGATGTTTTCATTTCAATATATCTTTATTCTATGTTCATTTCGCCGGAGTAAAGCGGTTCTCTCAGATAAGCATTTTTAATTTGAAGTCTGTCTAAACTCCGTAAAATTATTTGTGTGTTCGCGTTCTAATGTTTTAAAAAATGGCAGATTTTCAGCACCCTATGCTTTATTCCACAAAGCCACTCCAAAAAGAATACTCCGAACATTCTGTGATAAATATTAAAAGTGAAAAGGTAGCTTTTAAGACTTGAGAAATATTTTCTATGATTTTATATACCTCTTATTATTTATACTCTCATTATCTAAAATATTTCACTTTTTCAGTTTACAATTGGACGATCTCTTACCAACACAGAAGTGATAGCTTGTGTCGCGATATCACGCTTTCATTGCACCCTGGAGCAGAACCCAGACTTATCATGGTTCATCAGAGATACAAGCAGATATGGGACATTGCTAAATGGGGGTAAAATTAATAAAGATGAAAATATCCCACTTAAAGATCAAGATGTCATCCAGTTTGATATTGCTGGTGACTTTATTTACAAGTTTTGCCTCAACAATGTGGGATTTGTCGCCTCTCGAAAGAGAAAATATTCCAACACAAGTAACCATGGAGACGATAGAATACAAGATGCTAAAAATAAATTTAATTCATCTCAATCTATCGAAATGGACAATATGAAAACAAAATTGAGTATAGCAAAAAAAAAGCACTTTAATATTGTTAATGAAAAAGCTTCCCTGGAAAAAAATCTGCAAGACAAAATAACCAATCTGGAATCTTTTTACAACCAGAAAATTCTAGACCTCAAGGGCCGGGAAGATGAAATTCAACAACAAAAAGATCTCTTAATGAAACAAAGTAATGAAGAAAAAAATAAATTAAATGTAGAAATGAATAGAAAAATTACATCTTTAGAGGTAAATTTGCTATATTTTGTTTGATTTAAACAGTTGATTTCACTGTATCTGTACTTTATCGTTTGTAAGCAACGGATAATAATAGTTGACCAAAAATAATCAAGCACAGCCCAAACTAATCAAATTTACCGCAGTGTTTGTACTGAATTTACTATGAAAAGCAACCTCTGTATAATATAATAATATAACATTACTATCAATTTTAATCATTGATTTTTGTAACTATCCTTCTATATGTCTTCCTTTTCTGATGCATTAAAAAGAATAATAACCAACAAATTTTTTCACGATAGGTGACTTTATCGGAGCAAAAACTACATGAAAAATTCTTAGAGGGAGAAAATAAAATGCTATTTGAACGCTTGAAGAAAGAACGAGACGAATTCCAACAACGCTTAGAGGAAGTTACAAACTCTAAGGAACGTAAATTAGAAATTTTAGAAAGGCAATTACAACAGAAGGAGCAGGAACTTAAGGATGAAAAGAATAGAATGGAGTCCTTGATGCAAGTGACTGAAGACCTTAAAAATGAAAGAGAGGAAGTATGTTCATTATTATTACATTTATTTTATTTTTACATGTATTACAGGTTCATAATTCATCAATATGTTACCTTTTTTTATTTATTAATATGATTAATGGAATGGAATGGAACTGGAAAAATACACCCTTCAGGAGTTTTCGATATTCTGATATTATTTATTATTCTGTTTATAAATTATTTGTAATTCAATATGTTACATGAAATATAGCACCCTTTTTCAAATTTTAGCAACTGAAAAGACTCAAAGACAAAATAACCGCCGACGAGGAGAACAAGACGAAAGACATTGAATCTTTGAAATTACAAATGAAAATGCAGGAACATTTCACCAGGGAAAATAGAGAATTGGCAGAAAGGGAATTTAAAATCAAATTAGAAGAATTAAATAAAAAAGATGAAGAATTGAAACAGATGAACGAGCAGGTTATTATCTTATTCAATTAATATTAGATGATGTTAAATATGTTCTCGAAAGACTCTTTATTTTTAAGTGTGGTACAAATAAGTAAGCCAATTTATATCATGCCCATTACATTTTAACAGTTTTTATTTGATGACTAATTAATTCACTCAAAATGTGTATTTTGATTCTAGCGGAGAATTAAATGGCACATCATGTAGAATTAGAGCAATACGTTTCTCCACAGGGGTAGGCATAGAGGATAGAACACCAAACTCTTCTATCATGGCATACAACTCTTGCTTCGTCCACTCTTTCATATGCCAAGTCTCTATTTCTTTCAATATTCGCCTCATTTATTTTATTTACCCTCCTTGTGCATATATTCCACATAACCAAACCACCTCAGTGACCCTTTCGTAGCACTATTGACTGTGCTACATGACTAGCACGCGGTTCAAATGACAGGTGGACCACTCCACCAGTGTCTCTGAATGCCCAGCCTATAAGGCTGCTATAGAAATATCAATTAAAATTACCAACTATGACTAGAAGGAATATTACTTAATCAGTTCTAACATATACTCTAAGCACTTGTGTATTTTAGCTTGCAAAACGTCTTGCGGTACAGGCAGAAATGGAATCTGCAAAAAAAGCTGCTGAAGAGCAATTAGGGCAGCAAAGAAAATTATTGGAGGAAAGCCTCAAGGAGAGAGAGGATGAGAAGCTAAAACTACAAAAATTGTTGTTAGAGAAGAGCAGGCAGTCTGACTTGGACCTTCAAAATTTACAGGTGATTTATAATGTATATTAGCTTAATAAACCATGGGATAATGCATCTGTTGCCGTATGTACCTTGGATAGCTAGTCCTGGGTTTTCTATTGGTATTGTTGAATACATTCATTCAATCCATGCAAATAAAAACACTGGGCTGATAGTCGCTCTCCTTGCAGTCTTGAATCTTAAACTCTGCTGATCAGCCTCTGAAACTTTATATAACTGATAACTGAAAAATAATACATAAAATCTATCTACAACCAACATTTTTTGTATACACAGTGTCGACTTTAAAGCTCCGGTGCATCCTAAGATCTGAGAATGACCAAAAAAATATCTTTAATACAAATTAAATGTATTAATTAGAAAGATATACATGTAAAATCAATTTATCGAAAAAATATTGTTATTACTACCGGGATTCGAACCTGGATCTCTTCCGATCCGGGGAACGTGCATTAACCGATTATGATACAGCACACAGTTAATTGATGAAAAATTATCAAACCTATATGTTACACTTTTCAAATTGATACATCTATCGTTCCATTATTTGAAAGCCATCTTCTTTATATTGCTACTTCACAATATAAATGTACTCTCCTTAAAAAAAAATGGACCTGTTGCTTTATCATATTAGACACAGACTGAAGATTTTTTGTTAGCAAAGTGATAAGTGACAGAGTTCGAACGTGGGGGTGAAGAAAGCCATAGATAAAGCATAAAATTGTATGTATTGCCAATGGTGATATTTAAAATAAATTAATTTTGGTACAATTCTCAAGTATTTGATGATTATTATTCCTTGCCACACTATTAGGCGGGATTAACTTTGACATTAGTAAACTTGACATTCAAACAACCCGCAAATGTTTTTTTACCACGGGCCATGGTCAACTATAATAAAAATTTACCACTGATCCAACAACCGGCCCATAGTCAGTTCAAGGGGTGGGGGATCTTTACAAAAGGCTTCAACGACCCCAATATAATAAATAATAATGTAGTATATTTTTGTTTGCTTTTACAGAACATTATTTTTTTTAATATTATACATCAATTGTTGACAGAGGGAACTAACTGAGAGAGAATCGAAACTCCGAGAGCAGTCAGAGAAGGATAAAGAGTGCCTCACCTTATTACTGGCTAAGGAAAATGAAACCTGTAATTCAGTAATAAAACAGATGCAAGAGGAGTTACAAGAGGTCTTGTATTATTTTCCACATTTTAACATTAACCTGTATTCTGTTGACAAAGACTGGCTCAGTGTTTAGTAAGATGACCATTATGTATCTTCAGCTTTACATTTTTGTTAAAACCGCTTTTCTTCAGGCAGTCTCAGCACCCAACGTGTTTATATTTCACATATTCTGTATTATTTACTTATTAAAGACATTCAATAATACCTGTGCCATAATGATGATAAACACTAAAATTGTTTGGGTTAAAATAATTTTATGAATATATGGATTTAGAAATTTAACAAGTTTTAAATATACAAGACACTTTTTTCGTTTATCTCATTTCATTACAAGTAATGTGATAGTGATGAGCACGTACATTTAAAACATAAGTGGCCACGTTATATTACAAAAATATATTATATATTTCACGTAAATCAAGATCATCTTACATACACATGTATCATACCATGATGACTGCTTACGTTTTCAGGCTCGAATTAGTTAAAGAAATAAAATTAAAATCCTGGCTTGGATCCAAAACCTGGTATCTCGCATGACAGGCGGGATGCTTACCAGCAGGATGGAATCAAGCTAGTTGTGAAAATAGCAGTTTACAAATATCCACACAACCTTCTAGGGGAATAGCTAAGAAGGCAAAACACTCGCTAAGCATGTGAGAGGTACCGGGATCGATACTCGGTGCCCCCAAAATCTTTTTGATTTAAAATAGATTTTAGGGTCATCTGGTGTCAATCCCATTACCCGTAATGGTGAAAATAAAACACATGAGAAAAAATATTACCAAACAGTTTTCGTGACATCATTTTTGTTATAATATTTGAAAAGTATATATGTAATGTATTTAAAATTCTTAACATTGGGACATTTCAGGTTAAATCCAAAATGAAAATTGCGCAAGATATAAATGATAATAAATTAGCCACCAAAAAACCGAGTGCCTTTATTGATCTGACGGCCGTGGATGGTCCGTCGACCTCCAGCTATGCAAATAACATTTTGAACGCCGGCAAAGAAAAGGCTCGTGTCCTGAAAAATGTGAACAAAATAATGGAATCAGAGTTGCAGTGCTCAATATGCTCCGATCTGTTCATCGAAGCGACAACTCTAAATTGTTCCCACACTTTTTGCAAGCACTGCATAGCCATGTGGAAGAAAAAGAAATTAGAATGTCCATTTTGCAGGTTAGTCCTTTTATATTCTGAAACTGATGTTTTTTTAAGTCGTCATTTATCTACATTTTAAATTTATGAACTCTCAGAAATTATTATAAAAAAACTCGTCAAATTAATAATAATATTTTTTATATCCTTTATTTATTTAATAAATATAATAATAATAGCAAAAAATGATACATAATATTTAAATTGAAGTTTATCAATTTCTTTATAAATTATACATTTTTCTTCCATTTATGAATTTGATAGCATGACCTAATTTTGACCTCTACTTCATAAAGTATTGTAAGTAAACAATAGTAATGAAAAAATAGTACTGCAGTGAAACCTTATATCAAAATAATTCAAATTATATGCATATAATAAAAATACAGTAAAACCGCGATATAACGAACCCCGATATAGCGAAAAATGACGTATATCGAAAAAAAAATCGAAATTTAGTCCCTAAAACCAATTTTTCATACAAAAATGCATTTATATAACGAAATCCCGTTAATATTTATAACAAAATCATTTTTGTCCCGTACGAAAAAATGCCAATACATTTACGTAAATTTATAACGAAATAAAAAAATGTTAAAAGATGAAAATATTATTTCGCACTTACAAAGCCGCGCCGCTGCATCTGCCGTATGCGAACGGAATCGCCGCGCACGGCCTTTTCGGCGGTGCGCGGCGGTCTGCCGACAAGGTAGTAAAACAATTCAAACTTCTTCATGGGTTCATAGTATCATTACTTACTGCTTTAGCCGATTATACAGATAATGTAATATTATTATATGTGGTTTCTAAGTAAAAATTCTAATTTTTTAATATTTCTATCAATGTATTATTGAATATTTGAAATTGTGCGATACATATTTATATTGAATCTTTTTTTAATTTCCAGGGCCAAAATCACTTCACAATGTCACAGCATTGTTTTGGATTCCTTCATAAATAAAATGGTAGAAAGTCTGGACGCTGAGGTGAAAGCAAAACGTGCACAGACATTGAAAGAGAGACAAAGTAATAATTATTTTTATATAAAACCTATAAATTCTTAAATGTTAATGAATACATAAGCCAACTTCTGAATTTAATTAAATCTTTCACATTGCTCAGTTAAACATACATTTATAGATTACTGTGTATACGTAAGAATATAGCGATGAGAAAAAATCCTACTCTTGACTCACTGATGTGATTGTGATTGATATTCGATAATATCAGTGATTGAAAACTGCGACTGTGATCACAGTTTCATTACTAATATGCATGCGCCGCACGATATCACGATACACAAAATAAATTAATAAATAAAAAAACATCATTTTAAGTGTACCTATTTACTTTTATTATTCAAACTTCATTTGCGTAAAAAACATAATATAGCATATATATCTAATTAAACATCATCACAAAGAGATTGAAAACTCTTAAAAAAATGTGAGTTTATTTTTTGGGTCTAATTCTCAGCTTTTCGGGTCAAATGCGTAAAACGTTTTGGTAAAATCTACTAGATGGCGCTTATCACGAATTATAATGACGTTTCTTCATGAATATTTACGTTTCATATGCACATGCGCCGAATCACGGTTCACAATCAAATATAAATAAAATATTCACGAATCACGGTATTTTCAGACATTCAATCACTGATAGTGAATGTGACCCAAAGATATCAGTGATTGACTTACGGTTTGTGATTTTGAGCTCGTCACTACTTGAGAATAAACCGAAGTTAAGTTTTTAGGGTTTTGAAATGTCAGAAATCAATAGCGCGAGTATAAATTGATGTTTTTATAATTTATTATTATTCGATATGTCCGTTTTGTTCTTAGCGTATTCGATAAACAGATTCATCTTTCAGTCTCAAAAAAAAAAATTGTTACCATTGAACTCCCATATTCCACTACCTTCAATTTCAAATCGACGTCCCACAACATTAATTTCATTTTTAATTCACTAATTGAAATTTTTAAAATAATAATAATAATTATAGTAATGCGTGACACGCTTACAGATTTTTCGACTCGACTATATGTCAAAGTTAATATTTATTGCTTCAGATTGGCAACAAATCCCTTAAATTATACTCAAGTATATTTGGTATATCTTTATTAATAAGGAGTGCGAGAATTAACAATTTGCTAAAATTCCTCTTGTCGAAACTCACCTGGTATTATTATGGCTTTTAAAATGTATCCATTTTACATAATTACAAGTGATTTTGGTACACATATTAGAATAAACTATTTACATATGTGGTTTCCTCGATCATTGACCTGCTTCATTTTCAATACAATACCAATTCAATATCCAAGTTCTTCTCATCGTAAGTTTACTGATTATTCATTTTAACACGTGCTCTGCTGCTCATTTTTTGCAATTTTTTGATCAAATAATAATCTAATATTTTAAAACATTAGGGGTACCCAAAATAAAGTTCGTTCTTAGAAATGAAAAGAATCTTTTTAAAACAAATTTATTCTACAATATATTCTCCATCGATAGGTGCGATCGTCCTCCATCGTTCAAGCAAGTTTTTGATTCATCAAAATACTTTGTTAATACTATTTTTACCTCACTAATATAATTAAATCTTTTTCCATCTAAATAATGTTGCATAGATCTAAACAAATGATATTCAGACGGTGCTAGATTGAAGCCATAAGGCGGGTGTGATCCACAATTTTCCATCCTAGTGTGTTAATTTTTCCTGCGTGATTTATGCTGTATGAGGATGAGCATTATCGTGTTACGAAAGGATTGCGCCTCAATTTACTAATGAATGTAATGTAATGAATCCACCTGTTCGCAGTACTTCTCTGCCATTATTGTTTCGCCTGGTTTGAATAATTCAAATTTAATTATCCCATGAATATCCCACCAAACAGACAATAGAACCTTTTTTAAAGTAAGTCTGGATTTTGGGGATGTATTTGCTACCTACTTCTTCAATGGTCATTGCATTTGACGCCTTTTGTTATCATACATATGATGCAAAACAGGTGAATTTGTCTCCTGTTTGTACGTGTCTGTACGCGTGCCACTTTGTTTAATTTAATTTCTCTTCATTTAATTTGTGCGGTGCACATATCCCATATTTTCGAACCTTCCTGATTTTTTTAATGCATCTTTAGACACCGAACCATGAGAATCCAGTCTTGTTAGATAATTCTTGAATTAACATCTCTGGATTGACTTCAATTTCAGCAGCAATTCGATTTTAGGTGTTCGACTTTGAGAATTATCTTCAGTATTAAAATCTCCCAATTTAAATTTCCCAAACAATTATTGGCATCGACAAACATGCAATATGTCACCGTAATCCACACAAATGTTTCTAGTCGCTGTGACCGCTGAATTTTTTTGGTAAAACTCACATTACATACAACTATTATAAATCACTTATTTCTCTTTGATTTTATATGTGAAGTATGTTTGAATAGAATGAATTAAACACTAACAAAAAAAAACGTACAGCAAGCAAGTCACAACTGACTGCCCTTTTTTTGCGAACACCTAATATTAAAAATTACAAACTTACCGCATTACATTATTTTCAGAATCATTATTTAAAATAATTAAATGCAATTATTCATAGTACAACTAATATGTCATTGAATTCTAAAATTGTGATGTTTTTTTAAAATACATAATAAGTAGCTGTAACTGATTTGTTTATGATCTTAAAATGTTGAGATACCGAAAGAAGATTTAGACGAAGTATAGAGATATAAATCTGGTGTACTATGGTTGATAAATATTTAAGTAAACAAATGCTGCAACACAACCTTTATATCAACACCTAAGTGATAACACAGTTGATATCGTAAAGCATAATTAGCATAACTGATATTCTTTTATCCTCCTGCCCCATTGTCAATTTAGAATTCAAAATAACAAATTTGGAATGACGTTGCAAAATATTTAAAAAAACGAAAAATGTTTGTATCTTTTTTAAGAGTTCATTTTATGTGAATCTTAAAAAACTTATAAGACAACCTAATATTTATAAAATATGGTAATTATATTTGTCACTTCATTATAATATAATCGCATTAGTGCATGCCTATTTAATAATCTAGATGCGTATATAGGACAAATCTCATTGTAACAAAATTCATGGGACCGTAAAAAATAATTTGTTATACTGAATGTGGGATAAAAGCACAATACTTGTTTTTAGATCGCAATAATAATTTGTTTTTCTGGAAATTTTAGTTTTCATTATAGCGGAGTTTGAGCTGTATTATCACAGCCGTTAAATAACACTTGGGAAATGAATATAAATCCAAGACAATATCATCCATAACACAGTACAACCTAACATAAACTAATGATAACCTAAACCGGTATTGTGTAATTCGTATTCAATTCTAAAAATGATTGGTAACTGTAATTTAACTGTTGAAAGTTTAATTTCTAGTGTACCAGTGATTTCTTGATCACTGTTAAAATAACTATTGAGATCACTAACAAATACCCAATCAGAAATTTACATAATGTGCTAACACGACACACAAACTCCGCCGCGACTGCCAATTACTATACCAATTTCTGAACAAGTGCCCTTGTGACAAATTATTGCAATACAAAGTGGTTTTCTTGACTACAGAGTGAATCTGTACACCATCGCATGATGGCACATTGTTGCAGTTTCTCACAGTTGTAGTGCAATATATTTAAGGATTGTCATTTGTTTGTCTTGTAATATATTTGCCAAAACCGAGGTTACATGCGTGTTGTCCCCACTGAAACCGTACATCTTGTGCAATGTGAAGTAACATCCCGATGTCTTTAGCAATCATATCAATTTGTTGGTAGTATATTTTTTATATTCAATATTCCCCAAAATGTCTATTTTGTAATTATAATTATTTTGCTACTGTACAAATGCTATCTAGCTTTGTGTAATATTTCCAGAAAAACATTCAAACACCAGCATGAACTAAACAGTCTTAGTTTTATCGAGTTGTATCATTTTCAGAAATGGCGAATTTAATGGCTACAACTAGTGGCTGTGCAGCGGGTCACAGTTCCAGGTTCATTCACTCTTTTATTCTTTCAAAAACATCAACAGGGAACATGTACCCATTTTCTAATTATGTATCTTCGAATATTCGCCACCTTCACACGAGTCTTCATTTGAAATAGCCATTTGCAAAAGTTATATATATATATATATATATTTTCGATAGGCTTGTTTAAAATTCAAGAAACGTGTGTCAAATGACATAAAACTATTAAATTGTACAGTAGAACCCCGATTATCTGAGATAATGTGACCCGAGCCTACCTCCGATAATCTAAAACTTGGATAATACGGATACCTGCAACTGTTACATCGCATTTATTAAGTACTTAAAAATCACTTCAGTTTGCTAAATTAAATATCCACACTGAGTAAAAACAATAACATTTTATTATTTAATAATAACATCACCGGTTAATCGGGGCAGCAGCTTATTCAGGCCAAATATCAAGGAACGGAAACCAAATCAAAGAATTAACAGTAATTTACATCGCTTAATTAGGACAGTTAATTTAAGATCACCTAACTTCAATGTTTACCGTTGCATCCGCCGTCATCACACTGATGCGAAGACAATACAATTGATGCATTCCTGCAGAAGTACCTACTTATTATTTTATTTTTGAATTTATTACTATTTTTTCTTCAGAGTTTATATTATTTTCTAATAATTTATATTTTTGTTCAAAAATTTATTATTGTATATATAAATAAAACTATTCATTGCTTAATTTTACACTCATTTCGATTAATTGGCCAAATGTCCTGGTCCTGTGTGTCCTAATTAAACGAAATTAACTGTTTTTCTTAACAATAAATCTGAACCTACCGAAATCTGCTGTAAAACTCTGTGAAAAATATAAATCTATTTCAATTCAAGTGTCTGTCAAATCTATAAAATGTGTCCGGTATGTCATCGTCATCATTTTCATTCACTTACCCTAGGAGGAACAAGGGCTTGAAGTTAACAAGACACTTCTATCTTCCACTGTCAATATTTTATTTCTCCAAAGTCCTTTATTTTTTTGTTTCATAATTGTTATTTGCCTTTCTGCCATGATATTACACAGCCGCCTCAATATCAGAATGTCAGCAAGTATGGTGTCTTCCTGCAGTTTGTTGATTTTTGTATAATTCTCATCATCGCCATCACCCGCACTCCAAAATTATATAATCTTTTGAAAGAGACACAAATAATCGAGGTTCTACTGTAATTTTGTAGATAATTTTGTATACAGTGTTCCCTCTAATCTGCGCACACTACACAGAATTCTCCCCGAATCATTCTGATAAAATAAATAGACATCTCCCAAAAATTATCTACACTACACAAAAAATGTTAATGTATATATGGCATCTGTATGTTTGGGACTTTGTTTCAAAATATTTTACAGGTTTGGTAACTAATAATTGTTTATTTTATAGGTAAGCTAAAATATTAACTTTATGTAGACCGGTGAAAAAAGTTTAAACTTTGCCGTGCTGAAATATTTTATTCTGCGCAGCAAGTAAAAAAATTAGAGGGAACATTGGTTATATATATTAAAAGAAATAAGCCGCATAATTTTTAAAAATTATATTGGAAACATTAATTATTGAGTACATTTAAATTGAATAATATTGTTGTTCCATTTAATTCGATGGTACCCCTATTTTCAATCAATACATACGAGGTGAGGACCAAACGTTTCCGGCCTGATGGCATTCGGGTGGTAAAATAATATAATTTTTAAATACAAATTAAATGTAGTAATTAGAAAGATGTACACATAAAATCTATTTTTTCAAAAAATATTGTTGCTACCGGGATTCGAATCTGGATCTCTTCAAATCCGGGGAACGTGCATTAACCGATTATGGTACACTTTTCAAATTGATACATCTATCGTTCCATTATCTGCTACTGAAAGCTGTCTACTTTAATTTGTATTTAAAATATCACAGACCGTCTGTTATGAATAATTACAACTATACAATAAGGATGTGTTCTCCTTAATAATATATAATTTGTATCAATGTGTCCAAAAATTTAATAAAAATGAATTGTTAATTCTGGCGTCTGCTATCGGTTTACTCAAAGGTATTTGAGATTTCGTAAAAATGAAGTAGATGGCTTTCAAATAATGGAACGATAGATGTATCAATTTAAAAAATGTAATATATAGGTTTGAAAATTTGTCATCAATGTACTGTGTGCTGTATTATAATCGGTTAATGCACGCTCCCCGAATTGGAAAAGATCCAGGTTCGAATAACGGTAGCAACAACAATATTTTTCGATAAAATTGATTTTATATGTATATCTTTCTAATTGATACATTTAATCACAGACATATGTTCTGAATAATTACAGCTTCACAATAAGAATGTGTTCTCCTTAATAAAATATAATTTTTAATGTATTGGTATACATAATCTCTTTTAGCTGGAGCGCACTTTTCACTACATTTAATTAACGATTCTAAACCCTAAAAAAAGATTGTGAAAATGATGAAAACTCATCTCTTCACTTCTTTATTGTTAGCACTAGGGGCCAGGTCTGGGTGTAAGGTGAATGACTCGGTTCTTGGAAACCATATTTACTGATGGGGACTTGGTTTTGGCAAATGGTTTCTTCTTTGCAGCTTATCTTAATTGATATACTAAGTTGTTGTAATGCCCCCCGGTTACTACTGCATTCCTTTATTTTATTTCGATCAACGAGATCCCTTCACAACCCCAGAAAACTGTAATCGTGACCTTTTTTCTGGATTTTATAACTCTTATTAAAAAAGAATTATGGTAGAGGGCCATAGTTTCATATCTTGTAACAATCGTTAAAGCTTTTTTCCTTTCCATCACACAGCCTCAAAATTTCTTCACAACACTCAATGCGTCAAAGATGTTGTTCTGTGGAAAGAAGTTTGGGCACCCATCTTGCACTAACTTCATTCATATGAAGGTGATCCTGTAGAATCCTAAGTAAGGATTTAAAATACACTATACCTTAAACCATTTTTTTTTGCTTTCACTTAAAACTTCTTCCACAATGGTACTTGTTCTGGAGACATCACTCCAATTGGCTAATCATTACATGTCTCATTTTCGATTGATTCTCTTCCTGTGCAAAACTATTTTACATTTTTAAAAATGAAGAGAACAAATTACCGTACTCACCAATTATACACTATTTGATTTCTGATGGACTGAGAGTCCCTCTTTGGAAAGAAATTTGATTACAGCACGGTACTCAATTTTCAACATTTTAAAATATCACTCGACACGTATTAATATTTTACCTGCACGTCACAATGGATTAAAGTATATAACACAGATAAATTTGTAGGACTGGCATTCTTAAAACCCTATCAGGCTGAAAAATTTTAGTCCTTACCTTGTAATACAATATCTTAGTATAGCACACAGAGCGTTTGGCAGTAATATGACGTTAGCATTTTATTTCAAATATCTTCTGAATTATAAATATGTATGTATTAACATTTTTTTCAATGGTTCCATTAAATAATTTGAAAATGAACACATCTTTCATCTTCTTGGCTCGCACATAAGAATATTCAATTCCAAATAATCCAGTTATGTGCGTTAACACGAAGAAGCATTTTCCTAGTTCTTAATTTATCATAGCATTAGTAAGCATACCGACAAAGTATCAAAATTGTTATATATTTGTGTGCTCTCTGTCAATTATAAATGACATTATTTATTTTCAGTGGCAGAAGTAGTCCAAGTCTCGGCGACATCTACTCGGAGGTTGGTTTCTCAGACTCAGACGGCAGTTACGGGCGCTCCAGCTTCAGTTATGGATTTAATCGGGGAAACATTACCGAGTGGAGTGATTTTGAATCAGATATTGAATTCGATGATTATTCCAGCTCGGGGGACTAGGAGAAGGGCACGGCCTCGCCCGTCACCCGCTTTGCAGCCGACCAATCCACAGGTATACTCTTTTCTGGTTAAAAAGAACGATTGTATTAGTGTGAGTAATATATTACCATATGTAATATGCACATCTTAACAGTGTATTGATGCAGCTCTGTGTTTTAATTGGTCAGTGGGCTATCGTTTGAAATTAGTTAGAAACACGGTATCCACAAAAAATATTGAAGAAAGTTTATGTTTATATCTGTTCATTTTTGACTTTTTGTATTTTTATATTATTACAAACATTTGTCTTAGTTGAATGCATTTGTTGGTTTTTCCATTGTTATAAATATGTAACTACGTACTCACACTATAAAAGCCATACAGTAAACATAAATATTCCTAAAAGCATTACAGTAAAACTCCGTTAATTCGTGTACCTATATTTCGTATTTTCACGTCTCACTTTTTCAAAAATTTTAGCCCCAAAAATAACATTTCATACTAATTTCTACTGATAATTCGTAAAACCTTATTATTTGTATGCATTTTATATACCCAAAATAAATTATTTGTTCACGTAATTCACATATTCACGTATTTTTAAATCTCAATTCGCGCCAACGCTCCACCCCCTAGCCAATCACAGCACTGTTCCTTATCGCAATAGATCGGCGCACTCTCAAGACCGCGGCCAAACTGAGTGATACCATATTTATGTATACCAAATTCGGCAGATCATTTGATTCGACAGAGCATAAGATTTTGTTATTTCAACAATAATTGTCGGCGCATTGCGAATTATATATTTTTACTCACCCTTGCAAACTCTAATAAAAATAATTTAAACAATTTTCATTAAATCTCATAATTTACGAACGAATTGTGTGTAACAGTTCTATTGATTTTATATCCAGTTTTTTGTTTATGAAATGTTGCGATTTTTTAATGTAATAAAGAAACTGAAACTTTTGTATTTAAATACACGACCTATTTTATAATTCTATTTTTTTTCATTTTCTAAAATGGCACGAACATCTCGTAATTTGCATAAATTCTTGACCATTTGAAAAATGGAACTTATTTTAAGAACTAAAAATTGATGTCAAAAGCAGGAAAAAATGCAATCCCGAATACCTTTCTAAATTCAAACTTGAAAAATCGCAGAAAAGTATGAAGATTTAAAAGTTTTTCCACATTTTTCACTGGCTTTTTAATACATATTCCAATTTTGATAGAAAAGGCGAGTTTGGCCGCTAATCAAATTAAAATGTCCGTAATTTTGTTGCGTCAAGCACTGGTGAATCGTTTGAAGAAGCCTGTTTTTAATATTGGACTCGCCACATCGCCACACACCTTCATTATTCAGGAGAAATTAATGATTTGATAAACATTTCGACACATAAAAAGCTGAAACAATAGACAGTCGCCATGTTGCCTTCAAAAAAAAATGTTCTCATTATTCGTAATTCAGATTTTTTTTAAATTTCAGTCCCATGAGTTACGAATTAAATGAGTTTTACTGTATATGTTGCAATAAACCATTTTTTCTCTATACAATAAATATGTATACTTAACACTGTTTCTATCACATTTACACGGCGACAATATGGATCGTTTCCATCCTTTATATTGGATGAACAACAATTGACTATGTATAATTCAAATTTACATATTTACTTCATAATCTGAACCTACCGAAGTCCATCACGATCCTGTCATATGTTCAGGTATCTCTCCATATGCCTTCAACTATAACAATAAAAATCAATTTCGAAGACGAAGGAAATAAAATAATTATCCGTGTTCAATTCACCAAATGATGGTGGTACCTACTGAATTTAAAATACATTTGGGACATCTTCAAGATCATTTTCATCACCAATCAAAATAATTTTAATTTGATACTCAGCATAATTATACTTTTCAGAATATAAAACGCTCCGAACCACAGACACCCCAAATTTATGACAATTTTTATAAAAAAAAAAAAAAAACACGAAAATATACTTGTCTTGTTTTACACGCTAAATGAACCGTCAAATTAATATGAGATTCAATAGGTATAGAAAAAATATGAAATGTGGTAAGTAAAATTACTTCATTGTGAATACATTTGTGTACAAGTGAACAAGAAATATGTATTTTGGTATCTTTCATTGTTTTCTACGGGGATTTGTTATCACGTGTCACCTAATTTTAAGTGGATTTTTCCAAGATGGGGTGCACCTTATGGCTCTAAAAATACAGTAACATTGCAAATGACATGTCTAACCTTTTAAATACCATAATCGCGTTAACACACCAAACTTTGTATGTCACGCTGAGCTATAAGCGTGTTAACACCCACTTTAGAACCTTGCAAACTTGTAGGGATTAGTCATAATTTTAAATCATTGGGTTGGCAGTTAAAAGGTTAAATGACACTCGTAAGTGCAATGACCATTTGGATTGTAATGCGTGTGAATAATATTATATATGTTCATTTTTTAATTTGTAATATTTGCAATTGTAGATTAACACCACACCAGTCCAGAGGGGTCGGGGCGCTCGGGGGGCCCCTCGCCGAGGCACTCGGTAAGCTCACTTCCATTTTTAAAAGGATGTACTTTATTTTTATAATTCCAATTATCAGATTTGCCAATCCCGTATTTGAAGTCACTTTGTGCATAACACAGTTTTACTTTTAGTTAAATAGTGAAGTCTAAATATGTCTTTAGCGACATTTTTGACAAAAACACCTTTTGTTACAACAAAACACTGTTAAGGCGCCGCACCACTTTCAATAATAATTCAAATTTTGGCGTTTTTTTTTACAAAAATGTGGGTTTTTATTAATCATTTATATCAGAAGTTATACACTAGATTTGATGTTTTTTTAAATTATTACTTATATAGGACCTTTATACTCATTTACAACTAATAAACTGTTTGTTATTTGCCACAATTAAGATAATACAAGCATTATAAGAAAGACCGCACCATTAGATGCAATTTCCGCGTGCTACAAATTTATCTTAATTTTGGTAAATTATTGCACAAACTAAATATATTTTCTTATAATCTTGAAGCCAAGATTACGGAGTCAAATCCCAATTCAGACAAATTAACAAAATATTAAAAATGAAGAGTGTTATAAACCATTCAATTTGCAGGATATATTAACAATATTCAACGTTTTTAAAATACTTTGTTTTAGTGAAAACATACATTTTTAAATAATATACTATATTTAATCACATGCTTTGAGGCTTCAACTACTATTTAAAACTAATTTTTATATCAAAAATACAATAATCAGTTTTAAAATAATATTTTTTCAGTCTCATAAAATATGATAATTCTAATTGTTTATCGAACTTTAATATGCCGCACGATCGTGAAATTTGCGCTGTCATTATTTTTCTTCATAAATGCCAAAAATATGTGTTTTCACGCATATTTGTTTTCTACATACAATGTTTTCTTGAACAAATTAAACATTTTATGTACATTATTTTTATGTATGTCGCAATTTAATATTTTGTTTATATATATAATACTGTTGCAATTTACACACAAGCTGTCTGTTTCATAGATAATATGTAATTAAATTATGAAACAGACATATTACCAAAACGCCAACATGGCATTTTAAATCGATAATATTAAACCAAATAATAAATAATAATAATAATTTTAAATTTAAAACATTGATTTAAGTGATCATCTAAGTATATGTAGGTACTTTGTCTGATTTCAAAACATAATCATATATATGAATTAAGTACTTCGAAAAATTATTTAATTATCGATAAATTAATTCAAATGACAACACTCATTCCATAATATTAATATAAGAAACCTGGATAAGTCATGGAAAAGCCTCTAGACCTGAGTTATGTCTGAATGTGAGAAAATCAACAATTTCATTATTGTCTCTTTCTATTCAAACATTCCTCTCTCGCATGATTTTTACGTAACAAATAACGTCATTAATTATTTATCTGGAATTTATACAAATTTAACTATTAACCTCGTCTTGAAAGCATATATAATTTGTGTATAAATTCTCAAATTTCAAAATGAAAAAATTTAAGTTCGCCCTTAAAATCAGTAAAAAAAAACATCTAATTTATGAAATTTGCTACTTATGTTGTGAATAAGTTCAATATTAATTCATATTGTAGATAAAATATCTGTGAAAACATATATTTTCAGCATTTTTTAATGAAAATTACGACTGCGCGGATTCGACGTCTGTCATGCCACTCGGGACCGGCAGAATGACATGAAAAATCTTTGGCAATTAATAGGATCGATATAAACATTATTTAGTAAGAAATTATTGCATTTTTTATATCAAACTTGATTTTAAATAGTAGCTGAAGTCTCAAAACATGTGAGTAAATACAATATATTATTTAAAAACATGTTTTCACTAAAACAGAGTATTTTAAAAATGACAAAATATCATGCAAATTTAACAGTTTATAACTCTATTAATTCTAACATTTTGTTAATTTGTAGGTCCAGATTTGTCTCAGTAATCTTAGCCTCAAGATTATAAGAAAATATATTTCATATACATATATGCAAAAAAATTCTATATTAAGGCCACACGGAAAATTAATTTAATGGTCGTAGTCTTTCTTATAATACCTCTATTGTCTTAATTATAGCAAATAATACTTAGCTTATTCATTGTACATTAGTTGAAATGTTTATATGTAATAGTTTTAAAAAAAGTATAATAAAAACCCACATTTTCATAAAGTTGCAAACTTTTTGACAATAATTTACAATTGTACCTGCAGTCAACAAAACGTCACCATAAAACCATGACCACATGGGTGGTAGACACATATATTACTCCAGATTAACTTATTTCATTGAAACCATTTTTCAGTACATATATTTAAAAATACTATTATTGGTTGAATTTTCACAATTAATTTTTATTGTAAATTGAAAAGGATGTACATATTTAAAATCCTGTAAATTAAACTTATCATCATACTCATGATTGCAGGTCCCAAAGATGATAACCGGGTGAATTCCAGAATACTGGAGTGGTGTGTAGATTACTCACCAAGCTTGTGGACTGTCAGAAATAAATATTTCATCATGAAATCACAAAAACCTTGAACAGAAAAATTGAACCAGAGATGAAAATTGTGTAATAAAGGGATCCAGGGCGATCAGAGAGGATTAAGTTTTACCTTCTTTTATTGCCAAAATATTTTTCAATTCATGCATGTACATGGTTTTATTAGAATCAGATTATTTCTGTTTTGTTTTGTGTAATTACAATTTATATAATGCCATTTTCAGAGTAATATTCTTAAACTTCCGCTTTGAGGCTTTGACTAAAGTTTACTTGTCTAAAGTTCTAACTTCAAAGCAGACATTGAAAATATACTAATGTGTCTGAGGCAAGAACACAATAATTTTATTGTATTTTATTAATGTCTTGTGTAATTTTATTGAAACAGTATGACACCACTCCTTATTTACTGACATTACGTATTGTTGTTTACTTAATATGATAATATTAAAACTCTTCAATTTAAAATTCAGAGATCATTGCAAAAAAAAATTCAATTTTAATGGCTTAATTTTATCTAATGATACTATTATAACTACAGAGATTATGTTCATGCTAAACGTGAACATAAATGTGTGAAAGGCGGTTTGGCCTGTCTTTCAGTGTGTTTGTTAAGTTTCGCTTGTTGGGGCGCCACACCATTTTTCTGTAACATGATACTGTGTTATTTTTCATAGATTTAACATATTTAACTATTTTATATTTAATTTTACTCTGCGCTTATCCGCATTAGGATAGTTGAAATAGTTGACAACTATAAATTTATTAAAACATTACATTCGTAATGGTTTCCTACAAAACTATCATTTCATAAAATTATTACATTGTATGTAACTTTCCCATTTGCCACTTGTTATTATATTTTAGTATTCAATTTATGTTAATGAGATTTTTTATTTTGCACATATCATTGTTTGTTAAATTCATGTGTAATAAATTTATGTCGGTGTGTATATTCTCAAGACCTTTGAATTTTTTTTTTAATGTTTTATTTTAGAATTAAAATTTTAATAAAACATTTTTGAATTTTAAAAAATTACTTTTTTATAAAATATTCTCTTATGCCTTCTCTAACCTGGTACCACCAGCCAGTTCAAATATTTTAATTCCAACCCAATACCTAAATTTTCAAAACTAAAAATGAACCGTTCACAATGAACTATCCAGTTCACCAGTTCAAAAATTTTGAAAAAAAAATTAAATCAAAGCAATATAAGATAGATCTCTTCATGATAGCGACCGTCATACTTTTTTACAACAATTTCTAGTCCCCTATAACAATATTGTCTACGAATGAGGGAAGTGAACTCGGCGGATGATGTCATTTGAGAGGCTGTGTTCAATACAGAAATAAAGACATTGTAATAATGAAATGAGAAAACATATGTTTTGCAGCTTAAAAAATATTAAAGTAGACAAATTATTTGCAGTTTTTGTATCTCTAAATTGGACCATAAACATTTGTATGTTTATACTCTGTCAGACAACATGCAATTTTGTTTCATTTCATCAGTTTTTAATGATTTACTCTGCCCAGTGCGCCCTGGGATGTTTCACTCAAAAATCTATCAATTAACCACTCAAGCCAAGTATAACAGTCCCAGAATAATGGCACTCTTAAAAGTTTTTATAGTGATATTGAGAAGCACCGAAACTGAGGAAGCTGCTATTGATTGAATTCTCTTTAATCATGATGTACAGTGGATTTAATGCTAACATACACACATTAATTTAGAGTAATTAAAAAGCGTGAGAATGGTATATCACAACAATATTTATTCAATAAATAATATCTCAACCAGACAGAGCAGAATAAAACAAAAATAAAATCAAACAAATTATTGGTACCTAACATTTACATTCAGTACCGATTAATAAGAACATACATTTCATAATTCAACCATCAGTATTAAATGGTTCAAAGTGATCAAAGTAAATTTACAAACTTGCAAAGAAAATTCTTTCAAAAATTTTAATATCGCGTTTATCATAAACATGTAAGGTTCAATATGAAATATTTTCAGGAGAACTACATTACATAGTTTATTGAGTAGTCAGTCGGAAAGAAATTTCCCGACACATAATACAAACAATGACTACATAATATTTGCTCGGGTGCTTGCAATGTTTGTTTTTCATAAAATACTTTAATACGACATTGAAGATAATAGTCCCGATGTGTGCGGGGGGAGTAACATTTTAAACCACAATTTACAATATATTTTTATAATCTAAAACATCAGTTATCCTATTAGAAAATTTCTACCTAAATGTTCGCAAGGAATATTCAAATTAATCATTCTTTTTCTTTTGAGTGTCTGTACTTTCGGTGATTTGTTTTTGTCCGGCTTGCTTCACTTCCTCTTCCATCTCCCCAGAGAAACCAAATTCATTGACTCTCGTTATATCCACCTTGTAAATCCAGCGTTGGTACAAGAATATGATGAACACAATATCTGAAACACAAATGATAATCATGTGTTACATTATTCCTCAATAAGTTGATAAAAATAGGAAGACTGGCGGTTCGATCATGTGAAAAGGATGACGGAACAGCAAACACCGAATCCAGTGCTACTAACAGGATGCAGAATGTTGGGAAGACCTAAGCTAAGATAGGTCCAAAATTGACAAACAGTATAAAACAGATATCATTGGTGAGAAACTGTTCAGGGGTCAAGATCCAGCAAGAGTTGTAGATCCAATTGAATATACCTCAATAAAACAATTAATAATCCATGTTGCATCTGAATATGTAAAATGAATGTGGAAAAATAAATAACTTTTCATGGACAGAGGAGTCACCCCTACATAAGTTCAATACAAAGATGTCAAAATCAAATAATGCGCTTGCAACCGCACTAGAAGCACTCTTTACTAGTGTCCGACCGAAGGTCAGTTTTTGGCCAAAGAGGATTGTTCTGCTACTTAGAAATCTTAGAACACAGACTACAAAGTATACAATGCAAATTCTACACTGTTACTTAGTTTTCTGCATTATGGTATTGATAATAATTGTAAATATATCCATTAAATAAATAAATTGCAATTTTCCAAAAATGATGAACTGAATTTTATTTCATTTGTAATAGTTCGTGCTTTTTCGACTCCTAAATATAAAGTTTTGGCTTCAGCCAAACCTTCGGCAGATTTTAGCCAAAGCCGAAGGTGGCAGAAGCCGAAACTTCCATCTGACTTTACTTTTTACAGCTACACTTCAGAATTTTTGTTAGGGCCACGTCAGATTACAGAGACTTATCAAAAGATCAAATTTAACTCTGCCAGTAATATTTGGTGTTCACAAATTTTTTCAATAGTTTTGTTGGAAAACACTTTGAGCCGACCTAGAACAATATTATTGATTTTCAACAGTCCACAATGCATTCATTATGCTTCAGGTGGCGTTTTACATCAGTAAAGTTGAACTTTCATCAATTTCTGAATATGTATAGACATTAGACTAGACCAAATATATCTTTAAATTTTAGATATAAAAACCTTACTCACCATCTCTGAAGCATCCCAGTCTGTACATTGTTGGCATCTTGATAACAAATGCAAAAATATCATCTATGAATGTGTTCAAGAATTTGTATGACATCATACGCCATGGTAAGTGCGCTACAGATTTTAATTTATAGTTGATGAATAGTTGAGGTGTCATCATGATAAATCCAAATGTCAAGAGGTAACCGTATAGCATGTTTAGAACAAAGGAGTACCAGCCCTTGTGCTCATTGTACAATAGGGAATATATGGCGTATCCGAACAACAATGGGAAGCACGCCCATGACAGGTACCTAAAGGCCATAATGTCATATTCCCTAGTGCTGGAATGGACATATGATCCCTTATCAGCATATGTAATTCGCGGTAAAACTCCAAACATTCGGTTTTCTCTGTCTATCTTCACATCCACAACTTTATTGATTTTCCAAATTTCAATTATCAACCCGATGAAACAAGAAATTCTGACCATCGTGTTGGCTTCATTGTCAAAAACGTAGAGCAGAACTATGACAGACTGGAACACATTGAAGAACACTGAACGCACAGAGAGGCCTTCGAGAGACTTTCTGTTGTTCCAAAATTGTATATCATTTTTAAAGGCCAGCAACTCAAATACAGAGTGCAATAAAGAAACGGCAACAGTGAGTCCTAACAGATAAGGCGACGTGTCTAGCAGAAGTTCCTTAACTGTATCCTGCTCCTCGTCCTGCTCGTCTCCCCCCAGACTGGCGAACATTCCGAGCTTATCCCTCATGGATTGTGCTGTGTACAGCTGCCATTTAAACAGACTCAACGGTTGAATTGTCAACACAAGGTCCAGTTCATGTACAGTGTCATTAATCGGGGTATAATCTCTCAACATATTCCAGTAATCGTTAAAAAATACAGGTGGTACATATTTGTTCTCATCGGGCAAGAAGAAGATGAACTCATCGAGAGGTGGAGGAACACTTCCTTGAACCCAGTTAGTTTGATCTGTGACCATATTAACAGTTAAATTTGGATGCCAGTGAGAGATTATTTCTTCTTTCATTGTCTCAGCTTTCAATATAACTTCAGCAGATTTCTCTGTTTCTCCAGTTAATAAATTGTGCGTTTTTAAATACTTCAACTTTTTGTACTTATTCAGCATCTTCTTAGCATAACTGTAATACTGACCGGCGTAAACGCCCTTCCCACTATCTGGATCGGGAGACTTTCCACTTTTAGTTACATACACGTGTAAAAAAATAGATCCATTGTTTTGCAATGACTTGGATGCCTTTATCTTAGTGTTGAAAGTGTACGAACCGTCGCCATTTTCACCCGAATCCCAATCGCCATATACTAATTTTTTTTTACTCCAGATCAAACTGTCTTCATTGGCAAAATTAGTAAATTTATCACTTTCTGATAAATAGCAGAACATGTCGTAAACAGTGCCATTGGTGAACATGTTAACTGCGGGTCCTCTCGAAGGAACTGTTCCCTTTACCTCTGTAACTGGAGTTGAGGGTCTTCTAAAGAAAGATGTGATGAAATAAACAACGAGTGCCCTGATGATTAATGATTTTGAGATAGCAAAAAATGACTCCAGTTTGCTAGGTTGCATCTTCTCTCGTTCCAGAGCAACTTGTGCATCGAACTAAAAAAAAAGCTCAATAAATATACTTTTAATAAACACATGACCATAAAATATCCCACCATGGTATTCTACTGCTAATAACATTTCTTCTAATGGTATAATCATAAAATTCTACATTTCTATCCTGAGGTTTAAGACTTGTCATCATCAATATCATTATGAAATGACATGTTCTTTAATGCCACATAGCGAATTTGCATCTCTTAATTTTCATGCATAAATGTCATATTTTGACAGGATTCCAAAACGAGACGATCCTTTCAAGGAATGAAAATAAATTCAGGGTTCTGAATACAGAAAACTCATGACCCAAATTTTATTGTTGTTAAAAAACTGTGTTTGACTGTTCCTAGAAATGTTGACAGCGTGTTTTTTATTTTTTTATTAATATTATTTCACCCTGATGATTTTATTAATATTATCTCATAAAATGCACAACATGCGCAAATCTACATCAAAATTTATAAATTAAATATCTAAATCGATGAAAATTTTCTCAACTAGGCAAATAGATTTAATCATTATGTCAACTACGAAACAAACAGCAATTAATTCGAAAATGTTTTTACTCACATCCAATTCTTCTGAAACACCTGCAACCCCCTCAGTTGCCACAACTTGGTTTCCTTCATTTTTGCCAGCGGCGTCGTGCTTTTCGCTTTCAGACATTATGTATTATGAGGAAAACAATAACTATAAATGATTTTACACTAAAACCAATGATATCTTAACACGTCTCCATTACCACGATATCACTACAGAATAGAATGATTCAAAATCTCGGAACCTTCAGAACGAATAGAACAGAATAGAATCAAAAAGAATTGTAATACACCACGATATCTTGACACAATTTAGTTTTCTGACGAATCGTTAAGCCCAGTTAGAACCACATCGCAAATCTAAGGTGTGTGAAATGTGAGATTTAATATTCACGCGATAATAACCTTTACTAATAAATACTCCAAGACCGTTTTAGGATCGAATGTAAGTTGTGACTTGTAATTCTAAAAAAATGATATACACAATTAAAGAAACGATTAATGTATAAAAACAATCTTTATTTTAATGAACATAAGATTTGCTATTCTTTATTATGAAAATAATGTCATCGTAACTTTGCCGTTTTAGCTGGATTTAGCCGTTCTTGTATTTCTGCCCCAATGTTGTCGAGATAATTGGTCGTATTCATTTTCTCTGAACAGTTTTTTTCAGAAATACATCATTTCACCAGTATCTTTCAATATGTAGATATTTTTTATATAAATATTTTACATCACAATACCTGTGAATCTAAAATAATATTATTTCTTCCATAATTTCAAAATTATTTATTTAATCGATTTATCCATTAACAGTGGTATAAACAAAATGTATTATTATTAATAAAATAATTTTAATTGAAATAACAAGTATCAATTGTTTCAAATGAAATTACTTTTGACCATTTATCGGTCAACTCAAATAAATAGGTACCTATTATATTATACGCTAAGCTCTCAGAAAAAGCTTTGAATATTAGCATAAGAATTCCAATATTCGAAAATCTTTTTATTTATACTCGGTTGTAAATGATCATGGGTGTCGGTGGGCGCCCAATATTTTAATAGAGAGTGCACATAATTTATAAGATTGGTTTGCGCGCAACCAAATCCGTTGTCGAATGAGTTATCCCCATGACTAATTTTTTTTCTAACCCCGGACATGAAATAAATAACAACCCCGCAGCCCGCCGGGCTACAAACCAAGAAACGGTACACCGGGATCCTGCGTAGTGTCACTGTGCTCGGACGATGTCGAGACAACCGAATTTGATGGCGAGCTGGCCACCGCCGTCTCGGCAGTCTTGCCGCCATGGGCCATGGTCAACATTAAGTTTCTGAAGTACATGCAAGTACATGTCGTACAAGGTCGTCAAGGAAAAGCGAGCAGTCGCATACAATGCCTACAAGAAAAATCTTATAGAGAAGAAGAAAAACCTCCCGCCAGTGTCCAAGAACGTATTCCACGTTTTAACGCAAACGTTATCGGAATGCAATTTCTCCGATGCGGGCAATAAAATAACGTCCAAAAGTAGTTAACTCAGTACTACTTTTATTAAGGTATTTTCAGCTCCAAATTAATTATAGTTCATAATATTCGGAAAAAGCTATACTTTTTGCATTTTTTAAAAATCCTTCTTAAGGCCTTCAAAATAGGGATAATGATGTATTTAATACAGTCGGAAATAATATTCAAAAATATTTTTAGTATACGCGGAGGACGAGAGATATATGGGCCAAAATCATTTTTACAAACCGGTTGACAATTGTTTTGAGAGACATTACTGTGCAACGCTAATGGATGTAAATGAGAAAATTAGTAAACATAATAGTGATAAGTTACATTTGAATTTATCTATCGAAAATTAGTTTCAAATTAGAATAATTAGTTTCGCTAAGCCAAATTGTAAAGTTAGCTAACAAGTGAAAATATATAAAATGTTACGAAAATTTCTAACACGCCATTTCTAACGTAGCTTTCAAGACAAATTTTATTGGGGGACCCATTGAATCTTCTATATTAAAAAATTATATAATGTGATGCAAGTATAAACGTATTCGATAATCCAACTATCGTATCCGAAAAAAATTAATTAATAGGTGTGTTCTAAAAATAACATATTTCTAATTTTGCTCTGTTAAACTACAGTTAAATACATTTTATGCCATTCTTACACTGTAAATTAATTTTTCGATAAATTCTATATAATTTTTTTCGACAATAAATATTTTTGAGATTAATTCAAAAACATGTGAGTACCTTTCTTTAGTGTGTCGTTGATTAATAATGTCCCACTTACAAAATTATTGTGACAGATTCGAAATTATTGGGACAGCTTTTGTTAGAAATGAATTGAAATATACTACGATGTCGTTTTCTGAAAATTTTGTTTCACAATTACGTATTTTGCTATTTTTAAACGATAAAGATGCCAAATAGATAGCTATTATTTAGTTGCTATGGAAATATGCCGTTGGGCGAATCATAAGAAAATGATTTGTAAAGTAGGATAGATAAACTCTAATTCATACACAACCTATACGTCCCATACATTTTTGATAAGACTATAAAATATCTTACAATAAAAAGTTTTTTTTTTGATCATTAAACGTTTTATTTTGTAATTGCGTTAATAATAATCTGTCGAAATTTAAATCACGTCCTACTTGGCAGGGAAATGTTCACCAATAAGTCTAGAAGCATTTTGATAATGGCTTGAGCTAATTGCAAAAAAATATCTTATGTGTGAGTGTAATAAATACCATTTTTGCGTGTATTATGTCACAATCTGGTGTGGTTCTACCGGTTCCACTATCCCGTACTAGCTGGTTAGGTATGGGTTAGCTATAGAAGGAATCATAATTTTACGGCAGCAATGGCCGCAGTTTATCATCTAGTATGGCCGCTTTGGGAAGCGACTGACATAAGGGTAGAGGGATTTTAGATTAGTTCAACGTCTTTTATTGTCGATTCAAAGCAGTCGGCATGTACGTTAACAGTTGAGGAATACTTAAAATGTTATTTTTGGTAAGTGTAAAAGTCTCACAAATAAGTTTTTTCGATTATTTCTTTGTTTAATACCTATCGGCTTTATGACCTGTAAATTGTCAATTGAAAAACTCCGTATTTTTTACTTTACCATCGTGTTTTACCGTTTATTTATAAGTTCCCTTTGTTTCTGAAAAGCATAAAAGATGTGTACGTGCCAAACGTCTTAGATTTATCCATAAATATCTAGTCGGCACAAAATCGGGGTGTTACCATATTTCAGTTGCCGAGAAAAGAGGACAATTACTGTAGAGGGGGGCTCTGTTAATCGCATTTAACTTTAACAAATAATGTCTTTAATACAGTTTCTCCCAAATCATGAGTTTAATTTTGAAATCCGGGAGAGTTCAAAAATATTTTCTGTGAAGAGTTGAAAATCTCAATATATCTTAACTAAAAAAAAGTATGATTTATACCTTTACAGGTACAACAGAACATCTAATGTTTGACTTATTCTCGTATTTTTAAGAAATTATACTTAGATATCTTTTCATCCATAAATTTATCTATTGCAAATTAAATGAATCAACTACAAAGACATTCAGAAAAAAATCTGTTGAAAAAATATTTAGTTGCTACCTGGATACGAAGCTGGACCTCTTCCTATCCAGAGAAGCGCGTTCTCCACTTTCACTATAGCAGTCGAATTCATTTTCGACTAATTTTTGAACTTAGATGTATCAATTGGTCCAATTTTAAAAGCAAAGATACATGTTTTCCTTAATAAATGTATCTCATTGCATATATGTAACTGGAACCAAAAATTGTTTGGGGTTAATATTCAAATGTTATTTATATAAATGTTCAGGATTAATATTTAAATATTGGTCATTTTATTACGAGCCAATGTTGAACTAATTTAACATTGCACCATCTGGCCAGTTATTGGCCTATATAATATTTTTATATTTAGAATGTTCCTTTTGATTTGGATTTTAGTCCCACGTTTGTTATTTTATTTTCTATAGAACCCTAGATAACAGCATTCTCATTAAAATTACAAAATAAACATTTATTATTGGTTCGAGTTTTAAATTTTCTGTCTCAAATGCTCACATTGAGTTCTTGACTCTAGCAATCTGTTTCCATGATTAACAATACTAAAAGAAATTTGATTTTGCAATATCTCAAGGCTGGGCTTTTTCTTTAGCTGCAACCATTTAATTGATAATCTCGGCGCTTAGACAAGTAAGCATGGAAACAATAAACCAACAAAACTAAAAATGATATTTAGTTTTGAATAAATTCATGATTATATCACAAGCTGAAATAAAACAGTTTTTTAATTTGATTCATATGTAAGGAATTTTTTATTTCTTCTAAATAACCATTTTTTTTTATGGCATCTACTTACTTTACCTGTGTCAGGTAGTTGAGTATTCGTCAGTTTTGAAGCAGTACTTGTTTTGTTATCATTTTTATATAAAAGTATTAAATGAAAACCTCAAAATTAATGATTTCAAAGTAGTGTTAGGGAATTTAAACATGTCACGTAATGTTGGGACTGGTCAGTTTTACCACACACTGCTTATTCTCCAGACCTTTCTGTACAGATTTCTACCTGTTGCAAAATGCATTTAATGGAAACCTTCCTAAAATGATACAGAAGTTTGTGACTTTGGCAATACTTTTTTCTCATCAAAACCTCATGTAAAATATACAATGTTGAATACATACTTGATTAAATTTATTGTAACATTTCAATGTCAGTAGTAAAATGGTACCTATTTATGATCAATCCAATATATATCATCTGTTAAAAATTTTCCATTTAAACAACATTGCATTTTGATAATAATTTGTTTTATAATTTAGTTAATCTTAAATCTTATCATACAGTTGATAACACTTGCTTGACCCAAATATTCAACATTATCTACTTTCTCAGTAAAGTGAAATCTTCCAATGTGCATTTCTTCCTAAGATGTATCCCCCTATCATTAAATCTACATTTAAATATTTTTTATATTTAAATAATGGTCATAAAATTGTGAGAATTACTATTCTTTAAATGCTACAAGTTACACTTTCTCCGTGATGACTGACATGAATTTGTTTTAGTATATAGCCAGTACGTAAAACATCCAGAAAAGGATGATCGACGAAAGTACCACTCATTCGACAAGAGGCTTGGATGGAAACTGTTTGGAAGATGCCGAGTGGTACTGGGGTGATATCACCAGGTAAATATAGCCACGAAGAGATTGGAGACTGTTGGGAAGAAGACTATTTAATTTGGTCACATAAAAATTATTATTATGAGTCAAAATATTTTATGTTATTTTGAAACAATAAATATTAACTTCTATTTATAGTTGAGTTGCAAAATCTGCCAAGTGTCTCGTATTACCGTATTAATAAAACATAAAACCACAATAAGTGATTTAAAAATTAAATAAATGAAGATGGTTTGAAGTTGAAAGTAGTGGAGTATGCATACATTTGTTAAATTAGTTTGTAATCGGTGGAAGATGAAACTGTCTCGTCATTTAAATGTTTCATGTTTTAAATATACATAGAATCATGATAATAAACTATAAAAAAAACATTTAAAAAAAGTTTTCACCTGTCTAGTGCAATTTTTTTTAACTTTGACTTTTCTCATGTTGTCATTTTTTGAAGCTTTGAAACCCTAAAAAATGTCATCACTCAGTTGGCCTTATACTCGAGTGTATATAACGATTAATATTAATTTAAGAGATTAAATTTTGGCAATTGGGTCAAGTTTCTTGCTATGAAATGTTCTCTTAGTTCACCACTGTAGGGCACTACCAATTCTTCTTACATAGACCTCCATTATTCCAGTTCAATTCCTATGTTTTCATTGACTCGGGTTGATTTCATATGTTTAATATAACAGTTTTATCATAGATACTTAATACTTTAATCTTCAATTAGTGATAATGAATTGATCTTCAATAAGTGGTATCAGTCAGATTTGCTTTAAGTATGATGTAAAATATTTCATTTTCATAAATAAATTAGTGCACGTCTGGCTAATAGAAGTTATTTATTAATATTAATAAAAATAATTTTAAATATGAATTAAATGTATTAATTATAAAGATATACATACAAAATCAATATTATCGAAAAATAAAAACATTGTTGTTGCGCTACCGGGATTCGAACCTGGATCTCTTCCCTAACCGAGGGAGGTGCTTTATCCAACTAAGCTACAGCGGCACTATTTTTATCGACAATTTTTCGACCTTATATGTTACCTTTTTGATATCAATACATTTAATCGTTCCATCATTTGACAGAGCCATCTACACAATAAGAATGTGTTCTCCTAAAAAAAAAAAAAAAATATATAATTTTGTTTATTTCTAGGGATGAGGTAAATGAAAAGTTACAAGATACTTGTGATGGAACATTCCTCGTACGAAATGCATCAAATAAGGGAACCGGATACACCTTGACCGTGCGCAAGGGAGGCACCAACAAGCTCATCAAAGTGTCTCACTTAAACGGAAAGTATGGTTTTTGTGAACCTTATGAATTCAGCTCTGTTGTTGAGTTGGTGAACTATTACAGAGAAGTTTCATTAGCTCACTGCAATACCAGTCTCGATGTAAAACTGTTATATCCTCTGACGCACGCGCACGAAGAGGAGTTGGCCAGCTCGGTGGATATCAACAGTCTAGTCAGTAAATTCCAAGAGATACAGAAGGACTTTGCGACCAAAACAAAAAACTACGATGATTACTCGAGGGATTACGATCGCACTGAGCTCGAGAACAAAACCAAGAAGCAGGCGCTCGACGCTTTCTGGCAGGCCGTGAGGATCTTCGAGGAGCAAATTCGGTTGCAAGACAAGTTCCAGAAAGAAGCACAGCCTCACGAGATAACCAGTCTCATGGACAACTGTGAAATGTTGAGGATGCAGCTGAAGTTGCTCCTCAACAACCGCAACGAATTGGAAGACAACCTGAAGCTGCAAGTCTCCAACAACAGAGCGCTAGAGAGAGAGATGACATCACTCAAACCAGATATTATCAATTTATTCAAACTTCGCGATCGCCATAAAATGTAAGTCATCTCATCCTCATTTAATTTACTTTTTCCAGGTATGCCTGAATTTCTATTGAATTATCAATGTTTCAATAACAAATAAAATAACAATGTGTTGTGAAAAATGCATAACAATTTAAAAAATATTAATGACTTTAATATTTTTTAAATTGTTATACATCTCTAGTACCAAAAATATACAATGGTCTAAATGCAAAAGTAAAAGATTGCAACCATTATCTTGCATATTTTTCATGAAAAATGCAGTTCTGGCTCCGCAAAATGGGGAGAAATTACACCCAAGAACTTTTAAAGGTCCAAACCTGAGAATAAAACTGCTACAACAGTATATTGAATTACCTAATTGCATCTCTTAATTAACTGTTTATATATATATATATTTTGTACATTGATCATTGCACTTTGCTTACTCTTATACCGGAGGAACACTGTCTACTATAATACAGTCAATTACTAGTGTAGCAGGCGGGTACCCAAATATACGTCTTACTTCCTTACGTTGTATTTACTTTGCCAAATTTTATATGCATACCCTCGGTACATTTGTCTGATTTTTTAAATATTACGCGACACTCATAGTAATTAACTAGGTGAAAATGTATACTTAATGAATATTAATTTGGAAGAGTAATACGTTAGACCGTTGACATTATTTATCAATGTAAGTACATAATATACGTAAAAAGTGAGCCTAATAAATGTATTATTATTATTTATCAATAACATAAAACAATAGGCTTTTACAATTGCTTTTGTTAGGCAGTGGTGACATTTCCGTAAAACTTATTTTTCAATCTTGAAATTATAATTTATAAAATAAATGAAAAGGAAATGGTTTACTATAACTGACGCAAACAAATACACAATTTGATTATTCCTAAAATGATTTGCATACGGACAGATTTGAACCTGCACTCTTAGAATCTGATTTCTAGTCAAGACATCTTAGTTCATTCAATTGCGACATGAAACGTGTCGATTTTACCATAGTCATAATAAAAGTGTTCCCCATATGCGGATGCAATGTTTTAAGGAGTGTTTTCAACTTCTCTCTTTTTAATACCACTCTAATTAGTATCTTGTGTCACGTAATCATAGTGCCTGGATTAAAAATATAAAAGCTAAATTCACATATCCCTTTTTACATTTATTTAATTGACAAATGAAGCCTTGTATATCGTTATCTAAAGCTGTGTATATATTTATCAACATTTTAGAATTCATTCCTAGGTTCACGATCGGCATTAATATTACTGCGAAATGTGCATACCTACAATGCGTTTCTGAAATACCAGGTGTAGAGTGTTCTATTCTAATACAGAATATAATATTTCTATAATAATATTTGTCGTGTAATATAATTTATATACATTATGTATGATTAGATTTTTTTAAAGTTGGTGTGATTTGGTCCACAAGGTTCCAAAAATAAGGTTTTGTACTTTTATCGATTTTTGACTTATGATAGTCATTGATTATTTGACATAACGTAAAAGTCCATAAGGACGTAGACACATATATAAATAAAATATATCACAGGTGGCTGAAGCTGCGCGGCCTCACCGATGGCCAGATCCGCGCATTGCTGAGCACTGGTGGTGCGGAAGAGGAGGAGGAGGATGCTACACGGCTGCCGCATCAGCGGGAGGCAGCGTGGCGGGCAGACAGCTGCTCGCGGCCCCAGGCGGAGCGTCTGCTGCAAGGCAGACCTCCGGGAACATTCCTGGTTCGACCCAACAGCACTGGTCAGTACGCGCTGTCCGTCACCTGCAACGACAATGTGTACCATTGCATCATATACAAGACGGACAAGGGGTACGGATTCGCCGAGCCGTATAACATTTACAGGTGAATATAATATTTATTTTTATATTATATATGTTCACCACCCGGAATAAACATTTTTAATTTGACTCAAGTCGGCTTTGTGGCAAAGTAAAAATATTTTGATAGAAAACGGAAAAAAAAAAAAATTACTCGTAAACAAAAATGCAAATACGAAGAAATAAATTTAAAAAAATTTATTTACATGCATGACATGACACGGGCGAAAACTTGCCTAGCTAATTTAATTAGTTGTAAAGTCAACTCACTACAGTAAAACCGCGATATAACGAAATCCAAGGGCCCAAAAAATAAAAATTCGTAATAACGAATTCCCACATATAACGAAATAAATTAAAAAATTCTACTATATATTACGCGCCGTCGCAAAAAAATGTTGCGCGGCTTCAAAAAAGATCGCAAATTCTGCAAACAAAGGAGGAAGAAGGCCGTAGGGAACTGAATACCTACATATTTTTAGTAGTTTTGTTATTATAACAGATAATCAAAGAAATTAAATTAAGAAAAGAACCTATTCAACACCAAATGGAAGATATTTTTGTAAATTCCAGAATATTGCAAACACAAAACAATATTTTAATTGTGTTTAAATGTAGAGCCGCTTCAAACATAGTTTTGGGCATGAAACATAAAAAATAATTCAAAAATAAAAATTTGACAGTTGAATCGCGGCATTTTTATAAAATGAGTCGTATATAAATTACGAAGGTACTTACCGGTAACGGCGGCAACCACTTCAAAATATGATACTATGAACCCAGGAAGAAGTTTGAATTGTTTTACTACCTTGTCGGCAGACCGCCGCGCACCGCCGAAAAGGCCATTAAACCGTTCGCATACGGCAGATGCAGCGGCGCGGCTTTGTAAGTGCGAAATAATATTTTCATCTTTTAACATTTTTTTATTTCGTTATAAATTTACGTAAATGTATTGGCATTTTTTCGTACGGGACAAAAATGATTTTGTTATAAATATTAACGGGATTTCGTTATATAAATGCATTTTTGTATGAAAAATTGGTTTTAGGGACTAAATTTCGATTTTTTTTTCGATATACGTCATTTTTCGCTATATCGGGGTTCGTTATATCGCGGTTTTACTGTATATGAAAACAGAAAACTAGTGTTGAGGTGGAATATCATGCTATGCATAATATATGTTTTATTTGATTTTAATGAAACAGATTGCATGTAGTGAACAGAATAAGAGGTGAAGCCGTTGGCACAAAGGTGCCAATGGGGTTATTTTTTGGAAGGACAACTTCAGACTTTATTAGTCTACTATTGTTATATTTAATTTGATCTTTACCTAGAACATTTTATTTACACTAATATTGCTGCATGTGATGCTTGCCTAAAACTCTTCTTCATTGTGGTATGTTTCGAAGCACGGCAATGCACACTGTTTACACAAAAATATTGTTTGCTTGGCGGTTTGTTTCAGCCACAATAGCCACCACTGCTTTATTGAGATAAAAATTTTGAAATCTGTTTCCCGCGTGTCTTCTACAAGATCCAAATTAAAACCATAAGTCGCCGAAAATTTATGTATATTCGAAAGGAAACAATTATCTGTCTCCCATTTGGATTCTTACCCCTGCACTTGTGATTGTTGGTTTTCATCAACAGTCAAGTCAACCAAGGTCTTCTCTATTGAAGATGTGAACTTCAAAATATCATCCTCAATGTCATTCTCAAAGTCCGCAATATCTCCAGTAATATAAAAATCATCCGCCATTTTGTAAAAGTAAAAAAGAAACAAAATTTTTCTTAAATTCAGTAACTGTAAAACGAAAAAATATTAGCACTTTGTCATCGATATGAGTGTGTTAGATGTAACTGAAATTCCGGTCATTTAGGTATAAAATAAATCTGGCAACACAAAAATAAGCGTCATCTGCAAATTTTGTATGGATGAAAAAACAATGATTTTTACATTTGATTTCTGACCTAATTCGTGGTGTACTTGAGTCGAAAAATATTTCTATGGGTCACCATATGATATCATTACTGGAGAGAATAATTTGGTTTGAAATCCGATACACGGTGCCCGTGATATCACACGTTATTTACTGTCGTATATAGATGGCTGGCTTCTTGGCGATTTTGTGCGTAGTCACGTGGATGTCGGCCTACATATTTGCGCGCTGTTGGAAATAACAGATGCTGGACTTAATCGGGTTAATTATTAATAATATGCCTTTTGTGGGTGACAGATAACACTATTTGCCAATTTTTAGTGTTTAAAGTAGTTTATTTATGTGTTGAACAGGTCGCTCAAGGCGCTGGTGCTCCATTATGCGTCCAACTCTCTGGAAGTGCACAACGACTCCCTCACCACTAAGCTGGTGTACCCCATCTTCGCCAGTGACCACGTCCAGCAATCCAACTACATTAGGACGGTGCGGTCCGCACAAGTCCCGTGATAACGGACTAACCGCGAGGCCACCTGACAATGTACTCTGCGTAAGCTGTTAACAGTAGAAGAACGACTGTGATTATATTCATCCGTACCTACTTCGATTGAACTTTGCATCCACCCAGTTTCCACCACTTTTTGTTACATCTTATTGTGTTTTGTCACGTTAATCAAATGCATTATTGTTGACTGTTGTATTAGATTGATGGATTTAAATCCCGAGTGACTTCTGAAACAACATTCTTTTCATCCACTGTATCAGTCTTTATATTTCAATTCTGTGTCGATTGCGCCAAAAGTTTTCTAAACAATTAATTCCATTTTTGTATGAAATAAACTCCTGTCCCGGTAGTGTTAAGTGACGAGTTAATTATAAAATTGTACAAAGACCTTTTTGAACATAATTTGTAAGTTAGTGATATATTTTTTTAAATTGCATAGTCCCAGTTCTTCTGTTATTGTTTTTAACAGAATTAAAAAATCTGTTTTATCCGTGATCTAAATTGGTCCAGAAAATAACTAACAAATAATAACGACAGTCTGTTGTTAGCTCAAGACGGAGGCTATCTTCGCTCGTACCTTCCCACTGTACAATGGACCCTGAGAATAATATCAATTGATCAGATAAGCTTTATCGGAATGGACCGGAATCTAGTAAGAAAGCCTTTAGTGATTGTGATCATGGTTAAAACTTTGATAAAAATGTATTTAACTGAAATACTGGACCTAAGGAACTGACGGATTATGGTTGTTAGTTGGCGGCGCAGGTTCTGCGACCTGCCGTGCTGAATGTGATAAGGTTAACAACTTTTGCCCGCCCTGTGTAATGTATTAACTATTGTTGTCTCATGTGCGGTAGAGTAGTGGCGTCGGTTTACCCACAGTTATGGAGACGGGAGTAGCCCTCTGTGTGAAACAACTGCTTGATAAAATAGTCTTAACGGCATTATGAATCTCCTTGTTTATAACATTTAATATAAATATCTAAATTTCTTATAATTATGTTTCTAACGTGCATTATTATGTTATTTGTATATTTGTTACTTTAAGATTTATTTTAATATTTCATCATCCGCGGTCGAGGTCGCTTTCAAAACAAACTCCCGGTGATAAAAACAACAAATCGTATTTCTAAATCTCTCGGGAAGCCATAATTACGACATGGTTGGACATTTGTAAATTGTGGGTGTGTGTGTGTGTGTGTGTCTTTTCTTTTGAGACAACTCTCTCCCCACCATTCTCGACACTTTTGCTCTGCTTCAATATAACAGATCATTTTTCATTTTTACTATTGAAAAACTACACCGGAAGTTACTTGCTATTGATGCGTTACCGTTTGAGAAGACCGCCTGGTTTATTTGACATTTTTAAAAGATTATTGGGTAAAAATTGGGCAAACTTTCTCCATTTTGTAAATCAACTTGCGCAGTTGTGTACCTGGCACATTTGAAGAATAAACACAGAATTGAGCAATGAGGAGAATGCCAGCGTGCAATGTACCAATATTGTGATAATAATAATATGTATAATGTAAATATCTGTTCTAAATATTGTAGTGTTTATGCGCTAACAATTTGTATTAGATGTTTTATAAATTATATATAATATTTTAGCTATAGAGAGAAGATCAATCAGTAAGCACATAGTACAATTCTCGGCGGGGGTGGCCAACCATCGCGTTGAGAGTATTCTTATATGTAATCAATATCATCACACTGTTCTATGACTGATTTCTTTTTTTATATCTACATAAAACATTTTATTTTTCATATTTAAATGATAAGTTTAATTTATATCTGAAAATACAGTGGAACTTAGATATAATTATTTTTAAGCTTTTCAGTATTTTCACAAGGCTGAGAAACCTACAAGTTCTCATAAAATCAATATCTTTGGCCATTTTGATATAACGTTGTCTTGAGAATATTTTCACTTTTTACTGTTATTTACTTTTTAATAATGCTTGTGCGGATCTCCTCTAAACTAACTTAATCGGTGAATCTTGAAAAATTGAAAAAGTTTAAATGCGATAGTTTCGATACCGGCCAAGTTCAGCACTGTCTTATTTCACGAGTTGCTAAAATATTAACAATGTCTATGATTCTTTATGACCCTGCACAATTACAATTAGCGCTTTGTGAACTGCGTTGAGAAATTCAGGATTCGATTATAAGATTAGGAAACTTTTTAAATGAGTTACAAAGTAAAAATGATCACAACGCTCAATTGTTTTATTTTGGAAAATTACCGGTTGGTTATTCATATGTTATTATTTGACATGGAGGTTACTTTGTAATCCAATATTTGATTATTAATTTTTTTTTTTAAATATCTAAACTTTGTACTACGCACACGTTGGGTTATTTCGTCATTATTTAGTTTTGAGAGTTGTCATCGGGTGGTAACTAAATTAAATACAGTTTCTTGTTGATCTATTCGGAAAGAGGGGCGTGGCGTGGAAGAAGGGGGAATTCATTTCTACCTTATAGTTTATTAAAAAAAAATTTAATAAGTTATTCATAATATGTAAATTGTTTATTTAAATTAGAGTTATCTTTGTTGAACTTTCTGAGCCATTCAATCGTGTGTCTACAATCCCTTTAGCGACTGTAGCGATGGTCCATCATCGCTATAAGGGGTTCACTCTGTAATAGGAACTGTAACATTAGAAAACGCGACATGGACGATTCTGAATAGCTGTAAAAATTTGAATTGAGAAGATGTTAAAAATTCCTTTTGTTCTAGAAAGGTCATGGACTACGTTGTCTTTCTTTTATTCCTCATTATATGATTTTGAAGCCCCCAAGGTATGTGGTCAATGACAGTATTAAAAAAAAGGTATTATATGGAGTGCAACTTAATATGATGTGAAAGAAATATCCTATAAAATGTTCAAAATATAGTTTCCTATAATCATTTTGGTTTCTACCTATTTGAATTTATTATTCGAAACAACAAATGGAATATTTTGATTGAACGTTCTCAATGGATAGTACAAAAGTGTAATAATTGCATTTTATAAATTGTAATAACATTTTATGTGTGTATGTTTAACTCATACCCGGTTTAATTAAAAACGCGCATTTATTCAATTAAAATGATCTATTTATGATTTTTTTTCTCTACTCCATTGCTTTCATTTATGGTAGTTTCAATAATTATAATTTAGATGTCTCAAAAAGAAACAATTTTGAGTAAAATTTTCAGCATTCTTGGGTGGTTTGGACAGAAAGTTTTTTTTATACGGTTTTGGGCATTATAACCAGTAAAGTGTTATATAAATAACCCATAAAATATAACATTTGTTTTGTCTTGGAGGGGGCCAATTTAAAACTTTTCTATCACCAATTACATCAAGTCAATTTTTACCAATGCTGCAGCGGAAAATACAGTTTTCTGGGTATACAAATGTGACCTTTTCGGCCAGCATTTGAGGATGCGCTGCAGGGTTCATCGTGAAGACTAATTTTGCACTGATGTATTGCGATGTTAGTGACCTTGGAAATGTTAGTGAAAGCGGTTAGATACACAGTATAAAACCAGATAAATCTTTACATCAAATTCTGAACGACTGTAACTATTGCGGTGACTGCAATAGAACAGTATTAATTAGCATTTCAAGGAACCTGACAAATTTAATAATTTAAATTGAATGAAAGAAAAAAGTATTTAATTGTTGATAAAAATGTTTTTTTTTTTCGCCAGTGCACGCAAGTTCTGTGCAATTAAAAAACTTTGGCACAAAATAATAACATTTTCTTTTGTATTTAAGATAGTTAAGAGTTTATTTGCAATTATAATTAAAACGAGGAAACTCTTCAAATATGGACATAATACACGACTACGTGTAACGGTCGCCTTGGTATTTTTTTTACTCACTCGGTATTCATTTTGGTCAGTTATTACAGGTAAATGGAGTGGCAACTTTTTCATGCAAAATATGTTAAAAAATTATAGAAACTATCTTTGCAGTACAGTTTTATAAAAACAACCGAAATTTAATTGTGAATAAGATTGCAGTTTTACTGCGCTTAGCTATAGTATAGATAAATGGACCATTCCTATGTAAAGTACTGTAATTGACAAATAAGTTATTTTTAGTTATTATGCATGTATTTGATACGTTTTTAAGTGGTAGTAATTTTTAAAATATTACTGTGCTAAATAGAACATACAATGTGTAAAAGAATCTCTTAAAATAAGTATCAACATAGCAGAACAGTACTAGAACAACTAAAAATGATATATTTGTTTGTTACAATATTTTACGTACGAAGGGTCGAGAAACTTTATATATTTTTATCTCCGTAAGAGAATCAAATATTATTAAGTACGCAATGTGAGCTGTCTATCTGGCGGGGTGATACTTTACATTTGTCTGCATTTCTATGCTTAATTTTTTCTTTTACAGTAATTATATCCTTTAAATAATTTTATTATATATTTGTGAATTGCTCATTTTTTTCGATGACTTACGAATTACTAATTACATTTTTTTTTTCTGTTATTTGTTAGCTTATGAAATATTACAAGTTGTAGAATTTAAATAAGTTATGCCGCATTAATAATGGATTCAGATTCTGTCCACGGTCCAAAAGATAAGGATGTGGATCATTTCGGTTCTCTCCTTATTTGAGCGAGTGATTGAATGAATGCAACATGAATGATTCTTCTCCTGATAGTTAGTGTGAAACACATTATTTTGAGGGTCAAGAAGTAAGATAATATTATTTCATCTGTAATAACTGACGTGAACAGTGTTATTACACCATACAACTCTTTGTACAGGAGTGCTTAGACATTAAATTACAAATTTAATTACTAGTCAAAAATCCAGCAAAGATATGGTGAATATATTAAAAATACACTTTATTATTGTTTAGTCTAGGTTGAAAATATCATTTTAGTTTCTCGTATTACTTCTATGTTATTATATTATACAACTTGCGCCATTTATGTAATTTATTAAAAATATATTATAACTCAGTTCTACTGTATCTTATATTCTATATTTGTTGTTTCATCCGGCTCGAGTAATATATAAAATGATCTATGACCTCCGACAGAGGACTGCGATGGGGGAGTTAAATATTTTTCTATACTTTGTTGATAAGTGCTCGTTGAGAGGAAGTTACTTTTTTCATAAGCGTGTCCAGTAAACTAAGGAATTATATAAAGTCAAAATCGGAAAGATATGATGTAGCCGCTGATCGAGATGATTTGTTTGTCTCAAACTGACTGACAAACATAACCGTGTACATTATTTTTTTTCAAGCAGTTAAAAACATACTTGATACCATTTGTGAAACTCCTGCCGTGGACTTTAATGTTCCGAAACTGAAATAAAATCACATATTAGTATTTTGAGGCTTCACTATTTTATACGGGGTTCAATGGTAGAATTTTACAATTCTGAATCGCAGAGAAAATATCCGAATTTGAAGTTTTGAAAGATTTCTGAGTTTAGTTTTCCAGTAGCCTTCACTCCTGGTTTTGTGCTAGCAAATATCATGTACATAGTCTAATGCATTAGCGTGCTCGGACTGTCAAAGTGTTAGTGCGTAACCTCGAATAAGGCTGTCGGTCTGATGTAGTAAGTTTCAAGACTTCGATGCATCTGTACAAATCTCAAAAGAAAGATTTTTTAATGAATCATAAAATACATAATTGGAAACCAATTTACGTAGTTTTGAAACTAAAACCGTTTGTGTTATATTTGGGCCCGGAGACGATTATTTATTCCTAATTTGAGAAAAACTTCTAATATATTCCTGTCCCAATAGTGAGTATTATTCCTGCGAAATATGAAGAATGTTTCACAGAATTTTGCTATAGTGTAACATAGCAATCGTAGGACTGACGTTTAATGTACCCGCATAATAATTATTCAACTTTATCTTATCCACAATGAACTGAAATCTAATGAGAAACAGTACAGATGAATGCATCATAGTCCGTGTATCAGAGGAATAAGTAACATTAAATTTATAAAACAAAATACTAGCTCATAATTCTGCCAATACCCTCGCGCATTAAAATGTTACGTTATCATTTTTGAGATGGAGATGTCGATTGTCCTTCAATAATTACTTTAGACTAAATTTCCTCACCGAATTACATGTTTGTCTTAGTATTCTGTTTATCATACTACTTTTTTATTGTGAAATCTTTTAGTAAAATACAAAATGTGTCATATATTTGTAATCAAGATATTGTATTAATTTCAAAAAATACACAATAAGACATGTTATCTAATGAAATCATTGTTTTATTATTATTATTATTAGTCTCGTAACTTTTCTAAAATTATTACTCATAGTCATTCTAATTACCTTACTATTTATACGGATATTAACTTTATTTCAACATCAAACATTTCCTTTGGTCACACTTCAACTTGGTTAACTGGATGGACATTCCTTTACTTGGATTGAAAACAAATTTACTGAATTCCATTAACACTTTGGTTAATTAAAAACTTCCACTCTATGTCCAAGGCGAAGGTGTTTGTCATTTAAATATATCCTCACACGATTCACCCATGTAGATGAAAAAGTATCACTGATGTTATTATGTACACACAACATTTCGTGACAGTTGACGAAATGTGGATCCATCACTACACACTGGAAATGAAAGAACAAACCTGTAGCAAAATAAGGTGAAAACGGTTCCATCGGCTGGAAAGTTCATGGCCACCATTTTTTGGGATTCTAGAAGCGTCATCTTCACAACTATTTGGAGAAGGGAAGGACAATCACGGGGCAGTACTATGCTGATTTATTTGGACCAATTCGATGCTGAATTGATGTAAAAATGGCCCCATTTGGCGAAGAAAAAAGTGCTGTATCAATCACAACAGCAAAACTGGTTGAATTACACTATGAAATACTGCCTCATCCACCCTATTCTCCAGATTTGGCCCCATGCGATTTGATTTTATTTCCAAGTATGAAAAAATGGTTTGGCAGAAAACGGTTCACGTCAAGCGAGGAAGTCATCGCCGAAACAGGCCTATTTGCTGAGTTTGACAAATATTTATTGAAAGGCTTTAAAAAGTTAGAATATTACTGTACTAAGCGTATCGACCTGAAAGGAAACTTTTGCGAAATATATATATATATGTATATATAAATATTTTTTAATGTGTTTTGTTCTCTAACACGGGTACTAATCATATAGTCCTCATATTATAATCTTCAGTGCCTTATTTCAAACTTTAGAAAAATTTAATTCTTTTTCTTTCATAGAAATATAAACAAATTTATTGCTATAAATATGTATTTTGAGGGAAAAAGAATCAAAACTATGCTCCCAAAGTCTTTCACAAACTCATTTCTAACATATGGTCACTCTTCAAATGACGTTTTGCTATTACAGCCTGTTTGGGACATATATTTATTTGTTAATTATTCTTGAACGAAAATAATGCACTGTTCCTTCCCCCTCCTCACCCGGCACGCCGCCGCCAGTCAAACGGCGACCTTGAAGCGGTGTGGTTATGTGTGAATCGAAGAATAGTATTCAATTGAGACGTCGCGTCTATACAGTGTATCTAAAGGACTAGGACCTAGACAAAGATAGTGATAAGTTTACAGGTTACCTTGGAAATGTCTGAAGAACTGGATTGCAGTGAGTGCAAACCTCCTTCCGTATATCCTGTTTTCTTCCGGCATCTATGCTTTTACGCAACACAGCCATTTTTTAATTAGGGCTTAATTTCAATTTATGGACCAAAATGTTTCAATATGCTGCCAATTAATAACGGGAAACTTATTTTTATGAATATGGTATCCTCCCTTCACATACCAAAGACCAATTTTTTAAACCAGGTCCTTCAAGATGGTGACGACGAAAGCAAAGTGTCATGCAATTTTTTATGTTCCTTTTAGACTGTTTTGAATCATAATAAGAACTGCTATTTTCACCTTTGGAGTCAATAAATAAATAATTCATTATATTGCATTCACTTCACGGCCAACTCTCTCAGAATGTATGTGGTAATGTGAGGTATTATCAAATTATGAAAATTAAAATAATTTTGAGATGAAAATAAAATTACAAAATAAGAAAACTGTATGAGAATGTCTTTACGCACTATTAATATTGAATTATTCTCTCAATTTTGCAATTCCTTCAAATCTCACTACAGAGGTTGGAAATAACCATTGCTATTTGAACTTATGGGGTAGCTGCTCTAAACACTGACTGAACTGGCGTGACTCATTCAATTGTAGCTTACTACAATGGAATGAGTCACGCCAGTTCTTCAATCAAAAGATGCATTTTCCTACTCTTTCCTGGTAGAATGACTTCATATTTCTCACCTCTAGTGCCTAAAGAACATACTTAAGTTTTCTCCTCATGATATTGATCAGCACTTGTTTTTATTTTTTAAATATGGTTCAAAACATCTCAGGAGACTTTCAATATCCTCCTTCATCCAAAGGCTTTTTTTATTTGGGTTAATATCCTATATTAATGTTTTGATCCCGTAAAAAGTACTCAAAAGATATAACATCGTAAAAATGTGCATTTACAGCTCTAAATTAGTTTAATGCAGAATGGATCTCACATTTTGAACCATCTCATGTGTGCGGCTTTTTGCATAACTGTATGCATTTTCGAGTTGTTTTCTCAGAATGCAGAAATATTGTGGCACACCTTGCGACTTGCTCAGGAGGCGTCCCCTCGTGACACCGAACGCGAAGCGCCAGCGGATGGCCCTGCATGCGGCTATCCGCTAGCGCATGAACTTACCAAGCGCTACCGAGTGGCCATGGCAGATGGCGAATGGCCTTTTTGTGTACTGTGCTGTAGTGTTATGGATATCGTGGGCATGGTCCCGATAATAAAAGTTTATTCCATATAATAGTTTATTATGTATAATATTCCAGAACCAGTTTATTTGTGTGTACTCATTTTTACATGGTAATTCTAGGTGACGCCCGGCACAGTATTACAGCAAGCCGGGGTCACTAGGTTGTGGTAAGGTAAGTTTGTCGCCGTAATGGGGGTCCGGATGCCCCTAGACCTGGCCGTATGAAATAAAAAGAGGTGCGCTGTGATCAGAACCTCATTCTCGCTGCAGCACGCTGACAGTAAACAAGTCTATGTGTTTAATTGTCTCTTTTCCCATCTTGACTACCTTTCTTCCTTCCTTCTTCTCACTTCCTCGTCGTACTACGAATATCAAGCAAAGCAAATAAGATCTTTGACTTCGGCCCTAGTCTTGTTGTAAGTCGCATGTCTGTGCATGACAAATATGTTTTGAAAGTTTTAATTTTCTTGTTTTTCGAATTAACGGGTTTTCGTGTAATTTGAATTTTTCCAATTGGTCCCTTACTGTATATAGCAAAATAATAAGTTTGGACTGGTAGTTAAAAAAAATAAAATAGAGACGCTTACATGGAATACATATCACATTCTTATTGTGTTATGAAATAGGACTAACTTGCTGGTCTCCTGGAGCAAGGCTTGAACCTCTGACCATTAGATCACTGGACCAACAATCATCTCCGTTCAAAATATTTTTAGAGACTTGTACAAATGAAATAATGAAACAAGGTATTGATTTAAATTTGTTTTGAGATTTTTTTTGGATTCAAAGTTCTCAAAGACCCATCATTCACAATTAATCTGGTTTATTATATTAAATAGAATTCACCAAAATTAATGTTTTTGTTTATAATGGAGTGTTAGGAGGTAAATGAAATATCTTCTTAATATACATTTGATTTAATAACTAAGTGAGCATTTCTTATAAAAATATTTATTTGATGACTGATTTAAACTTAATAATTAAGAATTATTAGTTACACTTATTGAAAAGGTTTTTCAGGTGAGATTTTTAAAATGGAGAATGTCTTCATGAATTTTTTTGTTAGTTTATTATCAATTTAAATAAGTACCTTTTTTATTAACCTACTTGGTTACTTAGATGTTGATCAGTTTCGATACCACTGTATGGAAATGTGTACTGCACTGTAGACAAACTGAATTGCAAAGACTATAGAATAAAAAGGTGCAATAACAATTTTTGCAAACCATCTTTTAGAGACACCCTATAATTTAGAATATGCCATTGAAATTTCACACGGAAATAATAAAGATTTTAGATTAGAGAAATTACAAATTAAAACTCGCTTGCTAAAAATATTATTAATAAAAAATTAAACCTAACAAATAGCCATATGTTAATTATATTCCCTATTTCAATGTCCATATTACCTCCCACCTTGACTGTGGCCACGCTCTCAACTTATAGCTAATTTCTTTTCATATGTTTTTTACTGAATAAGTTGCAGCGATATCGAAACTGGTCAATGGTTAAGTAATTAACACGGCAACAAAATAACTCATTTCAATTAATAAATATTTATATAATTACATATCAATATTGCCAGAAATGGTTTAATCAATTTGGAATTAATTTATTACTGTTTTGAGGCATAGGTACTCGTATATAAGTACACCAAAATTATTTTAAACAAATGTTTTAAGAGTGAAATATAAACAGTTTTTGTACTGATTACTGTTACACCAGATTATATAGATCTTCCGAATTATTCCTTGGTTCACTCAACTTATTCAGGTGGTTGACCATTGAACCAAGTCATCCCCAAGAGAGAATACATGTATATTTCATATTTACCTCAAAAATTAGTAAACAAATTAATAATAAACCATATTAATTTAATAACCACCACAAAAAAATGATTAACTAATGATGGGACAAAAAGCAATAAATACTGTATTTAATTAAAGCCCCAAATAAGATAAAATCAACATTGAAAATTGATACATTAAATATTTTTGGTTATTGCAAAAAATATATACTGGCATGAAAGTATGGATGAGTCGAATCTTCAACTTTTCTAAACCTACCATCTAAAAAATTAATATTTTGAGAATTTACAGTTTTTTTTTAATAAAGCATGTTCTATGTTATTACATTTCTGTAAAAACGATACGTAAATAATTAAATACAATAAAACATGTATTTTATAAAATTAAAAATATTAATGGCAGAATGCAAAGATTTAACCACAAAAATTTTCTGAAAGGCATTTGGAAATACAGTCGATTCCGTTTAATCGGGGCAGCCGCTTATTTTGGTCAAATCTCAAGAAACAGAAACCAGACCAAGGAACTAATAGTAATTTACATCGCTCAATTGGGACAATAAATTTAAAATTACAATACATAAGTTTAAAATTTATTAAAAAGTTACACAAAAGCCAGCGAGTTAGTGCAAAAATTTTGCAAGCAATACAGTTTTTCGCTAACAGTTGGCGAGCTATAAAAACCAACACCATATAAAGTCTTTAAACCTTTAGATATTTCCAAAATTTTGAGCAATGAGGGAAATGAGGACATGTTAGAAGTTCTATTGTTAATTATCAAGAGTCCTCAATACTAGATAACAATTTACCATATTACGATGAAAATAAAGAATGGAAATGCAATTGTTGGAGTATTAAATCGAAATATCAAAAATTAGATGAAGAAGACGTTGATGATTAATATCCAACTGTGCCTGTAAGTAACTGGGAGAAAAAAAATATATAGCCAGGTTACAGCGATACTTTATGCAGGAAGGCAATGAAGGGAGCCCTTACATATTTAAAGAAAAATATTTATCATTTAATTTTAAGCTCGCTTCGGTTAATTGGGCCAAAATTCCTGGTCCCGATGTGTCCCAATTAAGTGGAATGGACTGTATTTAAAAACTATGTTTAATAAAGTGTCAGAAAAAACAAGTCATGCCAAAAATATACATTTTCTAAAGTAAAACAACATATTGTTTCATGTGTATTTTTAAAAGGACTTAGCACCGAAAATCGTTTCAGAATACACTAATCTATTTAAAAAAAATCAAATGTATAATACACCATACACAAATAAAATATTTTTATAGGTATTTTGGCTTGCAATACTTTTCTACCGTCAATATAAATGACGCATATATACAGAAATCTCTGCAGTTTAAAATTAAAAGAATCGTAACACATAATTATTTAATTACAATATTCATAAAGGATTTTAATGAAAATCTGGCATTATTTGTTAACCACAGCGTGATTGTCGTTGCTCAACATCAGAGAAACTAAATGCAACGAGCTTAGTCTGATTTCTTTGCGTGAGTGTTTTTAATATTTTTGCAAAGCTGAATGGAGAATGTTTTGTTCCAGAGTTTGCGTTATCAATTTTTAAATGGAATTAAATAACTTCATTAGAATTTTGAATAAAATCTAAAATTTAATCATACCGCATTATGATTCCAGTCGTGAGTAGAGTGAATGAAATTTAAACAATATCATACAACAGTATTATAGTACGAGATCTACTAAACCTAAAGTAAAACATAGTAAAAGTACACAATTGTATATGTCCGAGTATACAATGTCAATAGCTAGAAAAACTTCCTTTAAAGATAAATATTTTCAAATACTCTTTCTCAGTGCTCTGGCAAAACAAGAAAATTATTGCAAACATCACTTCTTATGAAAGTATAATTCAATATCTGTAGCTGTTGTAGATAATGTAGTTAAGTCTATAAATCGCACGTCTAGATCAAAACTAAGACAACTCAAAAAGTCATTTTTCAGTAGACAGAAAAATAAAATCATTTTTCTCCATTTTTTGTTACTAAAGTTATGAAACTAAATAACATTTTAGGTCATAAATGTATCCTAAAATGACACTTATATGAGAACTGGGGCTAAGTTAGTTGCGCATATGACAGAGTATACAAATACAATAATAACTCAAAATTCTTGTTTTTTTGAGTTGTCTTAATTTTGATCTAGGTGTGTGAAATGGCAAAAAATAAACAAGAAAAAGAAACACTCCATTTATAAAAAGTATATTTTTAAATAATCACAAGTCATTAAAACAAATTATACTGTATAAGTAAGCCTAATGATTTGTATACAATAAAAATCACATATTTTATGTAAAAATACTTTTTGACTAATTTTGTTTATAAGAAAAATTAAGTTATCTGTAAATTGGAAACCTCTGATATATGTAATTGATTATTACCTAAACTATTATAGTTGGGTACAGTTAGTTGCCTTTAAATAAAAAACATGAAACACCAAAATTAAAAAAATTATGCATGCAATAAATCAAATGTAAATATCACAAGTAGAAATCCTAAATAAAAGTGTGGAAATAATTGGTCACGCGATCTTTTCATCAAATGACATTATTACTTGTATAATTTCAACCTCGCTTGCGACGGTTTCAATTTGCATTTCAACTGCTGTATCAGATCAAATATCTTCAAGGAAGGGCCGACTTTCATCTCGAGCAGTTCGATGATTTCGTCTTTGGTTAGATTGAGCATTCGCTTGCCGTCCACGTGCGAGAAGTGAACGCTGTAAGGGGCGCAGTCATTGATGGACAGGAACTCGGCTACATCTCGGGATTCCCAGCTGTCGGGGTCGACGCTGTCCAGGGAGCTCAGGTCGACAAAAATGTTGCCAACGAGGCGCGGTATTGATTTCTTTACTTCTTCTTTAACCTATAAATAAATAAATATTTCACATTAAATAAATACTAAGAAATCACTAACACGCATATTAATCATTGTAATAATAAGATATTTTCATTTTATACAAATACAAGCAGAAAAGCAATCGGCTAATACGGCCGCTTCGCGGCCAATAGTGGCTGTTACGCGATCAGGGCTTCCATAGAATCTATATTTTAATGCGGAAATTCCTTATTATATTTTTTAATGACGGTGCACCCTTATTATATTGCTTTAGATGAAATAAAGATTCTACGGAAGCCCTGGCCGCTATCGGCTGCAAACCACCCATAATAGCTGCCCGCAGGGACTGTCAGTAAACAATTGGTAATAGCCGATTGCTTTTCCACTAGTGCATTCTGTATTGCCTTCCCTGGAATTGTACAAATGGTGTTCATACGTATCAATTTTAAATTATACGAGCGCGTTTTTTAAGTAAGCACCAAAATTTATTTTTGAAGAAACACATAATTTTTACAACACTTTACTTTCTTTGGACGCTACACACCTTCAACTACTTCTCAACATAGTCGCCACCATTATTAAGGCACTTGTCATAACAGGACACCAATTTTTGTATATCTTTGTCATAGAATGATGCCACCTGGGATGAAAACCACGTCTGTATTCCGTCTTTGAGTTCATCATCATCATCAAAACGCTTGCCATCAAGGAACCGCTTCAGATGAAGGAAAATATGGAAATCACTTGGTGCCAAAACAGGACAAAACAGGACACACTTAGCGATGAATGTCAGATGGTTTCATGTTTCGTGCATTCAAGAAACGAATCACGGACCGTATCTCACAGGGGGTTGATCTATTATCTTGAACATTTCTACCACTCACAACAAGATGGCCACACTATGTGAATGTCTCTAACGTTTTATGTATGTTCAGCACTAAAATTACTTAGGATTCGACAACCAAAAATATTGCTCGCAATTTACACACTTTCTGCAGACAAAATGTCAAACTACAATGCCAGAAGTAAAACTGTTATTTGCCAGACAGAATGAGGAACCATTGTAGAATCGCATTGTAACAGATGATGAAAAGCAGAGAAGTGGAATAAATATATACTCGTACATATATGTAATAATGTTAAACAAAAGTAACACTGGTCAACACCTGAACCATTCTAAAATATTATATTGTGTATGTGATGGGATATTGAGGACATAGTATATTACGATCAAACAATGCCATTAAGTATGTACTGTCAAGACAATTTAAATCAGACATTGATTGAAAAACAATTGCATTTTATAAACAGTCCCGTTTAAAAAATGTCAATTACCTTCATCGCCATCGTTTACACTTTCCCCTGCCTTACAACATTTGAATTCAGTCCCTGTGAAAAATATAAATAATAATTTTACCTAATGTAATTTTACTGAAGAGGTATTTAAATCTTACCTGTGGTTCGAGAATCACTTGGGTGTGGTCAGCGACTTCATCCATGGTATCATCTGCACTCACACTCACGGCGGTCTCGCCATCGCCGTCACAAGAAGGCTTCTCCATTATGTTACCCATATCGAATCCAATGTCATTACCGTCCAGAATATTATCAAATGCGGCAAGTCTGGCTGTCTCTTGCTCTATTACATTATCTATGTCTTGTTTAATGTCCATGTCCATATCCTGTTGTAAGACATCTGCCATGTCATTGTGCCTGTCCAACTTCATGACGTCCGTTATTTCTTGCTTGATGATATCGGCCAATTCATCTTTCATGTCGTGGTCCACGTCAGGAACGGGTTGATCGCACAGGTCGGATGTTGCCGATTCTAAATGCGTTCCATTATTGCAATTAGGTATATCCGAGGGTTCTGAAATTCAACAAAATTGATAAAATTATTGTTTATTATTATAAATATATTATATTCACACACAATTTGACATCATAGTACACATAAATAAATATAGCGCGCACACAATTTTTAACAAAACTTCTTCATGTGCCGCCTTCTATAGAAAATTGGCGATCATATTGATTTATGCTGTATAAGGTTAACATTCTTGAAATTGAACCACTTTCTGGGGTTATACAGTATAATAGTTGCAATATATCATATTTTTTATTGTGGGGAATATGACTAGAATTCGTATTCAGTTTTTCTTAGTTCTCTTGACTAATTTATGCGTCTTACTACAATAGTAATGTGGTAATTATATAATACTGGTTTGGTAATGTTTTTCTTAATTTCTCCCCCAACGCACAAATGACGGCATTGGTACTTACTATTGCACAAAAGGTTTTTTATGCACATACCGTGATCCAAAATTAGAGAGAACATTGGTTCTGAGTCAACATAATAATACTTTATAGTCTTGATTTGCTTCGGGTTACGTTCCGGTAAAGTGCAACGCACATTGAAACGAGACTAATCTGAATCACATTTTATCATAAGAGCTGAAATTGATGAAGTGCGTTCTGCAATCGCCGTGAATGTTTTATAAAATGCCAATAAAATTTTATTTTATGGTAAAAAATTTTGTAACAAAACAAATCCATTTCGGGTAAATGTTAAGTATTCTATAAAATATTCAATCAAAAATCATAAATAAAATTATGTATATTAAAAAAAAATCAATTACATTAACAAAGTACAATATATACATTCAAATAGAAAAACTCTCAAATAATAAATGATCAATTCTAACAATAAAAAATTAACAGATGCAATTCATTTAAAAAAAAAAGGTATTAAATTGGCTGTGTTGCATTCAGTTTACGCATCATGTAAAGATCTTTATAACACCTGTGACTTTAATCATTACCATGGTTAGGTTAGGTTAGGTTAGTAAGTCTTTGTTAACAAAAACGCTTCTGCTAATTTTTAATTAGTTATTTCTTCTCTAATATTCTTATAAATAAAATTCATCACTATCATCCAATGATATTCATTAATTTGAATTAATTAATAATTTTTTGCTTTAACGCAGAGTATTAGCAATGTTGCCAAACACGAAAAAATCATTCATCACATAGCAAGGTGAAGGAATACCCGATTTATTTAATCAGTGATGGCGCAAATCAAATCATACTGATGCAGACCATATTTTCAGTCATATATTATAGGTCGTAAAGCCCTGTAACTACCCAAACTTCCATATATTTTCCATTAAAAATAGCTTAGTCTCTATGAGATATCTATTATTTGTTTTATATATTTTTGATGCTACGCAAATCGAAACACAAATTCTAGTGTAATTCAGTATGTAATCTTAAACCTATTTTAATATATTATTATAAGGTAAAGAAGAAATTATTAATAAAATTGACATCGTTTTGGGAAAATTTGTCTGTGATAAAATATAATTCAAATCGTCAGATTGAGTATGTTATGAATATTGAAAGAGCCTGAATGGGAGAATCTTTAAAGCTAACAAATTTTTTTTTTTTGTATAATGGCATTTTCCAAAAATCATTACATTAATCGTCAAATGAATACAGTAGAACCGTGTTAATTCGAAGTCTAAGGGATCAAAAAAAATTGAACTCGTATTACGCAGAATCCCGTTAATAAGAAATTCAAGGGACCAAAAAAAATTGCGATACGGTCACGTAAAATATCGCAAAACTCATGAAAAAAGCTGCTAATTTCGTGAAAGGCATATATATTTTGGCATATTTCGCAAAATCATCTCGAAAAAGCAGTATTTATTATACTATTAGGTTGAGTCATAAATAACTTTTTTTGCATACATTTATTTTTCAACAAAAAATAATATAAATTAATCTAAAATGTATTCTCCATTATTTGATATGACTTGTTCCCGTCTTGTTTTCAATTTATAGATTTCTTTCTCATAAAATTTGACTGGTTTGGACTGGAAGAAGTCTTGGACAGCCTCATTTACTGCCTAGTCAGAATTAAAATTATTGCCATTTAAAAAATTCTGTAAGGAGCAGAAAAGGTGGAAGTCTGTCGGAGCAAGGTTCGGTGTGAACGGTGGTTGAGGTAAAACGGACCAGCCAAGTTCAAGAATTTTTTTGTGTCACCCTTGCAGCAGAATGACATTTTTGCGGTTGAAGAGTGCAGGGCGCTTTTCCAGCAGTTTTTCTTGAACTCTTTGGAGCTGCTAAACATACATATCTCCAGTAATTCATAGTGAATGGTCCCTCGGCGATCCCATCATATACACAAAAAAATCTTCTTCTCGTGAATATTTGCTTTAGGATCTGGTACAGTCTCTATCTTTTACGGTCGATGTTTTCGTATGTGATTCATTTTTCATCACCGGTTATAATCTTTTCCAAAAAAGGTTAATTTTTTCTCGCGAGAGGTTACATATGGCAGTCGACATTCTATCCATTTTGTTGCGTTCACTGAGATTATGGGGTACCCATCCTCCCAATTTTTCGAGGGCCAATTTACCACCAGGCAAACAGTTAATTGTGACATATTGAGCTTTTCTGCTAACTCTCTTATTGTTTGACGTGGATTTTGTTCCAATATTGTCTTCAAAATGTCGTCATCGAAGTCGGAAGACGAACCGACCCGCCCTCGGTTCGTCTTTCAAGGTCATGTCTCCAGAACGAAATTTGACAAATGAATTTCTAACTGCCCGATCGGTTATCACTCCTTCACCATACAAACTGCATATTTTCTGAGCCATGGCTGCAGCACTATTGCCTTGTTTAAATTCCCAAAGCATCACATGGCGAAAATATATTTTTTGATTCTCCATTTTTAATGTAATTTTTTTTTTTATGTAACGTGCACAATACTAGACTGATGTTTAAAGACTAACCAAACTTTTAACTGTATAATGTAAATAAAAATCCCTTATCTGGGTAACCCATTGTGTGCGTAAACAATAGTAGGTACTATCTACTTGGACAGAAGTTATTTATGACCTTACCTAATAATACAAAATCCTGGTGTAGTTTATTATATGTACTACTGAAACAAATTAGGGTGAATCTATTTCTCATAATAAGTAAAGATCCTAACCTTAAAATGATGTCAGGAAATTAAATAAAATACACAATAACTAATAACTATAACACTAAATTAAGAATAATAAGCACAAATTTAAACATTTTTAATTGTCAAGCATGTTCAGGTTTGAAAAAATCATCTATTTTTCCTTGTCTCATTTTTCGACACTTCCGCAATACAAATTTTACCACCATATCAAATGAGCGTATACTTCCGCCGGTGTCTCAGGATCACTCGAAAAATTTCACGTGAAATAATAAGATAGGTTAACATTAATGTAATTCAAGGAAAATTCAATACAATTGGGTTAAAGAGGTTAATTAAGTACGAAACTGACACAATTCATTGTTCTATTAGAGTAAAGGTTAGAACAAATGCATTAGCAGTCCCCAGATTGCATTCTTTAGGGAATGAATATGTGGAGGTAGTTGACATGTTGAGTTGTCAGTTTAACTGTTTATAGGACTAAATTATTAACAATTATTTGTGTCTCAACTCAATAGTGAGGGATAAATAGCTTTACTGATTGCCTAAGCTCAAGAGTGTCGGCAACCGATGTTATACTTGTTGACTAGTTGTGTGTAATTTGCCAACTATGACACTTCTTACAACTTTCTACGTTACTCCATATATTTATGTATAATTTTTGTTTTGTTCTATTCATTTTCTATAATTTCCAATTTAAAAATGTACTTAGGTTTTCACTGCCGTTCAGAATCTTCTGTGTATAGTTTTCTGGGCTAATCTGCCATGTATATCTGACCTTTCTGGTCGATGTTGATGATGGATCCTACAATGGTTCCGAAACGTCGACCAGAAAGGTCAGATTTACACGGCAGATTAGCCCAGAAAACTATACACAGAATTTCCAATTTGTTTTAAATAACATTTTTATTTATTTTGATTATGAAAAACATGCCGATATTTATTTATATTTGTATTGAGCTTCTGTTAATTCCTGAATAGAGCAAGGCGTGTAAAATAAATAAATATGGGCCTTGAAATATTTGAAAATTTCGAATAAAATGAGGTTTGAATTAAGGTGGTTTTACTGTATTAAGAAAAACCAGACCCAAAAGGAGATGGATTTATTATTACCTTGTTGCCTTGTTTCCTGGTGTGTTTTCCCTTTCTTCTTACGTCCCCTCTTCCTGTGCGAAGGCTGGGGCTTGCTGGCGGGTGCGGGAGTGCTGGGAGGCCCTTCCAGCCGGTGTCCTACGGCTCGGCACCAGCCCACCGGGTAAATGTCTGTGCTCTCGCAGTCCAGCCACTGATCGTACTCGTCACCCCAGCCATCAAAGTGCACCTAATATAATTTCATATATGTATGGTTATAATGCTGTTGGAGAAAAGAAAAAGCCAGACAAGAGAATTGCAAGAGAGAGTTAAAAAAAAGAGGTCCATTGGATTATCAATTAGTGGAGTTTTAGTCATTACACATTGCAAATATAGTATGCACATGTTTAAAATGAATCAATCCATGAAATCAATATGGTTAATAAAGACAATGTTATATAGAGACTATAAATTAATGAAATTAATTACTGAAAATGTAAATGCACGTTACATCAATATTGTATGGCTGTGAAAGCGAATGGGATTATAGGGACCTTCGGTGTTTGATCACTGTGATCTTCAGATGATATGACCAGGCATGATTAGTTTTTGAACAGACTTTACTACCAGAGACTTGCTCCTGAGCCATGGTGTGTTTACGATCATGTGAGGCAAACGCCAGAACAGATTTTATGGGATTGCATTATTCTTAGGGATGCTCGTGAGGAAATTATTAGTGGCCTAACTGGTATTAAATCATCTTTCGCTCTGAAACGATGATTTAATATCCGGGATCCTCGAAAAAGACTCCAAAAGTTTCATTCATTACTTATTAAATCATCTTTCCAGGGCAAAAGAGTCTTGGAGTCTTTTTCGAGGATTTATTGAAGTGTAGGTTTCTCGCTGGAGGATATTGGGAAGACTGATGGATGATGAGAGTTAGTCTCTCGCCTTCCCTATGTTGCTCTGTAACATCTTAGGAAAATTTATTTAACAGATATGTGATTGTGTCAAGGCTGACTCAAATCTATCTGTATTGTACTTTTTCCCGCTGAGGGAGTGTATGTATGTATACGCTCTATGTCTGCTTTGTCAATGAATTTCAACTGTACATAACTTGAAGCATGTAATTATAAAATTGTATATATTATTTTTGTTCTCTATGTATATTTTTTGCACAAATTGTATATTGTCTCATGTATTTCTTGTTATGTAATGATCCATTTATATTTCTGTATGTTGTTAAATTTGTATTAATAAAAAAGAGCACATTGGGTGTCGAAAGAAGTAAATATAAAAACAATTTTTTTTCAATATTTAAAAAAATATAAATATTTTATATTTTTCATTCCATAAATTTTAAATGCAAGTATAAAATCATTTCTTTTTTTTGCCAAGTGGAACCGAAACATGAGCATAAACTCATAAAGCAGTTCCGGGATAGGGTGGAGTTCTTTCGGCATCCTTTCAGCGTGTTATAAGTCATCAATTGAAAAATAAATAATTTGATTCATATATTAACTATTTAAAAAATAAATCTTTTTTTGGTACAACACTTCTCGAAATTAATTTGAATGTTATGAGAGTAACGAGACTGCAATACTTACTCTGAGAAGACGACCGACAACCCTGGCTATGGTGGCCACGCACACCAAACGCGGTTCCATTAGATCAGCACATTCTAGGCGCATTCCCGACACAAATCCGTGTTGGAGCGGTGCAAGGGGCGGTCGGGGAGGTGGCGGTGAGGGCACCTGCCCCAGGGACACGGTCAGAGGAATACCCCTTTCTCCGCAGAACCCTGCGGGGAAAATGCACGGGGAATGCTCGTGATAGCAGAACCAGTCCGCCCCAGCCTCATCCGGAGGGTAGCAATCGATTCGGAGCATGATGTAGCCGTGCAGTAAAACCCTCATCACTGTGGCTTCACAAATTGAAGACAAATTAAGAGGATCAATAGCTTCTAGCTTCATCCCTTCTACAAAATGAGGACGAAAATTAATATTGTGCGGATCCGAATTATTGTAGTACTTGAACATGTCCGGTGTGGTGTCATCAGGGTGCGTGGTGGCGCTATTCAGTCGTTGGAGGTAATTGAAGGGTGCGTCCAGCTCATGTTGAACCGTACGTGCCCAACCCACAGGATGGATAAGAGGAGAGTCCTCGTGACACCAAAACCCATTCATATTCTCTGGCGTACTGTCATAGTATCTCACGTGCAACCTCTTCTCTACGATATCATCCACTATGGCCACCTTCACTTGCGAGAGTCTATTTTTATCTACCACTTCTAAAATGTGTCCAAGACGGAAACGTGATTTAAGACTCTCAAAAATCTTATTATAAAAATCAGTGGGCAGAGTTCTGGCTCCGGTGAGCTGCCGTACGAGGAAAGTCTTCCAGTCGGAGTACTTGTTCTCTATAGTGTGCGGGGGAATCAGGGGTTTCCCTCTCGTGGCGCACCACCCCACAGGATGAACTTCCCAATTCATCAAGTTGACCCAGAAGTCTTTAGAATCATCATTTCCGAAACCTTCATAACGCAAGAGCCCCATATATCCCTTTAGCTTCAAGACTGTAGCGACCCAAAAGTAATCCGAAAGCTTTGGCGAGAAGCTATCGCAATCTGTGTTCTGAACCTCCACTTTCATTCCTTCAAATACGTTGTCCCACATATCAGAGAGGGGAGCATGAGAGAAGAGCTTGACGGGAGCAGCTAGGAAATGACAGCCGAACAGCTCTTGGTCCTGCCAGCGGTAAGAGTGGTTGAGGTGGCTACCGCGTGGAGGAGGCTGGACAGAGTCATCCAGGGCAGTATGCCACAGGCCAGGAAGACGCGGAAGGGGCTCCATGGGAATCATACCGACCAGGTGCTCTCCGCTCTCCATCAGTTTAAATTTGTAGTTCACTTGCTTCTTGTAATAATAATTGAAGTCATCTACTTTCTCTTCTCCCGTGTTTCCATTCCTGCAAGTGGCATCATCAAAGTTCTTCTGCGAATTGCAATAGCCCGTGTAACTTCTCGCACATGTTACGCTGCAGAACTTTCGCTGTCTCGTGTAGAAGGCGTGTTTCACACCGATGGCACCGCACTTCTCGCAGACAGCTAGAATAATTAGTCAAGTAATTAACGAGTGCAATATCAAAGTAACGTCAAGTACCAGTCTTAACTCATAAAAAAAATTAGTCAAGGCACAAATCGAAAATGTTGGATGCGCGTGATCCAAACACCTATTTAATGGGATAAATCATTTGATTTCAGTAGTTTGCTAGTGACTAGAAAGTTAAATACAATTAAATATTTTAATTGTTTTGAATCTTTTAATTATACTGTTAAAATTTCTACATTAATAATATTATTACACAAATAGTATTAATGAGTAAGAAACAGTTTGAAAAGAAACTTATCATACCAATTCCATCCTTGTCTATAGGCAGAACAGAAAGATCCGAGCCTCCATGGTAAGCTATGGGAGTCTTGAGAACTAGATTTGGGTGGTTGATGGGCTTAATTTTTTTATTTTGGGCTTGAGCATTTGAAGCTGCCATCCTTTGTTTGGTAACATCACAATTTTGTAACTGACAGTGTCAATGGCATCTATTTATATATTACAAGTCTGTAATAAGAAATTACAACATCTCAAAATATTTTATTAAATCGTTAAATATAAAGGGTTAAGTGTAATTGAGTGCGCTATAAACACTAGGTTATACAAGGTTGCCAAATATTGTTATATTTTTAATTGTACCCGTCAGTGCACAGATCAAATAGCACACAACACGCAACTTTTGAAAATCCAGTAGTCTAAATACTTTTAATGTCCATGTGACCGATTTTTTGAGAGATGTAAGGTAATATTTACAGTAAGATTTTCTTTAATACAATAAAACAATAAAAACATGCTCGCTCCCGATAAATCAAAACAATACCGGCAGCCTGCCATAAACCATAGAAATATACATTGAGCATAGAGCAGTATATTTCTTAACTATGTAAAAGCAAAGATAATAAACAGAGCAGAACGTAAAAATAATCAACATGATAGGTGAGTTTTATAAAAAGAAGAGGGCTCAACCCATAGCTCAACCTAAATCAGTTTATTAAAGCGACACCCCGCACTCTGGTAAATAATTCGCTCCGCGATTCATTTTCTAGGTTATGGCACAATGGTTAAGAGAGGGAACACAGCTGAACTATATAAAACACTAATAACACACGAATCAATTATTTATTTTTGTCCCTACATATATATAAATGGGCAGGTGTACATTCTTAGTGTTAACTTAACTTAACTCTAATTTAATTCTACCTTGGTTTATTCCACGATGTTCTGCTGGGGCCCTCTTCCAAAGGCTAGCAAAGTGGCGTCGTTAGCTTCTGGCTGGGCAAATGCTTCTGCGCTGACTTCTGAGACCACTGCTGGGTCCTCCTCGGAGGACTATTCTGACGAACTCTCCTACACTCCCAAGACTTTGAATTCTAAGGTTGACTAGGTACTCTCCTAATTTTTGTGGTAGGCTGTGTGCTCTCCTTAATTCTGCAACAGATTGTGAGTTTTTATCCTCCGAACTACCTCAAATTCTGTAGCAGATTGTGTAGACTGGCTGTCTATCCTCCGAACTTTCTCAAATTCAGTTGCAGACTGTATTGACTGTGGCTGTCTATCCTTCGAACCGTCTCAAGTCCTATAGCAGACTTAGTTTTTATTTATGCTTACATTTTTAATTTTAGTATACATTGTTTCATGAAGAAGATACCATAGGTATCTAAACATATTGATTTATCAGTGGTTTAAACAAATTAAAATTAAATTATTTACATAATATGTGGTCACAAACTAATTTTGCTAATATTGAAGAAGTGTGTAGACTGTGGCTGTTTATCCTCTGAAATCTCTCAAATTCTGTAGCAGACTATGTAGACTGTGGCTTTTTTATCATCTTGAGTTCAATGACGGACTGTTGTCCATGGCTAACTGATGGCTTTCATCATGTCTCTTCCAAATTCTGAAGCGAACCGTCTTGAACAATGGCATCCAATTAATTTTAAATGCTTGTGGCGAGGTCGTTTCTTCACCCGCTAAGTTGGTCTCGTCCTTTCAAAGACTGGCAACGTTTATTGGCCACTTTCTGATGGCCTTGAGCCCCGCCCTTATTTTAGGCTTACTCTTATAATTAAATTATGATCATCTTTCTTATAAAATTAATCACTAGTGTTCGTCTACCTTATTACATGATAAGTTAACATTGTCATATTAATTAAAACTCCGAGTCCGGTGATATCAATAATGCTAGATATCGTTTCCTATATTAAATTATGGATAAAATTATCTTACATTTACATAATAATTATATTGTTTATTAAAATCTTGTATTTAATTGCATATAAGGGTCCCTTTTTATGCGGTTTAATCGTTTATCATATAACTTTACATACAGTCATTTTATTATAATTGGTACAAGAATTCATCTACTATCTGAAATTCCTGTACTTACATCTATTACATGATTTTTGTTTTAACCTGCCCTTTCATTATTGTATATTATTATTTTCTTTTGATTTATCGTGATTTTCGTTGTCTATTTTTATCCCGATTTAAATAAATTAACAAAAAATATTTTTACCAAAAAACGTTCTGGACATTAAGTGTTAACTACAATTTACTGCTTTATTAGGAAATAACTATAATGTTATTTATTGAATTGCTTATATCTAGATTATTTTTATTACATACTATTATCGTTTGGATTTTGTTTTTCAATAAAAAAAAAATTCGGCCGCCCCCTTGATTTGGCGCTTGCTTCGCCTGTGCGTAACGCGGGCGCTGCTGGTCAGGTTTTCTCAGATAAGATTACGAATGTTATGATTCGGAATTGAATTCGGATCAACTCATTGTCAGCTGTCCCACGTCCCTGGAGAGTACATTAAATTTTTATCAACAGTGATTTGGAAATTATTTTTATAGAGACAAACCAACGTCGATAATAATTTTCACTTTACGTAGGTACGGCTTTACATTCATTTAAAAAAAGAATTTGAATTGTAAATGAAAATAGTTGTTTTTAATTATCAATCTAACGTATCAAAAATCATTATTAAACCAATCCGTAATCATCAATCTTACGGAGAAAAAATGTCGAAATACATAAAAAGCATTTGTTAAAAAGAAAAACACCATATTTATTTATAATTCAGATTAATTTTAGATTATAAAAACATTTAGTGTATTAGTGAGACTTCTATATTTTAAATAACTGCTGAAACGTTAGCTTCATTATAAAATACATTTCTACAATAAATTATACATTACAAAAATAATCATGCGGAAGCTGAAAACATAGAAAAAAAAACAGAAAATGCCTGCACTAGGTAAGATTGTCTGTGATTAACTTCAATTTACTTTGACACAAAAATTGTCAAACAAAACGAATTTATGGTTAGATCTTAAAAGTATTTTTTTGTGAAATTTATATTAATTCGCAATTGCAGGGACTAAAGCACCTCCAGAAGAGCCGGCGTCAGATTCCCCTCCTAACAAAACGCAAGAGGCAAAAATTCCAACAACAGCTCAGGTGCACATCAGCATATCTCTTAACAAAACAATAATTTACTTGTAAACTTTTTATTTTATTTATTACATAGTTGTCTCGCAGTAACACTGTTATTTAGATACTTTAAACTTTTTTTTTGTTTTCATGCAAAAAGTTCATGGTTCAAATTTGAAATAAAGTAAATTATATTATTTATTTTAGAAAAACCTAACGAAATCCTTATTTTATATTTAGGAATTGTGTTCTTATCGGTGCAATGCTCGCAATGCCCCTCTATCGTGGACACTATCCAGAAGTTGTCTGTAGGTGTTTTGCTCATTATTTGGTAGATGTATTTTCTTTCTTCAATCATATTTCTGAGGTATGCTAAGAACGTGCCCTATCCATTGGCCCCTTCGATTTTTAAAATGACTGTAAATGCACTGAAATTTTTAACTTGTCTTTGTTGTTTGCTTTGGCTATTGAAGTTCCGAATTGAATTTCCATTACCTTCGAGGCTCTTATTTAGCAGCTAATTCTAATAGGTGTACCAAAAAACATTATTGTTTTTTTCGTTTACATTTTCAACAGTCAGTTGCACTTTGACTGCCGCCCTTACACAATATGTTAAGTGTTATTCTGGTGACTATACATACCAAGAGTGAATTGTAATTTATAAAACTGAAATTTAACAACCCTATTTACAATGAATCAATTTGTACCAAACAAAGAATTTATTCGAAATCTGATGTTATATCATTTCTTGAAAAAAGAGACAGCAACAAGTGATTTTGATCAGGAAATTTTAATTTAAAAAATAGCCCTTGAAGTGAAAGACCTATTAAAGTGGATAACGTCATAATGGCTGCCGAAATCGAAAACAATCCAACTTTATCTATTGAAAAAATCGCAGACAAACTCGAATACTCATAGTCAAGCGTTCAACTGCATCTTAAAAAAATTGGCAAGGTGTGGCAGATAAGGAAAATGAATACCGCATAAATTAAGCAAAGAATACCTAAACGATCAAATAGATGCACGTGGACAACTTTTGGAAATGGAATCAGAAATGCGACTTTTTACATCTGATAACTGGAGATGAGAAATGGGTGTTATACTCTAACCAAGGACGCAAAAGCAATGACTTTCGAAAGGTCAGGTAATGAAACCCACCACTGAGCCCGGCCTCACAACGGATATAATCCTTTAGTCTGTTTGGTGGGAATGCAAGGGCATTATTCGCTTTGAAGCTCTTAAACCTGGACAAACGATAAATGCACAATTGTATTGTGAATAACTGGATCGTTTCGCGGCGTAATTAAAAAATTAAATTATAAGCATTCAATTCATTTATTTAAAAAAATGATATTATTTTTCGGTACCCCTAATATTATACATACATGGTTAATTTAGTTATTAACATAAATTTGTTTTACTCTCGGCTCTCCGTGTAAAACGTCTTGCAGAACTGTGTTAAAAATATAAATTTTAAAAGTTTGAGGACCAACTGTAGTGTACAGAACATTACGTATACAGAGTGTTCTTGTAGATATCAACGAGAAACAAATATGTAGGAAGAATATATTCTGTGCAATTAATTAATGAACTAACTTATCATCATGCCGTTTCACCGGAGATAGACTGTCACACTATTCTGTTCTGATACACAATTTTTGCTTCATCAACATTTGCATCATATATATATATATATATATATTTCTTACTATTCTCTCCTTATCCATCCGTTCCACATGACCAAACCTTCTAAGCGATCCTTTTTTAATCTTATTCACTATGCTAAGATCAGCTTTACATTTGCTCCTAATTTCTTAATTCTTCATTTTGTCATTAATGGATCTGCCACATTTTGCATTCAGTCTACTTTTGTACCCTTCTGCCAGCTCCAAGCCTCATCATGCATGCATCAGTGTCGGTACCAGGACTCCATTGTGTACTGATAGTCTCGCCATTAGATATTGTTCCATTCAAAGCGCCGTTCACTTTGTTCCCTGCAGTCACCCTCCTTTCGATATCTTTCTCAGCTTTTTAGTTTCTATCAAACATACTTCCCAAATACATAAATTCATCTACCTGTTCCAGACATTCACACCTACAAGTATTTTGCACATTGTCTTACTTTCCTCCTTCTCGAATACCATCACTTTTGACTTGACATAATAAGGTTGCTTTCCTTGCATACATCGTACATCCTACTCACTAGACTCGAATGTTTTTTTAATATTCAGGTGTAACAGACCTAGTCCACAATATTTTATGGGTGGACACCTGACTAAATTACGAGTCAAAAATCTTGAAACAATTTGTGGAAATTCTACACCGTTACGGTAAATGTATTTTTTTTTACAAAATCATGTTAAGCTTTAGGTATATGGTAGACTAGGTCTGTTACACCTGTATATGAAAACTATGTCTGATATAGTCCATGAACTTTCTGCATGAAAATGAATTAATGTACCTAAATTATATTTTTACCAATTTTTGATGCACTGCTGTTTCAGTTTTGGTATATTATCAATTATAAAGTCATTAACTCTGCATCACTCTTGACCCAGATCATATTTTTGGTTGATGGCCGTTATCATAGTTGGACAAGCCATTGATTATTTACGTTTCTTTCAGAACATCATCGGCATGGAAAAAGAGAGTGACACAAGTCAAAACCGAAAATCAAGAGTAGATTTAACGTCACTTCCCACTAGACAATACTTGGATCAAACAGTTGTACCGATCTTACTGCAGGGACTTTCCGCTCTAGCGAGGGAGAGGCCTCCGGATCCTGTGAACTTTCTCGCAGCTTTCCTACTAAAGAATAAAACTAATTATGATAATCCGACGTCATCTTCTCCCTCTGTACCCAATCAATAACATATTTAAATCATACTTTTTATTCAATAACGATTTTAATAAATAAAAACCACAACCATTTTGTAATTTATCTTTTTTTTTAAAGGTAATATCAATTTGTGTATCAGGACCAGCAAGCTATTGTGTGTTCACTTATAGATCCCGAGGTCAAGCTTTCAATCCTCATATCTTATGTTTAAAATTAATAAAGAATAACTAAATAACTCTTTCGTAATTCTGCGACATGCTTGTGATTACTATATTCGTCTACTGACCTAGTGATTGTGGATTGGAATCTCGTTCCAGGAGGCTATCAAGTTAGTTTTATTTTCATAGCACGAACTTAGTTAAATCGCTTAGTTTAAAAATAGTAAGAATATTGATGTGGCACATATTCCATGTACGCATCTCCATATGATTTTTTCAATCTTTTAAATTCAGTTGCAAAAAATTGATATTGCTTTATGTGTTTCAACTGAAAATTTGAACACTTTTAAGGTAGGTATTTATTAAGTCTCGCCTTCTTGATATGTGCTAATGCAAGCAGTGATTTGAAAGTTAAACTCTTGCTCGCTTATCATTCAGAGAAACCATAAGCCTTCAAGAAATCCATGGTACATAAGAGCCAGTTAAATGTTACGTGGAGGTCCAACAGCATGGCTCGGTTCACTCGTATTTCGTTCGTTGAGTGGATCAACGAGGTCTTTGGTCCTGCAGTGAAGACTTACCTTTTGGAAAAAAATTTGCCACTCAAAATCTTGTTGGTTATGGATAATGCTTCTGCTCATCCTCCAGATCTCAGCGATTAATTTTTTCAATGATAATGCGATGTCATATTTTTAGCAAATCCTCAAAAAAAGGCAAAAGCAAGTGTCAATGGATAGGTTTCTGGTTAAAGTTCCACGAAAAGAAAAAGATTTTATTGAGCCATTAAGTGATTCTGATACGGATAATTAATACATTTGATTACGTCTTTTATTATAAATTAAAATACATAATAAAAAATGTATGTATATTTTGTATTAATTATTTAAATATGAATATTTATGGATCTTGGAACGAATTAGTCGAGTTTCCTTTATTTACTATGGGGAAACTATTTATTTATTTATTTACTATGCTTTGACATACAAGCACATTTAATTTTTCATCAGTGTTTGTTATTTCCACATGCGTGTCACTTTGCGCACTTAAGATAGATGGTTGAAGTTCCGATGAAACAGCGAAGGTAAGGTAACTTCCGATGAAGGTTGCAGCTGGTTCGTCCACTCTTTTAAAATGCGATGGAAGACTCCATAGTTAGTTCCTTCTTTCCATTAAAAATCTCATAACATGTCAGTGAATCATAAACGCCTATTTTCACTTTTGCAATTCTACCCATATTTGAGTCCTGTTCTTTAAACATTTCCAATTCCTCTGAAATTAACTTATAGCTATTTTCTGCTCCATAAATATTCTGATTGTGAAATTTCAAGTTTTTTTTGTACTTCTGTGTTTAAATTTGCTTCCATTTCTATTAACTCATCAGTTCCTCAGAATATGAGTCCAACAATTCTTTTACATCAGCCAAGTCAAGTTGGAGTTTCATTTGATTACCCAGTTTAATAATTTCTGTAGTCACAGGATCAAATGGCTCCTCAAAATCACCTGCATTGTTTGTCACAAATTGAAGACACTAGTTTTTCCACACACGTTTGCACTTTGTGCGTTATGTAAGTGAATAAAATCTTATAATGATGTTCGTTAAATCGAGAACTGCCTGTATTGAATATGTTTCTACCAAAGTATAATTAAAATGCCGAAAAAGTAGAGCAAGAATTGCAAGATAATTGAATTCATATTCCTTACCCTAAATTAATATACTATAAGAGACATTAACAATAATAATTTGCATTTAACGGTTAGCCTCTCTTCCACATTTCTTCCAATACATTGTTTGAATTGAATTAAAATTTATGGTTTAGACTAGTCAGGGGTTTGAACCTTATTCCAGGAGACCAACAAGTATTATTTTCATTGCACAAATGCTTAGTTTAAATATTGACTTGACATGATTCTGTGTAGGCAATTCTACTAAAAAAAATCTTATGTGTTTTTTTGCAACTTCCTTAGTTAAGTTTGCTACATATTAGGTGAGAAATATGTGTATATATTTGTATTATTATTTATTTATATTTATCAATTTAAATAAATCAGATATTTATAGTTAAAGATGTATGAGTATAACATTTTCAATAAAAAACAAATGAATAAAGCTCCTGTCAACAAAGTCAATCTGAATGCTAAATGTTTTCTAAAATATTTCATCGCCTTCAATAAACAAGAAAATGTCTGGTGAAGAAGCAGTACCAGAAGGCGAGGAGAGCGCAGGAATAGGAGTAATAAGATATTTCATAGCAATTTATGTTGTTTTATTCAAGGACTCAGTTAATTATTCTCAAGAGTATCTCAAAAATAGTTTGTATGAAAATAAATAATCAGTATTCATTTATATCTCAGGATTTTTTGTGAATTATTACCGTTAATAATAAAAACAATAATAATTTCCTCTTTTATTATCGTTGAATGTGACTTTGCAGGAATATCACGGTAAAAGAAATGCAGCAGGCGAACGTCAGGGATACGGTTGGGCCATTTTACCAAACAAGGATATATACATTGGAAATTATTTCAAAGGATTACGACAGGGTAAAGGCTTGTACGTTTTTCAAAATGGCTGTCGGTATGACGGTTCGTGGAGGAAAAGTGTTAAGTATGGTTTTGGCAAGATGATCTATCCTGATGGGTCAAGGTATGAAGGCGAATGGAAGAACGATTATAAACACGGATTCGGAGCGTATTACTACCCTAATAAGAATGTTTATGAAGGAGGCTGGTACAAAAGTAAGCGCCATGGTTTGGGTACCTATGTGTACTACAAATTACAAACAACGTTTATGGGAAATTGGATAAACGGGCACCAAGAAGGTCCGGGACAGTTGATCTATCCGGGATACAGATATCACGGTTCGTGGACTGACGGCTTTCCCGACGGAAAAGGCTTCTTCACCTTCGATTCGGTTTGCATGCAGGAGGGTGTTTACTATAAAAAACCTCCACCAGAAGAAGAAAAGACTCCCAGTAATGAAGAAGTTGAGAATTTGGAAGTCAAGCCTGAAATAATAGTTGAGCCTAAATGGATGCCAATAAGGATAATACCATATTCTGAGGAGTTGCTGCCTCCACAGCCCATGCCACTGCCAATTAGAGATTCATTAGCTTCATTGAGTGATGTTGATCTAATAGATTCTGATATATTCATGTTTGAACCATATCCTTATCACGGGCTGGACCTCGAGGAAGAAGAAAATGAATATTATGAAAGTGGTGAATATCCAGAAACTGCTGAGGATTTGCGAGTAATTGGTGAAGAAGTATAGAAGAAAAATTTATAAAATAACATTCTTAAATTACATCATATTTTGTCTTTAACAATTGTCACAATGAAAAATTCTGGTAAAAACTGAGTGGAAGAACAATATGTGAAAAAACCTATTTCATTTTGTAGTTTTTAGCCCCTAAGGCGCTCCCCATTCAATAATAATTCATCTTTATGCATTTTTTTTACGAAAATGTGGGTTATTATTATTCATTTATATCAGAAGTTATACATTGGATAGGACGTTTACACTAATGTAAAACTAATAAACTGAATATTATTTGCCATAATTAAGACAATACAAGTATTATAGGAAAGACCGCGACCATTAAATTCATTTTCCGCGTGCTACAAAATTGCCTTAATATGGAAACTTCTTGCATATATACGAAATATATATTTTTACAATCTTTAAGCTTACGGAGACAAATCAACAAAATGTTAAAAATTAATAGTCAAATACTGTTAAATTTGCAGGACATATAAATTTTCAACATGCATGTGAGTAAAAAACAAATGATTAAATTTTAATTGTATTTACTCACATGCTTTGAGACTTCAACTACTATTTAAAACTAAGGTTTAAGTCAAAAACATGATAATTTTTTACGAAATATCAGTATCGATCCTATTAATGTGTTTTTTTTTCTTTTTATTTGTGTTACTCTATCGCTCGATCTGGCAATAGTGGACACGTGATCTGTCACTTCCTTAATTGTTGGTTAAATACCCCAATAAGATATATTTTCACGCGTATTGTAGCTAAATATGAATCAATAAATATTGAACTTATTCAAAACATAAGTTGGATTTTAAGGGAAAACGTTTTCTTGAACAAAGTAATACAATTGAATATTCCATATGTATGTACCACTGTTGTTTTTTAAACATTGCAAAATACTATGTAATTATGAAACCGATAGCTCACAAAACGGCAACGTGGTGTTTTAAATCGATAATATTAATCAAAACCACCAAATGCATCTGACGTAATTTTGAATGTAGCACATTGTATTAGGTCAGTGATTTCCAAAGTGGTCTATATCGACCCCCAGGGGTCTATGATAACCAAGGGGTCTACGTCAGCGAAAAAAATAAATTTGGGGGTCCATGAAATGAAAATGGGGGTCCACGATAGTGGATCTCAACATACACTGATAGTACCTATTTACTTACATTATAATCTTATAATATAAAGACATATACATTATTTATAAAAGTACCTATGAAGTAAAAAAATTTATTATATATGTTTATAAAATTGTGTAAGTTGTAGGATGTAGGTATTCGCTTTGTGGTTTAAGTTTTTAACACTAAACTTCACTACAATTAGAAATTTACAAAAAATTAATATCAGGTAAGTAGTGGGTCTACCAAAAACCGAAAAACATGGCAAGGGGTCTACGACACAAAAAAGTTTGGGAACCTCTGTATTAGGTGTAAATATGTAGGTACTTTTGACTGATTTCAAAATATTTTCATATAGGTACAGGGTGTCTCGTAGCTAGTTGTCCAAACTTTAAGAATAGGTAAATTAACTAATTTAGAATGAAAAATATTTTTGACAATTTGTTGATTTTCCCCCTGCCTGGCGAATTATCAACTTTCTATTTTTTTATTTTTCAAAATTCGTATTCAAAAGGTTAAGTATTATGTCATACATTCCATATATGAGAGTTCGATGACCTCAATATGTACTGACCCACTGACTTAAAATTTGCAGGGTGGAAAAAAATTATAAGATAAAAAATGCCGAGATTGACAACATTTAAAAAAAAATTGTACCACGTAATAAAAGATCGTTTATTTTTTTTCCAATTATTACCTTGCGCTCATTGAATAAAAAAGATGCAAAAATGTGAAATTAAATAAAAAAAGATGTAAATTTTTCTGCGTCAAGCTTTGATTGTGAAAAGGATTATCTGAAATTTGTGAAAGTATTATGCTCATTAGCTTACAAATTACATATATAGTTATTGTCGGATGGTTATTTAATTTGTGTTGTCAAATCGGGAGCCATTTTTTAAATTATTCAAAGCGCATTTTAAATAAATATCTAATTAAAATATGCTTTGATAAAGACATGTCAGTCAATATGAAGCTAAATATAAAGTATTCTTAAATTGTGGGTTCTCCCAAAATCAGAATCATATCTACGTACTCCGAATTACTATACTCGTATGGCATTTTATGCAATATTACAAAAACACAAGATCTTTGATCAAATAATTAGTTTTTTATTGTAAAGAAACGAGAGTTGAGTCAGTACCGCACAGCGCAAACTAACATGAATTTGTATCTATATAGGAAACTTTTACCACGTGCTGATATCGACAACACGGTAGTTTTTTATTATTTAAAAGTGCATCTTTTCGTTTTTTGAAAATAAATAAGTACCTATGTAGTTGTTGAAATTAAAATAATATGCACTTAAGGCGCGACTTGCAATAATAATTCATATTTTTGCATTTTTTACGAAAATGTGGGTTTTTATTATTCATTTATATCGGAAGTTATTCAATAGATTAGACTTTTTTTTCAACTATTACTTAGATTGGACCTTTACATTAATATAAAACTAATAAACCGAATGTTATTTGCCATAATTAAGACGATACAAATATTATAAGACCGCGACCATTAGATGCATTTTAGGCATGGTACGAAATTGAGCCAATACGCTAAATTAATGCATAAACGAAATATATTTTCTTATAATCTTGAAGCCAAGATTACGGAGACAAATCTGTAGCAAACGAAATTAGCAAAATGTTAAAAATTAATAGACTTATAAACCATTCAACTTGCAGTATATTTAATCAATTTCGACATTTTTAAAATACTTATTTTTAGTAAAAACATACATTTTTAAATAATATATTATATTTACTCACATGCTTTGAGGCTTCAGCTACTATTTAAAACAAAGTTTAATATCAGAAACACAATAATAATTTTTTAAATAATATATTTCCAGTCTTATGAAATACGATATTATTAATTATATCTCACACTATTAGTATGTCGTTCAAACCGGCTACGGCACTCGTGAAATCCGCGCTGTTAGTTTTTAATTAAATTCAACTATAAAACACATTTTAATACAAATTTTGACGACAATATGGATGAATATTATACTTATTCTCGATATCAATTGCTTATTTTTGTAAATTGTATGGTTTTAGCTGTTTTTATACGAAAACAGATTATAATTTTGACATTTCAACATAAAACATGCGTCAACCGATCGGAGCATTTTAGAATCTGATAGCGCATGCGCGGCTAACGCATGAAATTCATTCATTCACAAGATTCAACATGAAATTCGCGAACCCGTGATTTTTTTGTTGGATTTGGTTCTCTGTTGATTGGTTCAAAAGTCAATAATATATTATTATAAACATTATTGTTCTGAAATTACTGCCTCCTGTGACTTAAGATGCCTAAGGTCAAAAAGTATCCATTGACACGCTCTAGGAAATGTTCCAACAAAATTTTAAATGGTTATAAACTTCTTGAAAAAAAATCGCAACGTAAGTTGATAATTTTTACCATTCCTATAACAATTATCTATTTGATTTAACAATATAAATTACAAAGTTCAATATACATGTATTATGTAGTGCAGATAAATTATTTTCTATTGGAAATACATATCCTTAAAGATAAATAATTTTATTAAAAGAATTATATATATATAGAATAGACAGACCTGTCTGATTGATACAAATGTATTTGTTATAGTCATATAAATGAATAAACACGTATTTTAATATTTTAGACATAAAAATACTGATAACTAAATACCAATAACAATAGTAATAATATTATCAATTATTACTATTGAATGATATATAATTTTTGCGTAAAATAAATAATGGTCCAGCGCCTGCAGAAAACATTCCCGTTCCGATCTCGCACCGCTCGACTCTCCGAGGAAAACCGTGTTTCATTCATCTCTGCTTGACCTCTGCTATTTACATTGGACTTTCTGGCTTCCCGAATTTTGGACTGAACCTGGAATTTTCATTGACTTTGGCTGCTACACTGGACGACAGTTTTGGACCCCCTTGGACCACTGCACGCCGCTGCAGACATCGACGTTCGAGATACCAGAGCGAACCGGCGAATCACCCCTGACGTTTCTACAGTCTTGTTTCCTGTGTGGAACACTTAATATAAAATACAATATCTCATTCTAGTAAATGGATCTACTTAAATTATAATATTTTTCATTCTACAGATATTTAAAAATATTCATAAAAATGTTACGCCATATAATTTTAATACGCGAAGTAAAAAGGGGCCAAGACTACTTATCGCCGTCATGTCACTTACGATAAAGAACATCCATTACTAAGCGCCATGTCATTTCGCGCTGACGTTTACACATATCTACAGTGATTCTAAAACATAGAGGCGCGCAAGTCCTCATTTATGTATTCATACATTTTAATAAACAGCATACAATGTTTTCATATTTACAATAAATCGTATTTATGTTAAATATTATTACTTTTACGAATTGTGATGAACCATTTTAAATTTATTGTTTTAACATTTTAGTTCAGTTTTTAATTTTAATCATATTTGTATTTTAATATAATTAACTTAAAATATAGAATTATTAATTCCACATTAAATTATATTCTAAATCGTTTTATTTAAATAAATTATAGTTTTATAAAATCACACACAGATTGTGGGTAATTTTGTATAAAAGATATTTACGTGGGATTTTTAGGTAAACATAATTTTTCATTTTGATGTATTTATAACATTAGTATTATATTCCGTGCGACATTTCTGTTCTTTCGATTTCTGAATATTACAAGATTTGGAGTAGATATACATACCTATCTATATTTTCGGTAAGCTATTTACATTTGTTTGTTTTGTTTTTAAAATTATTTTTTGTAATTTACAGTGCTTGCGTTTATTTAAAAATTCTTATGTACTTCATTAATATACGCAATATTTAAATAAAGTTTATTCAGGATTTGTGTTTTGTGCCGAGTGAAACAGCGCACCACAGTTTTAAGTTCAGTGGGAACCACAGTTTTAATCTATAAATATTTTACCTAACTGTAAATAATATTTTGTGTTCAAAATTGAATGAAGAACACTCCCCCAAAATTTTTGCTACTAGCTATGAGACACCGGTATATCAACTAGGTACTTCAATTAATTATTTAATTTTCGATGGATTAATTCAAATGACAACACACATTTTATTTCATTTCATAATATTAATATGAAAAAACGTGGATAAGACTCTAGTTATGAGTTATTTTTGACACTTGTCTCGAATGTGAGAAAATCAACAATTTTATCCTAACTTTCCTCCCTAGCAAGACTTACATAACAGATAACGTCCTTTAGTATTTAGGTGACACTTATAAGAAATTTAACTATTAGTCTCATCTCGAAAGAGTATGTAATTCGCATAGAATTTCATGAATTTCAAACTGGAAAAATGAAAGTACGCCCACAGTGAACAGGTTTTTGTTAGTAAAATGACAACTTAGAAGAGTGTTTGGGTATTTTAATTATGTTTTATATTTTATTTTAAATAGTTATGCACCATGTCATTAAGATGACAATGTAATGTTGGTGTTATGGCTAAATTAATATATTCAGAAACAAAAGCCGCAGACACCACGACAGCCATGCTGCTCTTGTAAAAACAATATTTTCACCGCAATATTTTAGACGTTAATAATAGTGTCATATCTTTTAAAAGCAGCTTGAATAAAATATTTTATTTTGTGTTTAATCTTTTTTAATACACAAATATAATTAATATCATTAACTCATAGTATTTCTTTTAAATATCTAGTACGACGGCATATTATATTATAACTCACAAAATTAAGATAAAAAAAAAAAAGAAAATATTATGTAGAAGTTTAATTTTCACACCAATTTTTTTACAATATAGAAAATTAATAATAGAATAGTATATTATCTGTATTGTCATTCAACTTCAGTGAAGTGGCATCACCAACAGTAAACAATTTGATGACAATATGGCGGTTTGTCTTTTCAGAATACTTTATGAAAACAAGGATATTTTGGTTATAGAATGACGATACAATTCATTTAGTCCCAAAATCAGGGGTATTAATTGATATTAACATAATATAATATATTGCCTTATGATTACATTAACACAAAAATAAGAGAAATCATAATTGAAAAATATATTATCAGCAAATCAGACGAAAAACATCGGCCGCTCCTTCCGAATCTCATCCTTCACCCGCAGATGGATCTGTTCAGTTTGCAAGTTATCCATATTAAGTGTGATTCTGAAAGACAAAATTTTTTCTTTATGTGATTTGTGAGTTAAGATTTAAGATCTTAAATAGTTTTAATGGAGAGTAGCATTAGCGCTAACCTAACCTAGAAATCTTGTCTTTCTTCCTTCCAGTATTAATTTATCTTTTTGTATTTTTATGAAAATGTGGGTTTTTATTTTTTATTTACATCACTAGATTTAAAAAAAAAATCATAACTTAGACCTTTACATTAATGAAAAACTAATAAACTGAATATTATTTGCCATATGACAATACAGGCATCATTAGAAAGATCGCAACTATCAAATTCATTTTCAGAAAAGTGCCTTAAATTATTATTTGGAACCGATTCCTCCACATAGTATCCGAGTAGATCGATGAACTCAGCAATGATAATAGACAACCACAAAAATCACAACGTTGAGAGTGGTGGCGCGCACACAAAAATGTGTACGTAGTAAACTAACACGTTTTTAAAAATAAATTGTTGTCATTATTCATAATTCATTTTTTTAAAATTCAAATGAACGGAGTTTAACTGTATATTGTATTCACTCACATGCTTAAGGCGTCAACTACTATTTAAAACTAAGTTCTGTATCAAAGACACAATAATTTCTTATTAAATAATATTTATCTTATATATTTTTTGCTTCATTATGCTGGTTCAACAATAAATATCAAATCTGCACTTTTTCAGAAAAAAATGCCGATAAAATATATTTACACGCACATGCAGGGTGCATATATTGTTTGTGAATAATATGAATTAATATGCATATGAATTAATATTGTTCATGTTCATAAAATAGGTTGCAAATTTGGTCAATTAGAGGGTTTTACACTGATCTTAAGGGCAAACGATTTCTTAAACATTTTACATGAGTTATTTGGTAAGTTGTTAGCAGTACTGATTCCACGGATAGACTCACCCCTCTGTGTGGACCTTGGCGCGTGCAGCGGCATGGTGAGCATAGTAGGTGGGTGCGGGGTACGACACGGAGCGATTGCAGCGCGTGTACAGATGGCACAGCTGGAAGGCCAGCAACTGCACTTCTGCCTCCGACATGTCTGCATCATCCCATAGTCGATGGTAGCGGGTCGGGCGCGCCGTGCCCTTGATGGATGCATGCGAGAGCTGGGGAAGATTATCAATTAGACATCTGAGAAAATAATAATATCCATTAATTATCACCCCTGCACCCAATGTCGAGTACTAAAAATGGGGAGTCATATGTTTTAATACTCACCAAGTAGAAATCTAATTCGGTAGGATGCGTTATCACAGAATCAACGCAAGTTCCTACAGGAACATTCTGGTTTCTATCTCCGTCTCTGGAGTCGACAGGGAAAAATCTAGAAACAATACCAACTAATAATTAGTCTTGGAGAGATGATGGTAAATCTGCTATTTTACACAATCACAGCTTGCTCAACGCTCAACTCCGTACTGTCCTTTACACGACTTCCGAAACAAGTTTCATTTGGGAACATGCACCATAAGAATTTCGCTCGGGATATTTTATTATTTATCTGTGTAGTAGAGCCAACATTCTAAATCGACATCTTGTCAACTTTAAGTGTGTACACGAAATGGTAGAATTTGTTTAATTTCAAATTGTTTAAATATTTCTCGCTAAATTATTACGTTGATATTAAACTAATTTTGTTAATTCAAAATAAATATGAACACTTGTGTTTAATAACTAATAAATTTTCACATTTCATGATTGAAAAATTATGAGAAGCGATCTAAATGTAAATTCGCTTTAATTCAAAATGGAAAATTCTGTATACAACTTTTGGTAACTTCAGACACTTATCATTGACATTCAGGCAGCTATCTAACTTATTAGCTCGGCAGTGTGATAGTGAGTCTTTATAGGTAAAAAAATCTAATGAAGGTATAGAAAAGAAATGTGCGTTATCACCTAATTATCGAAAATGAACTGACATTGACAAATCATACTACCATTTCACAAAATTTGTCATCATTCTGATATTCTACCTTAAAAAACTCATATTGACAGCTTTAATGTACGTATTACATGTAATGTCTTCCTTTAGAAAATCGATTTCTGACAAATTGTCTCTGATTGACATTTCTCCCATGTACCCTTCAAAAATAGAAATAGGTATATTACTTCAGTAGTAGCATTAGTAACCATTTGTTTTGGTACCGCATTCGTTTGCACTAAAACACGATATTGGTGGCAATCTCTGACTAATAACCATACCGATAATTCCATAAGTATACTGCGAAGTTTTATGATACATTTTTACATCTTAGAGAATTATTATTGAAAGCTTTATTATTAATGAAAATTTAAAGTATTTGAAATTATACTTGCATGTATAGTGTGTCCAGTGGAAAATTTTCAAATTTAATATTAAATAAAAAAATAAATTACTATGCTATTCTCATATTTTATTTATACAAAATGGAGATGCGGATCTTATGTTTTATAAACAATATCGTCTAAATGCCATTATTTCTCTCAAGACACTCTTGCAATCGGACTCTTAAATTTGCGAACACGCGAGAGCAAAGCGTTGGTTCAACGGTAGCAACTTCACGGTGGATATTTTCTTGTAGGATCGGATGCAATGCACGTTAGCAGTGACTATCTCTCACTGGTTAAAAAAAAAAGGGCCAATTATCCCTCGTTATCCCTGTCGTTTTTGGACAATGCAAATGTTTTTGATGGCGTTCCTTCGGGTTGTTGGGGCACCAGTATCTCATGTTCTGTTTATTAACATAGCCATCGAAACCGTTTCTGCTATTCCAAAACTTTCCAGCATCGTTCTCGCAAAGGTTTCATGTAAAATTAGTAATTTTCGTTGAGAAATTGCACGATTTGCTGTTTGTATGGGTGAAACTGTAGTTTTTTCTTTTTCAAAATAGCGTGCACTGTTGATTTTTTTATTCCAGTACAGGCTGCAATCTTCCTTATCGATTTATGCGGATTTTGCATAATTTTACGTTGAACTTGAGCCACATGTTCTGGCGTCGCTGCTGACGTTGATGGTCCCGGATGAGTTTGGTTAACCATTGTTCCTTCTTGTCTGAACTTTTGAACCCAACCCCAGATAAGTTGCGTGTTCGGCCCATCACTTACTCATTGAAAATTAACCCTAAGACGGCGGATAAGATTTTGGGAATTGTTCCCCTGGAACGGTGTGATTTTTAAACATTACAATACTTTCATGCAAAATATAATTTTACTAAAATTGTATAATGTGTAATATAAATTCTATAAATTTAAATTGTATTATGTTGTTAAATGTTTCAATTTCACGATAAAATAATAAAAATCGGAATTTGTAATGAAAATAATAATACGATAAACCTTACACTTAATGTTTTGTGAGTGTAAGGTTTATCGTAAATATTTTTTCATGTACATTGAGAACGTACTTTTGAACTATATTTCTAAATCATTACAGAAATCCTCGTCTTAATCATATTGTAAACAAATAAATCTTAATGGATGCACTCAAAAACTATCTCAGCACGAGCACTAACACAAGCGCAACGGTATGTTCACATTGGTTAGGGTGACCAAACGATAGTATTGCCGAGAATTTTTACTGAGAACATCGGATTATTCAAAGGTATTTGATAGATGGCTCTTTCAAATAATGGAACGCTTAAATGTATTAATATCAAAAAGGTAACATATAGATTCGAAAATTTATCACTAAAAATATTTTTGATGTAGCATAGTTGGATAATGCACCTTCCCTGGTTAGGAAAGAGATCCAGGTTAGAATCCCGGCGGCGTAACAACAATATTTTTCGATAAAATTGATTTTATATGAACATCTTTCTAATTAATATATTTAAAATATCACAGACCGTCTGTTCTGAATAATTACAAGTTCACAATAAGAATGTGTTCTCCTAAGATACAATTCCATTCAAAGCACACTTTGTTCCTTGCAGCCACCCTCCTTTTGATATCTTTCTCAGCTTTTCCATTTCTATCAAACATACTTCCCAAATACACAAACTCATCTACTTGTTTCAAACATTCATTACCTACAAGTATTTTGCACATTGTCTTGCTTTCGAGAAAGACTCAAATACCATTACTTTGATTTGTTGACATTCATAATAAGGTCACTTTCCTTGCATACATCGTACATTCTACTCACTGGACTCTAATGCTAATCAAATCACCCATATTCGAAAATTTGAATAAAAAGAAAATGACTTAACTCGGCTACTTTTGGCTGTGTATTTTTCTAGTGGATGGGAATGCAAGACCTAATAAAAAAAAACATAATATTTAATATCATTTTCACAAAAGTATTTACCTAGTGTGGTGGCGCTTTTGTACCACAAAGAATGTGATGAGAGGTTTGTAGTTGCCTTCTCCCCCCAAATCACTGCAGGCGGCTCTGATGGCGGTCAGCTCACTGTTCAATACCTAAAAAAAAAAATGAAAAAAAAATTACAATTTTCTCAATAAAGTATTAAATACCAAACATGATATTCAGACAGTTTAATGAAAATATTTGACATATAAATACATAAAATAAAAAAAATATAGATTGTTCCAATAAGAGGTAGCTGATTTGTTTTTATATCGCCGTTGGCATTAATCGTTGGGTCATTTTGATTTTGAAGATGTCAGCAGCTTCACTTTCAAACACAGCGTGTGATTGTAAATCACACACAAAGTTCCAATTTTGCCATTAAATGCTGAATTGTTCGCTTAGCAGGTGCCAAATCCAAAGTCAGGCCTCAAAATGCTTCCACTAGGAAGCAAGCAGATTTCGCAAGCCCAAGCTAGTCTAACTCACTCAAAATCGTCGATGGTCCTAGTTTGCTTCCTCGAAGGCCGAGAGCGCAGGTTCGGGACGGCGAGGCTCCGGGTTTAAAGCGGGAGAAAAAAGAAACTGAAGAGAAGTTCTGTGTAGCGCGCCGCAGTGGAGACTAGAATGAGCCCCGTATTGCGGCGGCGCACTATATATTTCATACAGAGTAGGGCCGAGAGCGCGCAGCGCCCACACCCCCCCGATCTCGGCGCTGATTGTTATTCAAGTTGATCAACTGTAATTAACTTTATACATGTATGTTGTCACCAATAAAGAAAGCACACAGGGGTGTAGTTTTTAAATTTTAAAAACCAACATCTCTAACTAATAATTGCATATAGACTCTCGGGAGTTAAACTATTCTTGCTTTTGTTGAGAGGAACCGATACACAAGTGAAAACTTAATAAAATGGTTCCGGGAAATAGTGGGGTCCTTTCGATATATATCACTTTTTTTTTTTAAATAAGCAAAAACTCTCACCGATTCAAACTGTCCTTCGGAGACTCCGTCACGGAAATAGATTATTTGTAGCGGCTTGAAGGTAGTCTTCTTGTAGAAAAACATCAATTGTTCTTTTATCATAGCCCTTAAATCGGTAATAATCTCAGTCTAAAAAAAATAAAGAGTAGCACATTGATTAAAAAATTCTCAAATTACTGCCATTTTGGTGATAATACTGGAAATTTTATTACTAGTAATACCTGCAATGAATTTATTTTTTGTTGGTTACAGTTTTAAAGAGAAAGTAACTTATTTAATTACCCATCTAAAAAAAACAAAAACATAATATTTTTAATGTTCCAACATTTCTTACATTAAATATTAATTCCATTGATCATAATTTAAAATAAAATATTTTACAATGTATTACAGAATTTCCATAATTTTAGATGCAGTTGAATGCTTAAGCGACCATGAGTATAAGTCGAGTTTGTGTATCTGGGAAGTATGTTGTGTATGATAGAAACGGAAAGGCTGAGAAAATGATCGAAAGGAGGGTGACTGCAGGGTATAATTTGAACAGGGCTTTGAATGCAATTATAGGTAATGGGAACTTGTCAACCGAGGCAAGACTAGTGGCTCGAAATGGAGTCCTGGTACCGACACTGAAGTATGGAAGTGAGGCCTGGAGCTGGCAGAAAAGGAACGAAAGTAGACAGAATGCAGTGGAAATGAGATCACTTAGGCGTATATGTGGCAGATCCATTTATGAGTGAGTAAAGAATGAAGAAATAAGAAAAGAATGTAAAGCTGATCTTAGTCTAGTGAGTAAGATTTTAGGTGGTTTGATCATATTGAATGAATGAATGAGGAGAGAATTGTAAGAAAGATATATGACGCAAGTGTTGATGGCACCAGAAGTAGAGGACGTTTGTGGAAGACTTGGCAAGACCAAGTGAACCAGATATTGGAGGATGGTCCTGTTAAAAGCCTCAATAATCGGCGAGCTTGTATGAATGTGGACGAGGCGAGAATTGTGTGTCAGGACAGAAGAGTGTGGCGCTTCATCCTCTCTGCTTACATTCTCGGGGAAACGGGGTAATTGTAAGTACGATTTCGGCAGCCAGTAATCAGTTAAATCAAAATTTGGTGAACCATTGTTAGAATGCGAAATTACCCAAAAAAATATTTTGTTCAAGGATACAAAAGCACTTAGCCAAAGTAAGGGACGGACGGTAATAAAAACTCTGTATTGTTAGACGCAGGTGTACCGACGCAGCGAGGGTACAGCAATAAAGAAATGCGGTGAACGTGACTAAAGGCACGTAGGCAAATGCACCTTAAGGGATGCATCACCATAGGCCGCCAGTCTTCGCATATTCTCCGCCGGGAGAACTGGCTCCATAAAGACGAGATTTTATTTTCAATTAGAAAATTAAATCAATATCGTCTCTAAAAGTATCAAGTAAGCGCTTCATAGATTGTAATTCCGGGGAAAATTTAAACTGCGCGCCTCGAGTTTAAGCTTGGACTGTGATGTTCTCCGCGTTTAATCGTTGATGTGAAAGTATCAAAAAGGGTCCCGCTGGATCTATAAAAAGTTGATAAATATAATTGGTGTAGCGAGAACAGACTGTCGCTATAGCATAAGAATATCGCATCCAGAGTCCCGGTTTGCCTGGATAATTGGGCGTCGTCTTGTCATCAACTTCGTCACCCTACGCTGGCACCGCAAGGAGCTGACCGCACTTCACGTCCAGGATCCAGGACCATCCTAAGAGGTAATCCCTTACGTGAGGGACCTGAATAATCTACATCAGACAAGCGTCAACATAGACAATTTGGCAGAGAACTTAATGCTGCCATGATGAACACAAATATTTAATGTTAATTTAATTATGATTATGTTAGAATAGCCTTATTAATAAGTGTTCAAGTAAAAAGCTCATTTTCCACTTCTAACACATGCAAGTATCATAAGATATAGATTATAAATTTTCTAATAAAAAAAATATTCTTTCATTTCATAACCATTTGACTTGTCAATATTAAAAAAAGAACCAGTTAGGCTAGATGCCTCTTCCCTGAACATGAGCCGAGGAAGAAAGAAGAAATTACCTAACACCATCTTTGACATTTGCGAACATCCAAAATATCTCCCAGTACATCACAAATATTTTAAGTGGCACTTGTTGCTGTCTCTTATGATATAACATCAAATTTTGAATAAATTCTTAGTTTGGTAAATAAAGTTGTTAACCCCGAGAAGGCCCAGGACGACTATCGCCGTCTGAGAGGGATAGCGCGATAAACGTACGTCAAAATATTTTACGCTATACTGTAGACAAGAAACATTGCACCGTGTGACGGCGCGCGCAGATGTCGGTAATTTTGTGTTGCCAGATTTCTTCTTTATTCAAATGACAGGATTTTTAGTATATTTGAACACACGCGCCACTCTCATCGATGACAAATGCATTGCACATGCTAATTACGCACTTCTAAAATACCAAAACTTTCCAAATAGAAAGTACTTGTCGGTTACATTTTGATTCCAGCTGGCGCAGAGCATTATCAGGATTTATCCTGCAACACACATATATTTACAATTGTACCCTTATTTCGTGATACTTATTTGTTTGCAAGGGAGTAATTAAAGTGAATAAGATATTATTTTTTAGTTATTAAGCGCGTTTTACTATAAAAATACAGCGAGTGCTTCGTTATAGAACATATTGGCCATTGGCGCAAATGGTATTTCACGCGTGTTAGTGTTATATCATAAGTCAGATGTGTGATGTGAAGTGCTAATATATATTTTTTCAATTACAGTTATCGAATTTTTGAAAACTTTTTTGATTTTTTTTTACAAAATGGCGGAGTGGGACTCTTTCACTAATGGAGATATTGCAGACTTCCTAAAAATTTCCGATATGCTTGTTACTACCAGAGTCCGATGATGAGAACAACATCAAGGGTGATTATTTTGTGGTTCACATCTATGATGAAGACCTTGACAATACTGTTGATGAAAACTAGCCATCAACAAGTGCAGGGGTTAGGCTAGTATTTGAATGGGAGACAGATTATTGTTTCGTTCCAAATATATATAAAATCTGAAGTCGTCCTTCCAAATAACAAATACAAAATAAATAATAATTTCATACATATCCTGAATTTAAGGCCTGGTAACATTATAAACTTTTATTTATAAATTTTTTTCATTTCAAAACCGTACGTAATGGCGGTCGATGGACGCTTATAATAAAACAGAAGCTCCATGATTGTTGTTTTATTAGTTATACCAATGTTTGTGTATTTTTTTCGTAAAAAATAAAATTCGAAAAAAGCTAGTCAATGAATTTTGAATTTTGCTGCCAATTGGTGGTATCATGCTGTTTCACCTAGGGCTTTTTCTGGGCAGCTAAGAGGTTAAATTTCAGTTTTATAAATTACAATTCACTCTTGGTATGTAGTCATCAGAATAACACAAAACACGTTGTGTAAGGGCGGCAGTCAAAGATATTTGATAGAAAATAATATTCTTTTTTGTTACGCCTATTAACAATACATTCGGTGTAGGTAAAACCCAAAGGATTAGCGGCTTATAAAGTGTCAGGCACAACTAGTAATCGGATAAGAAAGTCTGATCAATTAGAATTTTTTATTTCCAACCCTTGCGGTGAATCTACTTTTTATAGATTCTAAAATTGAATTTTGGTGCGGCATTTTCCTTCATAAAAATCAACAGGAATCTGAAAATTTGAGCCTTTTGCAGTCGGTTTTACCACACCCTCCTACTCTCCGGTCCTTGCTTCAACAGACTTCTGTGTTCGGGAATGGGAAAAACTTCCCATTTTGAAATGCCACAGAAGTTCATGACTTCTTTTTTTCATCAAAACTTTCAAAATTCTTCAAGAAAGGAATTAATAAATTGTTAACTAAATGGAACAAGTTATACTTAATAATGATGGATACAAAATTTATTGAAATATGTTTAAAATAATTTTTTTAATTTACGAATCAACTCAAACAGTAAAATCTTGTTAAAACGAACCCCGTTATACTGAAAAATGACATATATCAATTTTTTTTTCAAAATTAATTCCTTACAATCTTATAATGAAATTTTGTTAATATGTATAACGTAATTATTTTTGTCCTGTACGAAAAAATACTGATCATTTACGTAAATACATAATGAAAATATTTCAAAATATATTTTGGCTGTTTTACGATCATGTTTGTCAATTGTTTTATTCCTCTGGCGCAGCGGATCGGCGCGGGCTCTATGATCAGGCACTATGATAATGCACTTGCTCACACTTCACTGCTTGTTGGTGAATTTCTGGCCAAAAACAACATGCCTCGGCCTCTGCATTCACCGGACTGCGACTTCTTCCTATTCCCAAAGATGATAAAACCACGAAAGAATGACGTTTTGCTAACATTGAGGAGATAAAGACAGAATCGCTGAAGGACTTAAAAGTAATACCGAAAATTGCATTCCGGAAGTGCTTTGAAGATTAGAAGTGGTGGCACAAGTGTGTTATATTTACTGATACTAATTTTAAGGGGACTAAATTAATATTGATAAATAAATAAATTTTTTTTGAGAAAACCGAAAATTCTGCATATTTTTTAATCAAACCTCATATCATATTAATTTGGAAGTAATATTGTAATAATTACCTTTGGGGGTTGAAGTCGTACAGTGATGTTATACTTATAGGCATTCGGGTCATGCGATGCCACCACAGCCGCTATACTCGGCTCGCCCATCTTTAAAAAAACACATTAAAAAGTGAAATACATAACATAAATACAAAACCTCGGGATTTATATGCTCTTTTAATTCAATTAAACATTAAAATATTTCATATTAAAAATAATATCTTTTTGCAAATTACACTTTTTCCAATCAGCAGTTTTAATACAAATTATTATATTATCAGATTAAGAAATTTAAATGATAATCACCTGTCCCGGTGCTGGGTGCGTTACGTCTGCACCGATTATCATACACGGCCTCTTAAGGCACGGCACACTACCATTCTTAAGGGAATGATTTGCTTGGTCCAGCTTGGCGTTTATCTTGAGCAGTAACTGGGAGGCCGTCGCATCATTCATTTTTCTTTCAACTGTGGTTTTTTTTACACACTGCGTCAATACACCGTACGTCAACTCTGCCGCTTGTTTCACCTGAATGATAAATAGTCATCACAAAATTCGGTGTAGAGAACAGACAGACATTCTGTCGACAGTTTTATATATATTCATATATAGATATATGTTTTGCATAAATGCTTTTGATAAATAAAAAATTGTTACCTGAGCATACTGAACACCAGAATCTGATACTATAGCCATCACTAGTTGAGTTTTGTTTTTAACAGCATCGGACATGACAGGCTTTAAGTCTCTCAACTGAATTTCATAAATATTTGGACGATCTATCACCATCCCAACGTTCTTGCCCATGGTGATGAGCTAAAAATAATCACAATACAATTAGATGTAAATACAGCGGGTTAGGATCTTTGATTGACATGGCAGTTACCTTGCGGTGCAACATACCGCCAAGTCACACTTTGTCACTGCTGTAGTTTCGAGAAGTGCACTCCCAACTCATCATTTATTAATCACAGACCAGTAAATTGATAGACATGAAATAAAGTATACATATAGGAGAGGCGTTTGGAACATTAGTTACAGGTCGAGGGGCATTCTACAGACATTCTTGGTGGAAACATAAATCCGATAGTTTCCGACACATTTATGCTATAGTAAAAGTAATTACTCTTCAAAAATTAAATCTTTGTGTAACAAGATGTATTTTTTACATTAATGCATATTATATTGTCAGCGTTAAAATTTTCGTTCCAATCGAGTCATATTTAAAAAAAAAAAGTCGCAGAGCTATTTGATTGTGTAAGTGGTACCAAAGTGACCATATGGGCGACACTAAAATAATATCGGGACAAGGAATTAGCCTTAGTTCATGTGTATATCTTTGGTGGTCTGTGTTCATATCAATTATACTAGTGAGTGCAGTGTTTACTTTATTGAAAAAATTTAAACACATGGTTAGCTACACATTATTCAACTGTGTAGAATTGAGAGAATCAGTTGCAAGTTGTAAAGTCGGCAACCACCAACTTATTTTTTTCCAACTTTAACATTTAAATGAAGTTAAGATAAAATAATAGTCAAATAAACATGAAAATTATATTCAATGAAAAAAGGAAGACAATATACAACAGTCGAGCATATTTGGACAATCTAATACAAATAACGGTGAAAACTATTACCGTATCGACCATGTTCTCGATAGACCTCTTGTTCAAATACTTATCAAGTGAAATTATCATCCAGTTGGTCAAAACAGCTGCTTTCTGGAATCTTCCCGCACGCCATACGCCAGACCTGAAAGCACGTAAATAATAAAATAATAGAAATGAAAAATGACAATTGAGAGAGGTACAGTGAAAACTGTTTAACCCATTGAATGCTACAGTATCAACAGTTGATACAGTATAAATTGGTATAACCCTGTAACACCTGATATTAGTGACGAAATTGAACGCATTGAAAATAATAGTGAAACCTTTACTTTTAAATCAAAATCAGGCTTTGAATGGAGCCGCAACCACCTCCTCCACTATCTAAACGTCGAGCTCATAATATTTTAAGTGAAAATCCTGGATTACGAAATGAAAGTGAAAATGTGACAATTATTAGCGATATGTTTTATCTATTTATAAGCAAGGAAATGGTTGAGGAGATTTGTTTAGAGACAAATCGTCACTGTGATAGTTTGCAAAGAGACGATCCAAATAAAACCATTCGTCCTATTACTGTCGACGAGATGTATACGTTCATCACAATATTGCTGGCATCGGGTAGAAATCGAGGAGGAAAATTACAACTGAACGAGTTGTGGACCAGTGAATTTCTATTTAGACAGCTTTTCTTCACCACTGAAATGTCTCGAAATAGGTTTATATACATATTTAATACGAAACGTTTTGACAATCGGTCAACTAGGCAAACGAGAATACTGAAAATAAATTAGAGGTCATAAAGTCAGTGTTCCAAAGACTTTATTCTCCTAGCTTAAATATAACAGTGGATGAACGTTTAGCCACCTTTAGAGGAAATTGTCCATTCCGGGTTTACATGAAAAGTAAGCCTGGAAAATATGGGATTAAGATTTGGACCATTACTGATTCGGCCAACGCCTACATATTAAATATGCAAATATATACAGGAATGACATATAACCAGAGGGAGAAAAACCAGGGTATCACCAACATCGGGTAGTGACAGACTTGGTTCAACAGTATTATGGAACGAAACGAGGAGTGACCACAGATAATTTTTTTACATCAGTGCCGTTGGCAGAACATTTGTTTTCAAAAAAATTAACTCTAACGGGTACACTTCGCAAAAACAAAAGAGAAATCCCAACTGAATTCCTAGCAAATAAATTAAAGATAGGTACAGTATCATTTTTGGCTTTACTAATGAAATAACTTTAGTATCATATGTCCCCAAAATAAATAATGCAGTTATTTTACTATCTACTCAATTTAATGATGCTGATACACACAATTCTGATGAAAAAAAACCGGAAATAATTCTCCATTACAATAAAACGAAAGGAGCGGTCGATACGGGCGACAAAATGACAGCAGAGTATTCTTGTGTGAGATCAATTAGATTTATGCACATATATAGGTACTTACATAGCTTACCGAGCTCTCGACTTCCGCTGACTTAAAACGGTGGTTCGCTCACTCGTCCACCGAACAAACTTTATTTAAATATTGCATATATTAATGAAGTTCATAAGAATTTTTAAATAAATGCAAGCACTGTAAATTACCAAAAATAATTTAAAAAACGAGGGAATCTACATCTTTATTCAATGAGCGCAAGGTAATAATTGAAAAAAATAATAAACAATCTTTCATTACGTGTTACAATTTTTAAAAAATGTTGTCAATCTCGGAATTTTTCATCTTATATTTTTACACCCTGTAAATTCTAGGTCAGTGGGTCAGTATATATTGAGGTCATCGAACTCTCATATATGGAATGTATGACATAATACTTAACCTAACTTAACTTGATAATTCGCCAGGCAGGGGGAAATTCTTGAAGTTTAGACAACTACTGGACACCCTGTATAAACATTATAAGAAAGACTGCGACAATGAGATGCATTTTCCGCATGCTACAAAATTATCTTAATATGGAAAATTCTTATATAAACAAAATATATTTTCTTATAATCTTGAAGCCGAGATTATGGAGACAAATTAATAACATGTTAAAAATTAAGTGTTATAAACCATTCAATTTGCAGGTCATATTACCAATTTTCAACGTTTTTAAAATACTTTGTTTTAGTGAAAACATAAGTTTTTAAATAATATATTGTATTTTCTCAGATGCTTTGAGGCTTCAGCTATTATTAAAAATAAAGTTTTATACCAAAAACGTAATAATTTCTTACTGAACATTTATAACAATCCAATTAATTATGTTTCACTTCATTCTGGCCGGTCCCGAGCGGCACGACAGATGTTGAATCTGCACTGTAGTTATGTTCATTAAGAAATGTCGAAAATATATGTTTTCACGCATATTTTATCCACAACATTAGTTAATATTGAACTTATTTACAACATTGGTAGCAAATTTCATAAATTAAATGTTTTTTACTGATTTTAAGGGAAAACAACGTTTTCTTGAACAAGAAAACATTTTATGTGTGTTAGTTTTATGTGAATATCTCTGTAAATATACTAAATACAGAGTTCACATTTTAGATATTCCTCCGTAATAAATTTATATATGGGATAAAATAATTAAAATATATAAGAACTTAATATACGCAACAATAAAAAATGTTATCTCGAAGAACCTGACGTGATTTGTATGTGTACGTGTCAAGAGGTGCGGAAGGCGTAGTGCGCAGGGTGCGGGGTGCCAGATGCCTATCGTTACTTTAGTTATCCCAGCAGTCCACGCTCGCCGTGCCTCGGCGAGAGGAGTCGAGCACGAGAATGTACTGCAGCTCTCGGCTTGCATCGCCTATTTTCGTGTCAACACGGGTCGTCTCGTACCATCTCGCTTCGCCTCGCCTCACGCTACGTTCCGGTCGGTGCGCAGACGAGGAGTGGTGAGGTGAGGAGCCTCAGAGAGTGGACTGCTGGCATTAGTGGCAGAGCGAGAGCGTACGCTGGCCGAGTTAGACATGTCTTATGTGTCTTTGTGCTGTCGTTCCGTATGACCAATTTTTTTCTCATTCCTAGCACTTTTTCACAATAATTAATGTATATATTCACTTATATATATATATATCTCAATTATTATTTTAATAATTAATATAAGTAATAAATGTAAAATATTAATATTTATCTGTCTTAAAAATCACAAAAGTCTACATGTACACTGAGTTTACAGCACCGGAGCGCGCATTATTATTTTAGTACTGTATGGGAAAGGTTAATATAAAAAACTTGGATAAGTCCTCTAGACACAAGTTATTTTTGACACAATGCGAGAAAATCAACAATTTTATTGTCATTATCAGAACACATTCTTATTGTGAAGATGTAATTATTCAGAACATAAGTCTGCAATATTTTAAATATTAATTAAATAATGGAATGATTAAAATGTATCAATTTAAAAAGGTAACATATTGCTTTGAAAATTTATCATCAAAAATAGTGTCGCTGTAGCAAAGTTGGATAATGCATCTTCCCCGGTATGGAAAGAGATCCAGGTTTGAATCCCGGTGGCGTGAATATTAAATTTTTTATTGTTATCTCTTTCTATTCAAACCTTCCACCCTAGCATGATTTACGTAACAAATAATGTCATTAATTAATGTCACTGCTATAATGAAGGAACAGACATTGTTTCTGTTTTAAGTGGTCATATGCAGTAAGTTGTTTTATAGATTAGTTATTAAGGAATAATTACCTAGGCTCCACAATGGTTTTATTGGCGTACTCCAAAGGAGGGGCAGGAATAATTCTTCCCTCAACTTCTTCGAAACGCTCTGACACTTTTAGGCCAAATTCTTTCAACGTTGGCTCCTGATTATAGCGCATCTGTATAACAAATATATAACACATTTCATAAAGGCCCACTATAAGAAAAGTACATTAGTTAATTAATTCATTCAAAAGCTTGCTTATGATTAAATACTTCACCTCATTTAATAAATACAGTAAAACCACGCTTAATTAAAATTTTTTCAAACACTTCAAAACCCAAATTGTCAATTGCATATTTGATTAACCCCTTTAATTCGAAAACCCTGGTAATAATTTTCAGACCCTCGTGTGATAAATCAATACATTTTTACATCACGTAATTTGATAATTTAAAGTTAAAAAAAATTAACAATGCATGCCTTTACGTATTTCGCAATACCCACCGATACAACACGCGCCTCAGTCAACTTTGTATGGAACCTCTTTCATGCATATATTATGTCGAAATCCCTAAAATTGGGAAATTCCGTGTATGCTTTTTTCAGTTGGCTGCTTTGATTTGCACGGATAGTGTGTGCTAATTATTTATAATTATTTGCAGTTAAGATTGCTTTTTGGCTATTCTAAATTCCCCTTTGATTCTTTTTACTAATAACTGTGTGTTGTTAAAATGTTTTTTTTATAAAAAGATTATCTTTCATATTATTTCAAATATTTATGAACGATTGTATTTATTGTGTTAATAATCTTCATTTTCCTCAAATTACATTATTATTAATTTATCTTATTATTTTGTGTGAAATTTTTCAAGTGATCCCAAAACACCAATGGGAGTATGCGCTCATATTGAAGCGGTGATATTGCAGAAGTCTCAAAAAATGAGACAAAGAAAAATAGATTAATTTTTCAAGCCATAACTGCATGACAAATAAAAATATTGAAATTTTTTCTTAGTTTAATGATTTTTTAATTTCCTGAGAACATTTAAATGTAGGATCATTACTTATTATGAAAAATAGATCTAATATTCAGACTAATTAGTTTCAGTAGTATGGTACATAACATATAATAAATTACACCATGATTTTGTATTAGTATAATAAATACTGCATTTACGAGATAATTTTGTGAAATATGTCCAATGTATGCTTTTCACAAAATTAGCAGCTTTTTTATGACAAATTTTTGAATTGTATATTATATAATATATTTTTATTATATATTCAGATATATTTTTTAAGAAATGTATTTGAATTGTATTGTACAAGGTATGTATTGTATTTGGATAAAAACATACACTTTGAAGAGCAGACATAATTTTCATCTTGCGTTCATTTGCAGGGCAAGCAGATTCCCTAATCATGTTGGATGTCTGGATACCGTCCATCTTGCGTATAATGACCTGTCAAAACATTTTTAAAATTATTAATATAGCAATATAGTATCGATGCCACTTTCTTTATGTCGGATCTCATACTTATTTTTGAGATCCATATCACCTCAAAAGTCATCTAGAATATATACCATATATTTCACTCACTATCGTAGTAATATTGTTACTGATGTAGAGTACGGCCAATGTAAGTTTGCGGTCTAATCTACACGAAGACATTTGTAAAACTTCAGAAAAATATGCTGAATGCTTACAATAGGTAAACCAAAAAGAGATCTTTTGAATTTAATTGACTTTTAAATTTGGACATTATTGAAAGATACACAAAAAAAAGTTAGTTTAATTTGATAATATAATTTTAATAATAATTTTTTACTTTTATTTTTCCATATAACAGAAGAACGAGCGCTGGCCCGGCCTTTGTGTTTGCGGGGTATTACAGGCCAGGAAATTCTCTACAAAACCTCCTACTCGTGATATCCCGCAACACCCGATTTATATTTTAAATATTAGAATATGTACCCAAATTGTATTTCTGCTGATTGCCAGGTCGCGACGAAATAATGAGGCATAGTTGTCGGTTTCGGCCGCTACGTTGATCGGGGCGCAGCTAGGGATGTAAGCGCGCTTCGGTTGGCTCAGTGGCGAAATCGGGGGGTGCGGGAGTTGCGCATGCCCAGCCCAAACCCACAGTAAATAAATAGTGCGTTGCTGCAGTACGGGAGCTCATTCTCTCCACTGTCGCGCCGCGAACTACTCAATCAGTGTTTCATTTTATTCACTGCCCTTTGGAGCCTCACCGTCCAGCTGTCTTGAACTCCGCGCCTGCACTCTCGACCCTCAAGAAGCAAACTCGGTTCTGCGACTATCGGCGATTTGGAGTGAGCTAGACTAGCTTTCAAAGCGTGTTTGGCGAAATCTACTCGCTCCCTAGCGGAAGCATTTGAGGCGACCACTTTTGTGACAACATTAGACATGAACTTGTATACGTTGATTAATATTTCAAGCGCTTGCCCCCGTAGTGCTCGTCCGCGTCCCAAAGAACCGGAAACGTCCAGAGCACACTAACCCTTGAAGGACAAGGGGTGACTAATTAAAATGAGAGCTGATTGGTGACACACTGGATTAGGCAACACCCCTTCTCCAAATACGTTTCTGCGCAGATTTTTTAAAGTGCAAACATAGAACATAAGTTAAAACATAACTTTTAAAATAATATATTGTATGTACTCACATGCTTTGAGGCTTCAGTTACTATTTAAAATCAAGTTTGATATCAAAAATGCAATAATTTCTTACTAAATAATATTTATATCGATCCTATAAATGTGTATTTTTTATATTCATTATTAACTTCAGATCGCCGATCGACAGCGGCTGTAATGACGTCTAGACCACGCTCTCGTGAAAAATGCTGAAAATATATGTTTTCACGCATATTTTACCCACGGTATGAATTAATATTGAACTTATTTACAACATTAGTAGCAAATTTCATAAAATAGATGTCTTTTTACCGATTTTAAGGGAAAACGTTTTCTTGAACAAAGTAAATATTTCATGTATGTTATTTTTTATGTAAGTCGGAATTAAATATTTTGTTTATATATAATGCTGTTTAAAGTGTTTTTTAAAGCAAAGCTGTGTGTTTCATAAATAGTATATAATTATGAAACAGACATATCACCAAAACGGCAACGGGGCGTTTTAAATCGATAACATTAAACAAAATAATGAATTGAAGCTGTCATAAAATTTTTAAATTTAGAATTTGATTTAAGCGACCATATAAATATATGCGGGTACTTTGTCTGATTTCAAAACATATTCATACATATGAATTAGGTACCTAATACATGATTTAATTTTCGAATGATTAATTCAAATGACAACACACATTTTTATTTCATTCATATGATTGATACGATTCCAATATAAGGTGGTGATAAAAGGTGGAAAATACTCCTGATACGAGTTATGTTTAAAACTTGTATCGAATGCAAGAAAATCAACAATTTTATTGTCGTCTCTTTCTATTCAAACCTTCCTCTCTCGCATGATTTACGTAACAATTACAGTAAAACCGCGATATAACGAAATCCAAGGGCCCAAAAAATAAAAATTCGTAATAACGAATTCCCGAATATAACGAAATAAATAAAAAAAATCTTACTATATGTTACGCGCCGTCGCAAAAAAATGTTGCGCGGCTTCAAAAAAGATCGCAAATTCTGCAAACAAAGGAGGAAGAAGGCCATAGGGAACTGAATACCTACATATTTTTAGTAGTTTTGTTATTAAAACAGATAAGCAAATGGATAATCAAAGGAATTAAATTAAGAACAGAACCTATTCAACGCCAATTGGAAGATATTTTTGTAAATTCCAGAATATTGCAAACACAAAACAATATTTTAATTGTGTTTCAATGTAGAGCCGCTTCAAACATAGTTTTAAGCATGAAACATAAAAAATAATTCAAAAATAAAAATTTGACAGTTGAATCGCGGCATTTTTATAAAATGAGTCGTATATAAATTACGAAGGTACTTACCGGTAACGGCGGCAACCACTTCAAAATATGATACTATGAACCCAAGAAGAAGTTTGAATTGTTTTACTACCTTGTTGGCAGACCGCCGCGCACCGCCGAAAAGGCCATAAAACCGTTCGCATACGGCAGATGCAGTGGCGCGGCTTTGTAAGTGCGAAATAATATTTTCATCTTTTAACATTTTTTTATTTCGTTATAAATTTACGTAAATGTATTGGCATTTTTTCGTACGGGACAAAAATGATTTTGTTATAAATATTAACGGGATTTCGTTATATAAATGCATTTTTGTATGAAAAATTGGTTTTAGGGACTAAATTTCGATTTTTTTTTCGATATATGTCATTTTTCGCTATATCAGGTTTCGTTATATCGCAGTTTTACTGTAATGCCATTAATTATTTATCTGTTACATAAAATCATTTAACTATTAGTGTCATCTTAAAAGCATATCAAATTCGTGTAAAATTTCTCAAATTTCAAAATGGAAAAATGAAAGTATCCCATTGTTACGGTCGCATCTCACGTGTGACGCTCACGTATTACGAATATTATTTTCAGCGCAAATTTTAAATTATTATTTAACATTTTTTAAATATTGCTGTGCGTGCTACGAGCCGGGAAATGCAAGCCCCTCCTCACCCCACTCCTAACATGTATCCATAGTGGAAGAAGGGTCGCTACCCCGTCCCCCGCGCATTGCCGGGTGGGTTTTGCCTAGCAAGACGACTCTCTCGCTCTACACCTGTCGAACGCACCGGACCTGCTTCGGGGTGCTGCCGGCCTTGCGGCCGGCTGCCAGGAAGCTGCGATGTGCCTCCAGGAAGGTATCCGAGGACCCCGTCTATACACGAGGCAAGTTGCGGATATTCCTGCCGCCCACCACGAGACGACCGGACGCCGTCCACTACGAGACGACCGGACGCGGCCACGGAGACCACATGGTGACGAAGACCGACGCGGCCCGGAGACCACATGTGAGCGAGCCAGCGGCGGGCCACACGTGGCTATGCAATCGGCCACAAATGTGAAAACTGACAAAAGTGAGTGGGAAAACCAGTTGAACAATTAGTGCGCCCGCGTTAATTAAGGTTAGATATAAGTAGCAATAAGAACTTTCCTTTTTTTTTTGCATATTTCCTTGTATTGTAAATAAATGTGTGAATTTGTATATAAAGACTCGTATTAATTTAATTTAGCCTCCCGCCATCTTCTTGTGACCACTACAAAGGTTGATCGCGCAACGACCACAATGTTGCGTTCATATCACCCTTAATAGCAATGGGAATACGCAACACTGACTTCTGTTAAAAAATAAACCAGTTTTTAACGTACGTTGTAAATGGGTTTAATGAGCACCCATATAATTATATAATTAAAAAAAATTCATTAGTCAAAGGAATTTTATATACAGTAAACTGTTTAAAATGATAAGGGTAGTGTGCAGCAAATCGCATCCTTGTATCTATTATTTATAATCAGATGTCTAACCTGCCCTGGTAGAATGATGCACAACTCGACCGGGTAACAGATTCTGCGCTCCGAGTTCCTGTTCCCCACCCACAAGCAAGGGAGGTTTGGATATTTAATACTAGAAAAATAAGATAACAATTTTCACAAAAGTAAAAAAAGCATTAAACATTTTAGTGAATTTTATTAAAAAAATAATCTTGTATTATAAGTTGATTTAAGTAATTACTTGTAACTCCGCTCCCTTGAAAAATATTCAGTGACAGTTAATTGTCTGCCGTCATCCATCGTGAATCTTATCTGACCTGGTGGATTGACAACGTCATTAACCCGGTACGAACGCTTTGATGCCGAATGTCCTGGGATTTCATACTCCACCTGACAACACAGTAATTATAATACAAGCGGGCAATTTCATCTTATTCCAAGTTTAGAACTAAAAATTTTACGCGTCTCAAAGAAGTTTAAATATATCAGTTCCATACATTCTGATTTATGAATTTTCCAACAGTATATGTTTGTAATTAATTGCATTGTTTAAGTAAGTACCTATCAAAAAAAACATGTTTTTTTTTCAGTTTGAAATAAAATATGTTTTTAAAATATCCATCTGTAAAATAATATCTCTTTCGAAAATGAAATAACGTTCAATATATATTTTTGTAATAAACAAATAATAAAGAACGAAAGTTAATTATTGAGAAATAAATAAATCTAAAGGACAATCTTCTAAAATAAAAGTCTGTGCATGGTCACCGTATATATATATATTTATAACAAATTTGTTGATATTTTTATTTATTATCTTTGTTTTATGTTTCTTCTTCAGGATGTCATAACTAAGAAAATGGTATTTTTCAAAACCGGTAGATGTATTTAAACTCAATTTAGTGGTTAATAAAACAAAGATACTAAATAAAAATATGAATTTTAACCACAAAGATAATATTGCTAATTTTAAAAGTAAAATTTGTTGATGCCTACAAATTTATTATATGAATTTTTGGAGAAATCAACAATAGTCAAAAATTAGTAATTTTGCGTTAAATTTGGCTAGTCACAAAACTATGTTTCTTATACAGTATACTTTATATGAGAAGAATACTTTTCATGTACATAAAATGTGCTTTATTGACCAGAATTTGATAATGTAGATTGCGATAATATGTACCTTTAAGCCTTTGATGAATTTTTTCAAATTGTCGATAGCGTCAGGTCTTAACGGACCTTGGCCCCTCCTTATGTCTTCCCTGGGGACGAGATCCTGTATCAGGTCCACGACATTTTGCCTTTTAGGAAACCCTTTATGGGCAACTAAAAACATAAAAAGTCAAATATTTAATACAATATCAGAGGTATCATTAATACCTGCGACTGTTACAAATAGGTTTAACTATTGGGTTGATGTACAAGTAAGTATGATATATATTTTTTAACCAACTGTGTTAACACCTGTGCTTAATGTTGTCTTTGTATTATATAAAGGAGGGTCTTACTTTTTGAATTCGATAAAGGCCATAATGCAACAGTGGCAACCAAAAACACATGTAATGTGTACGGCAGAGGTGTTATCGATGTTCGAAATAGTCAACGATGGTTTGCTAAATTCAGATCTGGGAATTTATTAACAGCTGATGAAGAAAGAGCGGGGTGCCCTTCAACCATCGATGATGTACTGAATGCCATACATGAAGCTGATCCCCGTCAAAATACCAGGGACATCGCGATGAAGATGGGTATCAATTAATTTACAGTGGTGAGGCATCTGAATCGCATTGGAATAGTTTCCAAGTACGAAGTTTGGGCCCCGCACAACTTGTCACCCGCAAACCTGCTGGACCGAGTTGCCACATGTGTTTCTTTCTGTGCAAGACAAAAGTGTGAACTTTATATGCATCGACTAGTGACGGGATGAAAAATGGGTTGTCTATAACAATCAAACTAGGAAGCGACACTGGACCAAGCCGGGACGAGTCCCATTAACCATTCCCGAGGAAGAACTTTGCTTTGTGTTTGGTGGGATATGAAGGATATTATTTATGACGAGTTATTGCAACCTAACCAAACAATTAATGCTGAGATATTGTGAACAGCTGCAAAAATTAAACTCGGCACTCATAAAAAAACAATCTGAACTAATCAATCGCAAGGATGTCATCTTTCATCACGACAATGCACGGCTTCATTCTGCAATGATGACACAGCATAAATTAAAGGAACTCAATTGGAATGTTTTAAAGCAATCACCTTATTCTCCTGACTTAGCCCCTTCTGATTTTCACTTGTTTTTATTTTATTTAAATGGAATTTTTTTTAATACAACAGATGGGGTGAAAACAGCACTAGACACGTTCTTTGAATCGAAATCTGAAAGTTTCTGTTCTAACGGGATTAAAAAGTTAACAGAACGATGGGAGACATTCGTTAGCAATAATGGGAATTATTTAATTGATTGATTTAATAAAGTTTATCTGAAAATATTAACTTTTGTTTTCTTAAAAATATGATGTTACTTATGTATAATATCATAATCATACTTATGTATACTATCATATATGATGTATAATACTAAATATTCCCACTTCTTATGTACAACGTAATATTTTTACCAAGCAGTGCACTCACTGCGTAATAAAATATACTATACACTATATAATATTCTTACTGCGCAGCTTACACACGCAGTCAACGTGGATTACGTAATAATAAAAAATGGTGAGCGGAGAACACAAGAGCGGGATAAACTGACCACATTCTAGGAGATTTGCTACATTTAATTAAATTTATGCTGTAAATACACGGACACCACGTGGACTGTAAATTAACCAATAAAAGGGCACACTGCATATTTTTAACACCAATTCATTGAATTAAATTGGCCGTTTCAAACCTGTTTTAATTTAATTCATTGACCGTGTACATTCTGAATATTCTCGATATATATACCTACTATCATGCATCTTTCTATTGCATTTATTACTTTCAATTTTACAAAATCATTACACCGTATAAATGATATACAAAACAACCATAAATAACTACAACTATTTATCTATTATATTTACAAAGTTAGATCAGCAGATGCATTAAAATACAAAAACATTTATTCTGTTTTAACTGCTACTGAGGAGATTCATTCAACTAATGAACAGAACAAATGGATTGACGTACAATAAATGTGAAATAAGGTGCAAAATGGCGAATCTCTGAGATCTCGAAGTCTCGAATCAAAAATTGACAGAAATTATGCTCTTGTCCTCACAAGTGTTAGGAAACAACTCTCAAGTTTCGTAGTCCACTGTACACTCGCCGGGCCTCAGCTTATTGCCAAGACAAGATTTGACAGTTTTTTATTTCATGCCTCTAATTTTCAAATTAAAGCGGAATAAATATTTGTAATTTAATACTTTCTGTTTGTCAAACTTTTCAAAATATAGTTTTATCAGTTTTAGTATTTATCGCAACTAAATTTGAAAATTAACTTATTGTCATTCTGAGCAAGCGGACAATAAAACCAAACTGAATCAATTGCAAGTTTTCATAAAAATGTTTCATAATTATCATGTGAGAAAATGTAAATGCTAACATACTGTCAATATTGATGAACGGCTTCCATCCGAGGATAGCGCTCTGGAACAGTCCGTACCACATGTCCAATCCTCCGCCCAACGAGACAACTTTTCCCTCGGGTGGGCTGAAGAAGGATTTACCAACCTAGCAAGAAGTAGATCATAACCATTATGCTTATTTAAAATAAAGTAAAATACGTAACATAATTGCAATGGCCTGGCCGTGTTGAACCAAATGGGAAATCAGCGGAAACTTCTTCATGGCAGACCAAGAAAGAAGTGAACTGATAAAATAAAAAGATATTCATTGCATTGTATATAAGCCACCACCTGTTATGATGCACTGAAGCAAGTTTGGGTCAGTAGCAACACTAGTTAATGTTCCTTGCGATACTCTTTTTATTGATAACTTAACAATTTTGGAACAAATTTAGCTGCCACTCTTCTCGTGCCCAAGCTATCGGCTAAAATTGCTTTGCATGACCCAAACAGGATATTAACTTCTTCTGAAAGCTCTCTAATCTCGTAACAGTAATTTCCTCAACTTTTACATGGTTTTCATTGTCAATTGATGTGCTCGGTCGTCCAGACCTGGCATTATTCGCCACGTCTTCACGACCCTCTATAAAACATTTGTACCACTCATAAATTCTTCTTTCCGATATAGATTCTTCGCCAAAGGCAGTCTGCAATATTTTCACCACTTTATTTTATTTTTAATGCAAAATTAATACAAATTTTTTAATCAGTCATTTTTAAAAACAAAAATTGCAGAGCGTTACAAAAGTGATGTTAGTCAATTGGCTGTCAAACAGAAACTACGCATTGAATAGGGTCGAAACTTGACACATGCGTCCCTCACATAGTCGCTAACCTGAGAAAAACCGGTAACATACTGCCCGCGAAATCTGAAATTTGCCATTTCTTTTTGATTAAACCTCGTATTTACGTAAATGCATCGGTATGTTTTCGTACGGGACAAAAATAATTTTGTTATACATATAAAAGAAATTTCATTATATAAATTCATTTTTGTATGAAAAATTGAGTGTATTAAGTTTTGATTTTTTTCTTCGATATAGCGGGATTTGTTTTAACAAGTTTTTACTGTATTGTACTTCATGCTAAATGTTATATACTTATATATTATGTTTAAATGTGTATTATCTATTATAATATTGCACATGGTCGCTACTGTAAATGTCCTTTAAAGTAGTCTTTAAAAAATCCTCTAGATGGCAGTACAGATTAGCAAATAATGAATATTAATGCTCATTTACAATATTTCCTCATGTATAATATTTGTTAAAACTGCTGTGAATAATTCTTCGATAACTCAATAATTTCTGCATTGCAGTTCAGAATGGTGTTACACAAAATATTGTATTCATTTGAGATTTTAAATTAATTTTTTTACCTGTTCATATGCTTTTAATAACATTCTGACGATTATCATATCAATCGACGATAGCTCTGTGTACGTACATATTACTAATATTTTGTTTTTTCCAACTGGAAACAAAGACAAATTACACTACGTGGTGCATTATTAAATTAATATAATAAGGGTTTTCCGCATTGAAATACAGATTCTACGAAAGTCCTGGCAAGAGCCGATTGCTTTTCTGCAAGTTGAAATATTAAAATGACACCACTCGTTGACTTTTACAAAAACGTTCACATATTTCTTGAAGTATTACTAATAAGTGTGCGTGCTGCTAAATCCCAATACATTTTATTATGACATCTAACATTTGCATCAACCAACACATATGTTTTATCCCAGATAAAAAACCGATAGGAATAGTGGGTTAAAAATAAAACAGCATTATAATTTGGTATTTGAAAACATACAAAGTGCATCACTACCTCGCTTGACTAGTATTTTAATTACAAACCGCCGCGTGTCGAGCAGCAGATCCTCTGCCTCACAAAAAGGCTGCGAGGCTCACAAAGCCATAACTGGTAATTTATATATATTAAATAACAAACCTTGATGAAACGGAGCAGAGGTGCGTGCCTTAATATAACATCCAAGCATTGTATAGCTCTTTGGGGAGCATCTTGTGAAGAGCCCTGCTTCATGTAACTGAAAATTAAAAACGACAATACAAAAATTATTTCTATCTCATGGGCATAATAAAAGTCTAAATTGGACAATCTCCGCCATGAATAATTGTTTTTTTTTTTTTACAATTAAGCACTCGCCCACTTTGCTACAAAAGTAAACACTACGGTCAAGATAAACCCGACCGTGTTGAGACTAACGTTCGACAACATCTTCTTGGTGCTCATTCATGACTGGAGACTAGACTAGAGATATGGCAGTGGTGAAAACTCTTACATGAGAAGGCAAAGACCCTCAATGGATATAATTATAAAAAATGTTTCACTCTCAACTGTGTGCCCAAGACTTGCCTAGTGATCTAGTGATCGGGGGTTCAAGCCTCATTCCAGGTCATCAAGTTAGTTCTATTTTCACAGCAGTTTAGCTTAGTTTGAAAATAGTAAGAATATTGATGTGACACATATTCCGTGTACACATTAGTGATGGTAAACCGTTACGTGACTGATTGTACCACTGATTGGTAACTGAGATTTAACGATGATTGATAACTAAAATATAACTGTTGGAGGCTCACTTTTTAGTGTACCAGTCGTTGCTTAAAGAATTAGGTTAATCAATTATCAGGCAGGAGTTCATGGAGATCACGATTCTCCCAAAGTTGCCCAAAGAGCGATGAAAAGGGCTGTGCTTGGAATATTTCTGAGATTGAGTACTTGTTAATGTGCAAATTCGTCAGAGAACCAATGTTTCTCAAAAGATCTGCATGGTCAAGTGGCAATGGGCTAGATATATTTGTCAAAGAGATGATGGACGGTGGGGAAGAAAAGTCTCATGGAAGTTTGATGGAGAAATGACGTCAGATTAAAAAGGCCGAAGACAGAGAGAATTAGCTATCGTATATCCAACAGGCTGAAGATGATATTTAAGGGCAAAGGATTTTTGACTTTAAGATATGTCGATACATTCCGGTGGCCTCTACAATTTATCATCCAGTCAGTTTTACTCATCTGTACAGGCCGCCAGACAGCTACTGTGAGTATTGAAGCGTAATACTTCATTTTGTTTATTAAGCATTCTATTGGCTCTCCCTCGCACCTCTTGCCACCTGGACAGGGCGAATTTCTGCCGGACTGTGACAGAGTTCTGCAACTGCAACACATAAATGTGATGTCTACCCTCCCTTTTTGGGGGTGTATGATTTCTATAGCTTCTTTCTGACTGCCTTCTGAATTGAATATGATAACGAGACTTACGTCAAATTGTACAGGTATGGCTCTGGTACGATGATACCGGGGCCAACCTATGATGGTATTATGATGGTAATGTTAATAATGACTGAATGTAATAAAATAAATAAAAGAGTAATTATGATGAATCGAAACAACTCTCAAAACGATTCAGGACAGAGTGTAAATAAATATATAATTTTTATTACCAGGGTAATCTGCAACCCGGTTAACGCGATCTCAGAAAATCAAAAGTGTACTGTAATTGTTTAGCGCATTTGACAAGTTGTTAAATTATCTATTAAATTGAAACAATCTAACAAAAGTTTCTTTGTGTATTAAAAAGTAATTACTTAGACAAAGAAGAGAAGTCTACTCTCGCTACCATCTTGATAGATACTTCGAACTTTAGTGGATCCTTTCTGCCTTCTTCAATAATTTCAATCTGAAAAAAAAGACATTCTCATAAATGAATTTAAAAATTATAATGTTTACAATAAATCTTAAGGGGGTACTTTCATTTTTCCAATTTTAAATTCGAGAAATTATACACTCTTTCAAGATGAGGCTAACAGTTAAATTAGTTTAAGTATTTCATAAATACTTAAGGACGTTATTTGTTATGTAAATCTTGATAGACAAGAAAGTTATGAGAAAAAGAGATGTCAACAAAATTGTTGATTTTCTCGCATTCGAAAATATGAATTATTATTGAAAGTGGCGCCATAAGACAATTAGGACAATAAAAAGTTATAGAGTTAACAAACTGAACAAGATATTAAAACTGTTCAGAATCTTCTGCATACAGTTTTCTGGCTAAACTGCTATGTATATCATGGACCCCGCAATGGGATCCGAAACGTCAGATATACACGGCAGATTAGCCCAGTAAACTGTACACAGATGATATTTAAACTATCATTCCAGATACAAAGCGCATAGGTTCCAAGGTCGGAAGTCGGTCGGTCAGTCCTTGGCGTTTGAATGAGAATTTCCCAAATTTTAAATAATAGTAAGTAAGTTGGTTTCATTGCCGATTGTCAAAATAGGTTAGAATGAAATCGTTCCTATGCTCCGGAGCGCACACGTGTTCACACCTCTAAAAACGAACCATATATAGGCAGACCAGCCGGAGAAACAAAAAAAAAAATAGGAAACTCCCGAAATTATGATTGGCACGTCATATTAGGACACGCGCGCGTCAGCTTTGTGTACGTATCACCCGTAGAGCTCGAGTCTGGTTCATTACTTTATTCAATTTTCGTTTACATTATCATCGCCAACTTAACGTTATTTTTTATATTATAACTGAACATCTACATCAATTCTAATGAACAGTAATATTGTGCACAACATTTTGGTTATTGTGTTTATTTGACAATTGTTTTCATGTCTTTGTTTACAGACATTTGAGCATTCCGTAATTTATTCTTTAAAATACATTTTTGAATATTTTGTGGAATCCTAAAATGGCTTCAGGTCGTGATAATTCCTGCAAAATTTTAACCTCGACAAAACAAATTTAATTACAAATTCGAATTCTCTTTCTACAATTTAAAAAAATTTGAAGATCGAATGTGCATTTGACTGATGCGAAGCTCAACACTTGTAGTGGCTCTATAATTAAATACAATTAAAATTTAATGTTGTTTTGTATTTGCATAACATTCTCGTCTTATATTGTTTCGTAAAATGTTTAATTTAATTTCTTAATTAATATCCATTTGCTTATCTGTTGAAAAAACAAAACAAAATAGATTATTCGGAGTTTTTTTTGTACAGAAAATCCTCCTTTGTTTGCAGAATAAGAAACTTTTTTAAAGCCCCGCAACATTTTTTGCTACGGCATGGAACACACATTAGGTAAAAAGTCTTTATCTATTTTGCTATACATATCATATTTTGAAGTGGTTGCCGCCGTTACCGGTAAGTACCTTCGTAATTTATATACGACTCATTTTATAAAAATGCCGCGATTCAACTGTCAAATTTTTATTTTTGAATTATTCTTTATGTTTCATGCCCAAAACTATGTTTGAAGTGGCTCTACATTTAAACACAATTAAAATATTGTTTTGTGTTTGCAATATTCTGGAATTTACAAAAATATCTTCCAATTGGTGTTGAATAGGTTCTTTTCTTAATTTAATTTCTTTGATTATCTGTTAAAATAACAAAACTACTAAAAATATGTAGGTATTCAGTTCCCTACGGCCTTCTTCCTCCTTTGTTTGCAGAATTTGCGATCTTTTTTGAAGCCGCGCAACATTTTTTTGCGACGGCGCGTAATATATAGTAGGATTTTTTAAATTTATTTCGTTATATGTGGGAATTCGTTATTACGAATTTTTATTTTTTGGGCCCTTGGATTTCGTTATATCGCGGTTTTACTGTATATGGAAATTCATTATTACGAATTTTTAATTTTAGGTCCCTTGGATTTCGCAATAATGAGGTTTTACTATACTAGCAATATTATATTCTGATTAAGCAAGAGATGCAATTACTATTCAAATACTAAAAACTAATCTGAGGACGAGTACGTACCAGTAGGTAGATCTTTCGAATGCTATGAGCGAGTTAAATCGCCAAACATTGTTTCGATGAAATAAATCACAAGCGATTTTCTATCTTGTAGATGCGATCAAATACAAAAAATAGTGGTCATGGAGGTGTACCCCATGTCAAAAATTGTCGGCAGTTAAAAAAATTGTTAGACCCGATGTTTACACGTCTTGTTACTTCGATTGGCACCACTGGGTTTTCTGTTTTATAATAATGTACATGTGTGTGAGTATTGTCATCCTTTTTTCGGAAAGCTAAGACGGTAACCGACAGGCGTCATTCAATTACATCCTGTGCTTCAATCAGTCCAGCGGTCCAAATAAAGCACCAGTGGGCGCTTCGGTCAGTCGAAATCTAAAGAAGACAACCCAGCTAAAAGAACATTGGACCAGAAAGACAGCAAAATTAAAAAGGTTGGTGCAGTCATATATCATGTTTGCTTATTGTCAATTGGAAATCTGGGAACCAGCTATCAAAGACAATTACATAAACACCCGTCTTGTCTAGTATTTGTGCGACCTGTGCACATAGGTACAACCTTCTCTGTACAGTTTTCTGGGCTAATCTGCCGTGTATATCTGAAATTTCTGACTGACGTTTCAATAGGTACAATGACCCAATTATCTGAGGTGGTGTGGACAGAGGTCACTTTGTATAATTAAAAACTAAAACACAGATAGCCGTGGCTGTTATAGACCGGTTACTTTTGATGGGATTAAAAATAATTTTATTTGAAAATATAATTCAGTTACATATTTAGTTCAATCTGCAATTTGAGAAATATATTAGGAATTATTACGGTTCTGACAATCAAAATTCTACTGTGTTCATATTATTGTTAATATAAAATAAAAGGCATGGTATGGATTAGAAATGACAAAAAACCAATTTAATTATCACATAGATAAAAATTTACCGTGTCCGAATGGTATCCAGATGGCAAAGGAAGTTCTCCACAACTATACAAATTTTTTTGACCATCAAAAGCGGGATAACGTCCAGGGAACGATTTTGTTATATACTTTTGCATCGCAATTATCAGGAACTTCTTCGGTTTGTCTGGGACAATTGTAACATCATAATGTATCTGAAAAAAAAGTACAATTGAAAAATACATTCAGTTCCATATTTAATATGAGAGAATTTTTTTTTTCAACAATCACAATTATAAAATGAATTATGTTTTTTTTCAATAGAAAAGTTTGATTATTCCTGGAATAAAAAAATTGGTGATATGTGAAAAACCCATTTCAAATAGCGCAACTACGAGAAATACACAAATATTCAATGGTTAGTTAGTGTTATCACTAAAAATTACATTATGTTTATGTGAAATAAATTAAAGGACAGTTGCCAACCTGCGTGGACCCTAACCCAGAGAGCAATACAGTGGAATCCGGATTTTACATAAATTAAATCATATTTTTATTGACAAAGTAAAAAACATTGAAAACTTTATGTCTGCGGATTTACTGCATTTTTCAAACAAATTGTTTTACTTGACAGACTAAACGTTTTGTGTTCTTAGTGTATTCCAACCTATGATTCCATATTTCGGTGTTTGCGTAGATAAAATTTATAGGTTATTATTTATCATCTGTCAAGCGAGTGAATTTGCATTTTTCAGGATATTATTAAGTTATTAACCAATATTAAATTAAATGTCAAAATACACTTATTTCTGTTATGAGTTTCGGCTATGCTAATTTGTAGAGCTAGTTATTTAAATAAATGTTTTTGGACACTTTTAATGAAATATTTTAATACCGTTGTCCGAAGGAGAAATCGTAGAAAATATTTTAATTGAAATCAAAAGTAGAGTACGGTACCAAACAATAAAAAGAACTCGCCTGTTTTAAAGTAATAAATTTACAATTATATTCTAATTTTGAAACTGATAGAACTTTTTTTTTAAGACCTAGTATATATATATATTGATGTTATTAAGGAGAACACATTTTTATTGTGAAGTTGTAATTATTCAGAACAGACGGTCTGTGATAGTTTTAATACAAATTAAATATATCGGTGTGATACGCATTCCGTGTACACATACCTATTAAAAAAAAATTCAAACACCAAAAATCTGTTTGAATTTTCCGCTTCCTTGGAAAACATGAATAAAAGATAAAAATGAAAAAAAAAAATTAGAAACTTACACCGTCTTTTTTGGTGGCAATTGTCAGCGGCAAGTAGTTTGTCTCAACTTTGATTTTGCGACCTACTTTGTTACCCTCATTTCCATTTCTCTTGGGTACTTTCAAACTGCTACCATGACTTGGCGAGTCCGCAGGCGGCGGTGTACCTTGAGACGTCTTGTGTTGTGTTGTCACCTGCGAAGGCTGCTGGAGAACTTTCTGTGAAGTAGCTGGAAGCTGAGCCGGCGAGGAAGATGGTATCGGTGTCCTCGCAGGCCCAGGAACGCCCTTAGCCTCTTCTTTCTTCGATTTCTGCATTTGTGAAGGGATCACCTGAGGTGCAGAAACAGTAGCTTGGGGTGTAATATCATCAATTTTAAGCTTGACGAGGGCATCTCCGGTTTCATCCATATTTTTATTGCTCTGTTTCCCTTTGCCCTTTTTCCCCTTGTTCGGAGCAGGAGGTGCTTGCTGAACAGGCGTTGAAGATACACTTGACGTTGGTGCAGAAGGCTGAGCTGCCTGCTGTGCGGGGATGTGAGGTTGGGAAAATGTGGGTATAATTGGAGCAGGTTGCATTTGAGCAGGCAGTTGTCTTTGCATATCGGGAAAACGCTGAACATGAGTAGGTGGAGGCAAGTGCATCTGCTGTGAAACAGTAGGTGGAGGCAGGTGAATCTGATGTGAAACAGTAGGTGGAGGCAAGTGAAACTGCTGTGAACCAGTAGGTGGAGGCAAGTGAAACTGCTGTGAACCAGTAGGTTGTGAGGGATTCTGACTGGATGCGACTACTTGTGTTTCAGACTTAGGGACCTGAACTGTGCCAAGATCCATTTTTTTAAATTTTTGTTTGTTTTTTTTTGATTTAGTCATTATTGGTGTAGGGGTTGGGGCTGACGGGAGTTCCTGAGGTGGAACTACTTGAGGTGAAACTACTTGAGGTGGAACTACTCGAGGCGGAGCTTGTTGAGGTGGAGCTTGTTGAGGTGGAGCTTGTTGAGGTGGAACTACTCGAGGTGGAGCTTGTTGAGGTGGAACTACTCGAGGTGGAGCTTGTTGAGGTGGAACTACTCGAGGTGGAGCTTGTTGAGGTGGAACTACTCGAGGTGGAGCTTGTTGAGGCGGTAATTGAGATGGAGCTTGTGGAGACGGGACTGCTTGAGGTGTAGTTTCCCGAGGCGGAGTTTCCCGAGGTGGAGCATCTTGGGTTTCTTCAGCTGGTTTAGCTGTCTGTTGAACATGTCTTTTGGCTAGAATAATAATATTTTTTTAATACAAATTGTTTCAGATTTTGTAATTTACAATAAAAATTGATTAATCTATTCTCGACATTGTGGCTATAACTTGTATTTCTACGAATTTATTGCGAGATCATTTTTGTTTTTGATGTGTTAATGTTCCCAACCCCCTCAAATGTTGTATTAGAGTAATCTTATCAAGGCATGCAAAACGTGCAATGAAAGCGTGACCAAATAAGTATGTCACATTCATTACCATGGTCAAACTGATGTTTTGATACTTCTTATCTTACCAAATAAGTATGTCCTTTCACATCCCTGTAGATAGGAAAGGAACTTCTTTGGGAATTCAGTATCTATCAAAATTTTGAACTAAAAAAAATAATACATACCAAGTACCTACTTACATAAACCACAATGCTACAAATGAAAAGATTCAGTGTTGAATAACTATTATATATACACTACATTATTTTCAAGGCATTGTTTATTCTTAGTTTAAAGTGTCAAAAGTAAATGCAATAAAATTTCTTCCTTCCTTTTCAGTGAACAGTACACCAAACATACAAACAGTATTACGAGGGGCAAGTAAAAATTGAGGTTCCTACATTTTTTTCAGGTATAAGGTATTTTTTATTGCAATAAATAAGTAAACCATCTGAAAGCTTGTACTTTATTCTATTTTTCTACATAGTCTCCTGATTTTTCTATGCATTTTTCCTGACGAGTTATCCACTTCTGAAAACCCGCTTCGAAGAATTCCGCCGCTAGGCCGCCGATGAACTTGGTGACCGCTTCTTTCACCTCTTCATCTGTATTAAAGCGTTGTCCACCCAAGTGTTGCTTCAATTTCGGAAACAAGTGGAAGTCGCTGGGAGCAAGATCAGGGCTGTAGGGGGCATGGTCAAGCAATTTCCAGCCGAATTTGTCCAGTAGGGCGGTGGTCTGTCGAGAGACATGACCACCGCGCGCACACCTTGCGATAACCAAGTTTATCGGTCAAAATGTTGTCGATGGTTTTTTCACAAACCTCAGGAACCTGGACAGCAAGCTCCCGAAGCGTTACTCTCCGATCTTCGAGGAGAATGCGCTCAATCTTCGCCACGACTTCGTCCGACACCGATGGCCTCCCACTCCTTTGCTCGTCGTGGACGTCTGTGCGTCCTTCGGAGAACTCCCTGCACCATTTGCGGACGTGTTGGACGCTGATGCAAGCTGTGCCATAAACTTCTTCCAACTGTCGATGAATTTCAACAGGTTTAAGCTTCTTCGCGTTTAAAAATCGAATCACCGAACGGATTTCACACCTGGCGGTAACGGCGATGGCGGGTTCCATAGCGGATGGCTGTCAGGCCTTTACTGAGCGTCGCAGCGTTTGCTCCCAGTAGTGGGGATGTAGTTAAGGGACCAACAATCAAGGCGGTGTTGCCGGATTTCGCCTAGCATCTCGCGTGGCGAGTGTACAGCGTAAGGAACCTTATTTTTTATTTGGCCCTCGTATTTGACAGAGTATTAATATTTTTGTTTTTTTTTAATAACGTAATATTGTCATATTTTTTATTAAATTTCAGTACATAAAATTTTTGATTAAAAATATAATTCTGTAGTTTCAATTATTTACTCATAATTAACTATGATTAATATGTGTGCCAATGGAAACATAAAATAATGATTGTTCATTCAAACACAACAGGAGATGGCAATAGAAAATCAAAGAAAAAAAAATGCTTTAAGGAATGTGGTCCGTGTCTGAGTGAGCTCTGGAAGACAAATATTTTAATGGTGAATATTAAACAGGAGTTCGGATCTTTGAACCAGATTATTGATTATTCACAATTCACAAACATAACTAGCCTAAAACATAATGGTCAAAAAATATCAGGCAAGTCGATGGGCAATATTGGAAGCCAAGCACACAAGAGGATGATTGTGAAACAAAAATCTATAAGTTAATAGGTACTTTAGAATAATTTTAAATGCACTATAACAAAATTTTTGTAATTACAATTAAATAACTTTTGTAATTAGCTTCAGGATGGGTAAACAGTTTCAATGTCCACTTTAAATTCGTTGTCGTCGTTCATTGTAGTAGATCCAGGAAGGATAACCAAAAAATAAAAAGTTAAAATATTTAGGAGAACACATTCTTATTGTGTGTTTGTAATTAATTAATCTTTCAAATAATGGAACGATTAAATGTATTAATATCAAAAAGGTAACATATGGGTTCGAAAATTTGTCGCTGTAGCATAGTTAGATAATGCACCTTCCCCGGTTAGGAAAGAGATCCAGGTTCGAATCGATTTTATATGTATATCTTTCTAATTAAGATATTTAATTCATATTTAAAAGTTAAAATAGTTTTATAATGGCAATCTGTCATGGACACCATCCAGAAATCGTTATTAAAATGTACAGTACAGATTGTAATAATATGAAAATGTAAAATCCAGAAACAATTATAATTTTGAAATTTCTGACCACTAAAATGAAATAGTTCATTTTTCTATTTAAAAATGCAATTTCAGAACAAAATAATAATTCATCAATGTATACATATCTCAAAGGAAATTGGCATTTCACTTTATCATAATGTATAAATTTCCTTTCAAATTTGCCAAAGCTGGGCGTTTATTTATATTCAAAATTTTGAAATCTGTAATTTTTTTGAAATTATTTTATCTAAAAACATCGGGGTCCGACTTTACAAGACATTTAGAAAAAATGCAGACTATCGTAATACCATAAAAATGTTGAGCAATAGCCACAGGGCGAGCAATAATAGTGCGCGCACGCATTACATGTTTATTTCCGTAAATATCTTGACACATTATTGCAAAATAAACAAACACTATTGCATATTATGACATTATCAATGATAAACACTAGAAAAGTTCTTACGTTTTCGCCCCATTATGGCGTATAGACGTTCAGTAAAGACTTATTACACTATAGAGAAGATGAAGAACACCACAGCACAGGCAGAAAATACTGCAACAATTTTATATTGTTGCTACTTTAGATGTTCAAAAGAAGACAGATGATTTTAAAACAAGGTCAGCGAGAAAATAATAAAGTTCACAACGAATGTCTAACACTATATTAATGTGTTCGCATACGAGATTGCCACGTTACACAGTATTCCACAATAGAGGACCAAAATGATCTAAAATCCAAACCCAAAACGATCAGAATCAGAAAATCTCATTTGCTCGTCAATATCACTCATAAATAAGATATCACTCTTAATGCAGAGTAAAAGTCTATTCTATGGTAAAGGTGAGAAAATGGCTATATATTTTGTCTATGGTCAAAATGATATTCGCTGTGAGACGAGCGCATACAAAATATATTGAAATAATTGAAACGCGCCATTTTGAAAAATACAGATTGCGAGTGGAAAATAAATAAAATGATCTAAGTATTTATAATACAACGTAAACTTTGGATTAACAGTTTAACGATTGCGGTAGTGCAAACGAAAATGTCGCGATCCTTTAAATTTATTAATCATTCTTTATTCTGTTAATTCAACGAATCAATTACGTTTTCACACAAGATAAATTATACAAAATACATAACCATCCATTAGAAATAATAATAAACTATATAAACGATTCGGTGATTTTTCCGGACAGGATGTTTTTAAACACGAACTTTGCGGAAAGATTTTTGTGGACACTGACTTTTTCGGAAATGATTTTTGTAGACACTGATTATTCCGGACAAAAAATATGTTTAATATTATATTTAAATATAATTATTTTAATGTAAAGATTTGAATTGTTCAATTTTCAATCCCCGAGTTCAATGTAGCAATTTAATTGCATTATCTAGTGAATAAAAGTAAATTTTCAATTTTGCACATTCAGAGAAATTTAAATGGATTATGTAAAAGGGTATCCAGCGGAAAATTTTCAAGTTTAATATTAAATATAAAAAAAAACTACAATGTTATTCTCATATTTTATTTATACAAAATTGAGTTTAACGATGCGGATTTTACGTTTAATAAACAATATCGTCTAAATGCCGTCCATTTCTCTCAAGACACTTTTGCAATCAGACTCTTAAATTTGCGAATATGCGAGAGCAAAGCGTCGGTTCAATGGCAGCAACTTCACGGCGGATATTTTATTGTAGGGCATGAATTGTTCGAGGATTGTTGCTGTAAACTCCCGACTTAAGGTATTCTCACAAAAAAAGTCGCATGGTGTAAGGTCCGGTGACCGAGGCGCCCAGGGTATGTCTCCGTACTTGCTGATTAATTGAAAAGTTCCCCTTAGCTTCTCCATTGAAACTCTAGCTGCGTGTGGAGTGTCCCCGTCTTGCTGAAATTGTATTCTGTTGTTGAACCCGAGAAACGGCTGCAGTTGCGGTACCAAAAACTCGTCGATCATTCGGAAATACACAATGTCTGTCAGCAGCGACTGTCCCTCGATGGTTAAAAAATGGGGCTAATTATCTCTCGGGCAGAAATTGCACACCACGCTGTGGTTTTTAGACAATACAAACGTTTTTGATGGCGTTCCCTTGGGTTGTCGGGGTGTACCAGTATTCTAGTAGTAGTCTGTTTATTAACATAGATATCGATATGAAAATGCGCTTCGTCAGTAAACAATATGTTTCCAAGCATTCGTGGTATTCCAAAACGTTCCAGGATCGTTCTCCCTAAGGTTTCACGTAAAGAATAGTCATTTTCGTTGAGAAACTGCACGATTTGCAATTTGTATGGGTGAAACTGGAGTTTATTTTTCAAAATAACGTGCACTGTTAGTTTCTTATTCCAGTACAGGCTGCAATCTTCCTTATCGATTTACGCTAATTGCGCATAATTTCACGTTTTGGACAACTTTGGAACCCAACACCAGATAAGTTGCGTGCTCGACCCATCACTTGCTCGACGAATATTAAAGTGAGTACAAAAAGCGCGATACACACGAACCAATGAATCACCACACTTTAAATATTATTCAATCGCAAATGCGCGGTACGCTCTCGACCAGTGGCTCATTGCGACTGGCAAATCCGCAAATCACGTGCATTGAACAATACCCCTCCCACTTGCTTAATCCTGATGGTTTATGAACAATTATAATTTAATCTTGAAATTTTTCCGCTGGACACCCTTTATTAACATGTTTAAATTACAGCTTGTAGCCAAAAAAATCTGTATAAATAATAGATAAGAGACTCATTGTTAAAATGAGTTAGAACCCTGATAGAGGGGGGTTAGGATGATTATGATCTTTTATGAGAGATGCTCTTCTGTGGTTATTTCTAGGTATCACATTGTCAATTGTACTATGGTATAGAAGGAGACAGGTAACTATTCAAAACACAGATAACTCACAGATTAATTGTTTATTTTCCACAACACATAATACACAAATGGACAAACAGAAAATCTTATAATTAACTTAATCTAATTATGACTATCTTATATTACTGATGCGTTTGCGTTACCGGAATCGGCTTCACGTCCAATTCTCAATTGGACGGAGAACGCTATCATCGTTCGCGTTTCTTCTTGCCCTGATGCATGTTGGGCTGAACGCCCGCATTACTTTACCGCCCTGGTACCTGCTTGGCTGAGCATTCGTGCTGCCATCGAGGTCATGGTCCACCTTCTGTTTCTCATGTCGTGATTTTGGCTATCAACGCTTGTCGATCCATTCGATTCAACTCCACTCGTTTCTACACTTTCTTCATCCTTTCTGCCTGTTTGACAAACATGTAACTGGTTTAATTATTGTTTAGGTTTTATTATGATTTTCATATTTAATGATAAACTGTATGTTTTCCGAATAAAATAAAATTAAATAGCCGTTGAGACCTTGACCGCGCAGTGGTCACCAATGGCCGCGTATACCAATACCTTATCTGCTAGTGTTATTTAATTGTTTGCATACCCGAAGGATGAAACCAAACATTTTAGTTGCTCTGAAGATAATATGATCAATGTGAATGTCGAAGAGTAATTTGGAATACAAAATAATCTCAAGATCTTTTGTTTCAGATTTTTGGTTAAGAGTTGATCATTAAGAGAGTAAGGGAAGTAAACCAAATTCTTGTTTCTGGTAAACTATATCATGGAGCACTTGCTGGTGTTAATTTGTTGGTTATGTTGATTGCAATATACATCGAGGCTGTTTAAATCGCTTTGAAGTTTATGGCAATCATCGATTTTATGAATAGGAGAAAAAATGTTCATGTCATCCACAAATAAAAGTGTGTGAGTATATAGGAAATAGTTAGAGATATCATTGATATAAATGTTAAAGATGAGTGGTCCTAAAAGTGACACCCGAGGAACATCTGATATGACGCGTACCCGGTCGAATTTGTAGCCACCAACTACTACTGCTTGACTTCTGTAGAATATGTAGGAGGAAAACCATCTAAATAAGTCTCCGTGAATACCGATAACAAGTTTGTCGAGGAGTTTATAATATACAACTTTGCATTTTATTTAATAAAATTCATGGTTTTATACTAAGTGTTTGTGTTTTATTTAATCTAATATATCTATATATCAAATAGCTAATTTGAATTGAACAATTCCTAAAATCATTAATAAGTATGGATCGAGGACATTAGAATTTGTTGTTCCTACACAGAAAAATAAACTACCTAGGTCTTTACAAAATAGTAAGCTTTCTTCCAATTTGGAAGAAGTGGTAAAAAAGTGGCTTATCAATAATGATTTGGATGAATATTTTTGTATAGTTTATATATTCTTTTATTATTTACTACACCGGTTATAATTTTAAAATCTATGAAATGATTTAAAAAGCTTAAAAAGTAATAGTGATAAAGTATTAAAAAACGACACAGAAATTACTAAGAAAATGTGTATTGCATTATTTTGCTTTGCTTTGTAGCTATAATAACATAGATAACTTATTGAGTAGTTTCTTTATGCAAAGTAGTCTGTTGTTTACTTACAGTCGTATATAATCTCGACAATTGTTTGAGCACTAGGTCTGGAAATAAATAGCGTGGTAATGATAATAATGGTAATAAATAAATTGAATAGTGAAAATATGAATTTTGTTGTCAGAATCGCTGGAAGAATAATATTATTTTCGAGACGATTTTACTCAGGCTCGTACAACGATACTGTTTATTACCCCATAATGGTGGCTCTTAAAAATATCACAAAGAGTGACTACCGCAAATCTATGCTACTACACTATGATGTGGGATCATGCACGCTACTGTTCACATTTTTTCACAGTCTATATATTTTGTGCGATTCGGGTCAGTACTAGAATTGGTTAATTTAGTTATTCCCCTAGATTTTTCGAGAATTTCAAAGAGTTGCGCATGCGCAAAATGTTGTAATTTGCAGGGGTTAGTAATGGGCTGAAATCTGCATGTCGGAATCGATCTGTCAAAGTGTCAGATTCGAATTGGAGAGTTGTACGGCAGTTTCGCTGTAGTGACGTTTATTTTTAAATGAAAGTGAAATAGTTTTCCGTTGGGAGCGAGATTTGATGATAAAGATAGCTCGCTCCTTGATACACGTCAGATTTTGACAAGTAATAATTTGGTTTAAGTTTGTCAATATGGCTATGTCAAAAGGCTTTAAAGTCCTGGAGAAGTCTGCTCCCCCCAATCCTCACAGTATTCTATTAGAGCACAGAAATAAAGATGAAACTCTTATGTTCGAATCGCAGGCCGTAGTTGTTTTGACACCCCAAGAAGCGGAAGGCGTAAAAAAGAATTACACAAAAATTGTGGATGCCTACGGCTGCTTGGGGGTTCTACAGTTAAACGCAGGAGACAACACACTGCTTTACCTCGTCTTGGTGACTGGATGTTGCTCTGTCGGGAAGGTTGGAGACACGGAAATCTTCCGAATTACACAAACACAGTTTTGTCCTTTGTATTATCAATCACAGAATGAAGATAGAGTATCCGAGGTAAGAAAGTTACTGAATTCTGGAACATTTTATTTTTCTTGGTCCAGCGGATCCGGCGCTCAGCTGTTAGACCTGACTCTATGCGCTCAACGTAAAAGCAGGACGAATTCAACTGATAATCGCTTTTTTTGGAACCGAACATTGTACATACATCTCATGAGATTCGGCGTGCAGTGCGAAGGATGGCTTTTAAAAGCCATGTGCGGGTCTGTCGAGATCCGCACGATTTACGTTGGTCACAAGCAGGCTCGAGCTGTCCTCATTTCCAGGCTCAGTTGCGAGCGGGCGGGAACCCGTTTCAATGTCCGCGGATCCAACGATGACGGTAATGTAGCTAATTTTGTGGAGACCGAACAAGCTATATATCTAGATAATGATGTGACATCCAACATCCAGACTCGTGGGTCGGTCCCAATATTTTGGGAACAACCTGGAATACAAGTTGGATCCCACAAAGTCAAGATGTCCAGGAGTTTCGGAGCCTCTCAGTGTACTTTTGAAAGACATTTTAACCAAATGAAACAAAATTACGGCTCTGTTACGATTGTCAACCTTCTGGGGTCGAGTCTGATAGGCGGCAGTGAAGGAGAAGCCACATTGAGTAATGCTTTTCAAAAGCACCTTTCCGAATCTCGTCATACTGACATAAATCAGGTGATCTTCGACTACCATCAAGAGGTGAGAAGTGGAGTACCTCTCGCACTAGCTAAACTCAAGACCATTATCGAATCGTATATTAGTGACATTGGTTTATTTCACAGCCAAAATGGAACCATAAATTGTAAACAAAAAGGTACTATCAGGACTAATTGTCTGGACTGTCTGGATAGAACCAATTGTGTTCAAACTTTTATCGGATTAGAAGTAGTGAACGAGCAATTATCACTTTTGGAAATTGGTGATAAAAGACAAAATGTCACCAGGTTTGAGGAAGTGTTCAGACAGATGTGGATCAATAATGGTAATGAAGTAAGCAAAATATACGCAGGAACTGGTGCAATACAAGGTGGTTCCAAGATCATCGACGGGGCCAGGTCTGCAGCTAGAACTATCCAAAATAATTTATTGGATAACTCTAAACAAGAAGCCATTGACATATTATTACTTGGATCTACGTTAAATACAGAACTAGCGGATAGAACGAGAATACTTTTACCAAGCAACATGCTTCATATATCTACACCCGTGCTTAGAGAAATGTGCAGGAGATATAACGAGTATGTCACTCCCATGAAGATAAGAGTGACTATAGGTACGTATAATGTTAACGGAGGGAAGCACTTTCGTAGTGTCGCTCATAAAGACGTGTCCTTAGCCGACTGGCTGTTAGACTCGTCCCAAACGTCCCTTGTGGCCACAGCGGACATCAAAGACACGCCTACAGATATTTTTGCTATTGGATTTGAAGAAATTGTTGACTTGAATGCTAGTAATATAATGGCGGCTAGCTCTGATAACGCCAAAGCATGGGCGGAAGAGCTCGAGCGGGTTTTGTCTCGAGATCAGCCGTACGTATTGCTGAGTAGCCAACAGTTAGTGGGTGTGTGTCTTTATGTTTTTGTTAGACCAGAATTAACACCACACATAAGGGATGTAGCTGTGGATTGCGTTAAAACGGGTTTGGGCGGAGCTACGGGAAATAAGGGAGGGACGGCTATTCGCATGGTGCTGCACGGAACATCTTTGTGTTTCGTTTGCGCACATTTCGCTGCGGGGCAGTCGCAGGTTTCAGAACGAAATGCAGATTATTCAGAAATTACTAGAAAAATTGCCTTTCCCATGGGACGTACGTTAAATTCACACGACTATGTATTTTGGTGTGGGGATTTCAACTATAGAGTAGATATGGACAAAGATGAAATAAAAGAATTTGTTAGAGATAACAACTTGCAGCCAATTTTGGAAAACGATCAATTGAATAAGCAAAAGTTAGCGGGAAACGTCTTCAAAAATTGTTTTGAAGGTGAGATTACCTTTCCTCCTACTTACAAGTACGACCTGTTCAGTGATGATTACGATACTAGCGACAAGTGTAGAGCGCCCGCCTGGACTGATCGTATTTTATGGAAAAGTAGAAAAGCCGTCACCGAGTCTGAAACTGTTTCCGAGACCGGAGCAGGCAAGTTAGTGCATTACGGAAGAGCCGATCTCAAGCAGAGCGATCACAGACCCGTAACTGCAATTATAGACATTGAAGTTTGTCAGATTAATACATCATTGCGGCAAAAAGTCTTTAAAGAAGTGGTGAAAGACTTGGGACCGCCCGATGCGACCATCATCATTAGGCCGTGTTGGAACAACGGAGAGGATGACGCCGGAGGGTTTAACGACACGTTGATGGCAGCTCTTCTGCAAGACTTAAATTCCTTTGGGGAAGTGACTCTAGTCAGGTTTGCCGATGAAAATACTTTGTGGATTACTTTTCGAGAAGGACAAAGCGCTTTGCAGGCGGCAAAAAACAAGGAACTGACCATTTGTTCAGAAATTTTTACAATTTCTTTGAAGACTTCCGAATGGTGGGAGATAACCCAAAAAGAGATTGAACTGTGTACAAATAATACTGTTCCCCTGCACATGGAGACCATGTCGTTCCGGCCCGCTCCGCCCCTCCCTGCGCGGGCACCGCCCTCTCCTGCGAGGGTGCCGCCACCGCGCCCTGCCCCGCCGCCTGCTGCTCCACCTTCGGCCCCCCCGCCGCCGCCTCCGGTTCCCTCCAGACAGCCCCTTCCGCCTCCCTTGCCTGCGAGGCCGCGTCCTTCTTAAGTTCCTGCTCCCGTAACTGTCACGTCGATTTGGCCATTTTTGCGTTCTTCCGCCATGGTTTCTGTACTTTACTGAAGTTTAACAAAACCAGTAATTATCCCATATTTCCGGGACCAAGCTTCGCTGCATATCTTATTTATATAAAATCATTTCACAAAGTGTGTAATGATTTTCAAGCTTTGAAGATCGTGTGGAATAGTAAAAGTGATTTCGACTTTGTACGTCTTGTCCAGCAGCTGGTACTATGTACGCTTCTGTAAGTCATACTTGTTTCGTACAAGTGATTTAAAAAATACACGAGCTTGAAAATACATTTGCTAATTCACATTGACTAAAATACAACTGTCCTGGATGGCCATTAGTAGGATCTCCGCCCTGATCCTTGTCACCGGAGGTGGGGTGGGGCTTCTGATCAATCGACTACACAAACCACTATATCTAAAATTAGTTAGTATATATACATGTATATTGTTTGCAGAGTTTGATAATGGTTTGATTAATGTTTATAGTTGATCGGGCAAGATTATTTAAATTTAAGAAAATTAATTTTATTTTGTGATATTTTGTAATTACGTATATTAATGAATTAAATATGAATTGCATGAAATTTAATACACATTCTATATTTCTACCAAAGTTGAGTTGGTAGTTTAAAATCTGTTGGAGCATACGGCGACCGCAAAATCATTTCGAGTCATTTTACTTCCTCCGCCTGTGATTCTGTCTCTCTATAATTTTTACAAATGTAACGTGCAGTTGGGTGCGACTGGTCCACTAGGGAACTCTTTAACCATTGTGTGGTAGGATTTTTAAATAAAAAATGTCAAAATAGGGTTATTATTAATTTAAAAAAATTATATATTAAATAAAAAATATATATTATTAGTTAGCTTAAAAATTAGGTTCACTTTTTGAATTTTCTATATATTTTTCTTTTAAATGTCGTCTTCTATTGAAGGTTGGCGAACAAGTTGCGATGTTCTGATTAATCTTGTGCAAGATGTATGATGATCTCCAGTATTTTGAAGCCTCTGCTACCATCTATCTTCCCCTGCATAATAAGTTGTAAGAGATCATATCTCATTGTAGAGAATATGTCCGAAGTATGCAGTTTTTCTTCATTTCATATTTGTTATTAGTTCTCTTGACTTATTCATGTATTTTAGTACTTCTTCATCAATAATGTGACTAACCCAGGAGATCTTTATCATAAATTGTCGCTTTCTAAACCAATATTTTCCTATCAAGTTTCCGTTTTGAAGAGGCCTTGAATATCAAAATTATAATAATACAATGAATAATACATTAAAAATAGAAAAAAACTAAATTAAATTATAAAATGGTTGAAAAAAGCCATATAACATATTCTCTATCTATATTGTGATAATAATATTGTGGTATTTAATATGATAACATAAAATAGTGATCAATGTTTCAGAATTCAATCACTGATATCAAACACCCATCACGCTCACACCAGCGGGTCAAGGTAGCAATTATCTTTTTGCTGTCAGATATTATTTCACTGATACTGTTATTATATGTTTTTGTATTCAATCATGTGTGACCGTACTAGAGCCTCTGGAAGATTCATCAAAGCCATGCCCTTGGAAAACAAGGTATCATCTGACATTTACAATCAAATATTGAGCTGCAAAGTTTGTTGTTTTAAAAAATATTACCAATGCTGCTAAAACTAGGAATTTGGGCATGTTTGTAACACAGTTTTGATAATGTCAGAATTTTGATACCAAAAAGCAAATTTTTACCAAAATGTCAAACGATACCTTGTTTTAAGGTTAGGAAGTGTTATTGGCAAATTAGAGATTGCGTATAGCTACAGAGATTAAATTGACGTATGTCATTTTTTTGTTATTGTGGATATGTGATTTTGATTGACTCCCAAGTGATTTCACATACCTTTATTATATTTGATTAAGATAAATTTACTTGACCTGTGGACAAAGGTCAGCCGGTGACTTCAATAGACATCTTGATTTGGCCGACTAATAATAAAAATTGAATTCATTTAGTTTCTTTTCCACGTTTTTAAATCATCAAACATAGAATTGAGTATGAAAAAAAATGATGTTGTGGTGTGTGTTCCAACCTTTACATTAATATTAATCAACATTCCAATGAAAAATTATTATATTTGCATCATTTTAAGGATTCTACGTAGCGCTATAAAATAACACGGAATTATTCATTTGTCCGATGATAGGGTAGTTGTAAAATTGCTTTAGGAATATGCCAAAGATATTTTGAAATATATGCACACAAACAAATCGGAAGTCATTAATTATTTCTATTGAAATGTTTAGAATTTAGCATTTTGGTTGATTTTAGTGAAACAATAAATATAAAAAAAAAAAAAATTATTTATTGATGTCTTTCATGGAAAATTTTGTTTGGAAAATATAATATAGGATTATCTTATTGCAATATTAAAAATGTGTGCCGTATATAATATCTATGTATTTATATACTTAGTTTACATTTAGTTTTTCACTCTGCGTGAAATGGTTCATGTTTTATGTTTAAGAATCTAATAAAAAAACGCTTACGTAATAACAATCTTCTTGAATTTGTAGTTAATATTATAATTCATATTTTGTCAACATTGACGCTTGAATCACTACCTGCTTTTTTTCTGAACTATCTTTGTTTGTTTATAAAACACTGCATGGCAGAATAAATGATTGTTTACTCTTTTTAAATAGGATTCAAATGATAGGTACGATCTCGGCACTATTTCTGTGCTCCAATACGAACAAGTATTCTAACGGAATGGCATATACTTTTGTTATGGAATACACTTTTTTTGTTTACGCCCTAGATAGACATCTTTGATATTTAGTCTTTAGACCATTTTAAAGTCATTCCACAAATGTATACTTCCTACGGAGTATTAAAATAGTTTCAGTATTTACTTTATATAAATGAATCATTGTCTCCTAATTATTGTATATGTGCTATGTGATAGTATAATAATAAGTCCACGTATTTTATCCAGTTATGAATTCTTGTTATCTCAAAGTTTACTTTGAACATCAAGATGTATTCTAATAGTGTTATATATTGTTGTTAATTTCAACACAGCATATATATTGGCTGTAGTTATATATGGGTATTTGTTTATATCCATTTATATTATGATATGAGTGTTAATATTTAATCGGCACCACTATTTATTATCTAAATGAATCATACGTTGCTAGATAAATTGTTCAATTGAGAATTTATGTGGTTATTGTTAAAATAAATTCATACCGAATGTATTATATGGCATAGGTGTTGTTGAATAACGTTTGAAATTGTTTAATTGTTTCCTCGTAGTTGCCAACTGTACAGATGTATAACCTAATTTTCTTTTGACTTTTTCCTTCAACTTTTGCTCTTCCCGTTTCGGAGAGAAAAAAGACTCGTCCATTTGATTAAAGATTTTCTTTTTAACTGATGTAATTATTGTACCGCTGCATTATTTGTAAACATCAAATGAATTGGTGATTTGGAAAATTTACAACTTTGTCCATATTGGACGCTTGAGTACGTAATGCAAAATGTATGTAGGTGCGTTATGATTTCTGTTATTTTAAAATTTGCGTTTATATTTTTTTTGAAACACGATGAAGTCTGGCAGTTTTTAACTATTTATCGAGTTATGTATGTATATTCAACGAACAAAATGTGTTATGTTTATCATTTAGAACAAAATATACGCTTTCAATATTAAAATGTCTTTGATTTCTTATTACATTACAAGTTAGATAGCTCGTCGACAATAATATCAATGTTAGATTTTCATTTCTGCATTGGCATAGAGCAGCCTGCGGCTCAAAACACATTTATTATCAGGAACGTGATTTAAAAAAAATCTGGCATTCTAAGTTTTGAATATCTTGAGATGTGCGCGAACAGTCATCGCTCACTGCGAACTGACTGGAACTGACGCCGGCGGCACTTACCTATTGTTCCCGGGCATACGGATATGACAAAAAAATTTAATATAAGGAAATATGCTGTTGTTAATGTTTGAGCTTGTATTGGCTGGTATGCTGATAGGCGATAAGTATTATTATCATTCTGTTTTAGTTAAAAAAATATTTGTTGATTTATCAAGTGGCGGTAGCCCTAATCTTGAATCAAACAGGTTTCAACCAATACTGTTTTTCCTATATGAATTTTTTTCATCACATCAGTATAATGTTGCTGCCTGCGCAACTTACCTAACATGCGTATGTGGCCCGAAGAAAAAACAGGTTGAGCATGGCTGGTATAGAGGGTCAACATATTTTCTTTTCACAAGAGCAAAATAAGTGAAAGAATTTATTGATTTATTGCTGTATAAGTCATTTGTCATATAATCATTGTCAGTTATTTTCTATCCACTTTGGTATAAAAGCTTCCCCAAATGTCTCTCAGTGTTCTCTGTCCATTGTTATTCGCTGCCATGTATTTTTACAGAGTTTGATAATTTCATCTGTCGGTCTTTTAATTCCCCTTGGGCACTACTGATTTTACAATTACTCGATCAACGATTATCTGTCTTCTCTGAGAGATGTGGTCTATCCATCTTGGCTTGTTTAATTATAATCAACTAGTCTTGTATCTTTTTTTATCCACACATTTATATTCCTGTTTTTCTGTGTGATGCCCAAATATACATTTTACTATGCCTCTTCTTGTTGCTTGGACCCGCTTGTTGAGAATCCATGTTTTGCGGGAATTGGAAATTGGAATAAAAGCAATGATTCAACAGTTTCAATTTTAACACATTGGAAGATCGCTTTTGAAAACCATATTTAGATATCTGGAGATACTCCCGTCCAGCGTTGCTCTGCGAACAACTTTTTTGGTTACGCCTCCTTTTATGGAAATTTATTATTAAAGTGGCGAATATAAGTAACCTACATTTTGCAGATGATATTGTGGTCTTCTCAATCGATCTAGATGACACTATGAGACCAGATGACAAGTATAGTAAAATAGCACGGATTAGTTCAGTTATCTCAAAATGCAATAAAAAAGTTAGGTTAGGTGGTAGAAGTAGCTGTCACACAGCTATGTTACCAATATCACAAAATCTCAATTGCAACATTGTTATTACTGATGGGAGGTAAGCAGATAAAGTCTTTGGGGGTTATGAGTAAGCATGGTATGGATACGATGGACCCAAGGAATTGGTAAGGATATTTTTGTTTTATACATTTTTAGATTTGTTTTTCTTAAAAATCAAAATCAGTATCTACTGTACTGATCAGTATGTCTGGTCGCTCTTAACTACGGGTAAAATGAGATTTAATTAAAGTAATCTTTTGTGCACATTTTTCCAGTCTAATCTGCTGTGTAGGTATATCTGACCTTTCTGGCCGACGTTTCGGATCCCATTGCAGGGCTGAATGAAATGTCTGCCAGAAAGGTCAGATATACACGGCAGATTAGCCCAGAAAACTGTACATGAAAGATTCGGAACGGCCGTGAAAATCAAAGAAAGTATTTAATCAAAATTATTTTTAATAAAAGGCCAAGTTTTGTAAAATATGTTTTTTATTTTATTCAACAAAAATAACAAACAACCAAATAAAACAGATTTTTATAAATTAGACAAATCTCTGATTAATTTTATCTCAGTTGCTATAAATAGTTTAATTTGATTGTTTCAGAGATATATATTTATTTAAACAATAAAGTATTGAAGTATATTTTGGAAGTATAAATAAACAATGGCCAAAATTTTTACAAAATGCTTGTATGAATACGATAATCAACTGAGAAATGAAAATGCCTCGAATGAACGCAAGGCATACAATTTTTACGAAAACAAACATATAAAATATACTCTCATTCTTATTTACACATTATTTTTTAAACTTAACCCTATATCATAAAAATATATATATATATGTATCTTAATTAAAATAAATATAAGAAAAATACAAAACGCATTGTGGAGAATATCGAAAATGACTTTTAAATTAATTATTGCTATTATTTTTGCACTGAAATGACATATTCGAGGGAGGCAAATAAAGATTTGCAAATTATTTGTGTGTTCAGCATTGTTTTTCATTATCGATTTCATAAAAATTGGGATTTTTTCAAAAACCAAAAAATGTTCGGAAATTTAATTATTAATCTTTCATTTGGGCTATTATAGATAATAAATCACAATATTATTTGAATCAGTAAAAACATATGTACTTTAGGTTACAAAAATATATGCTTTTGAAATGTACTGTTGGGTCCCGCGGAAAGCATGATGCACAATCAAATAAAAAAATATTTTAATTGTTCAGCCACATTATGCACAAGATGACATAAAATTACCCTGGGCACAACTGTAGGATGAAGAAGACTAAGAAAAGTGCCAAGAGCGGTGGATAGATGCATAGCATCTGGTTGGAGAGACCCTGGAGCCAGCTATGAGGGCGACCCAGGACCGAAACTTTTGGAGGTGTATTACGAGTCGTGTCTCATCTGATAGAGGTCAATATATGTCAATACTGACACGAAGGAAGATAGAAGAAGGATACTAAACATTTGGGATATAATTCTACAAAATTATTTGATCAGGGATTTTATACATTCTGCAAATTTTGTTATTGTTAAGTAAAAGATATTGGGGAGAGGACCTCGGGCTAGATGGAAGGATGACATTGTGAAGATAGCGGGGTGGCGCTGGACACGAGATACAGGTGACAGGGACAAATGCAGATGATTAGGAGAAGAGGTATACATTTATTGGACAGATAATGGCTCGGAAGATGAAGAATAAACATTTTACTTAATTAACAAACATGATTTTAATAAAGATTTTTGGTCATCTATACAGGAGACATCTGACATAAGACTCATATGTTTACTGACAGAGTGCATTTAAAAACTGAAATATTTTTTCATAAGTTCTTAAACAACGTTATATGTCAGATATCTAATTTAGACACAATGTGACAGTCAAAAGTATAAACGGGATATGTGACATTTAAATAAAACATGGTACCTAATACACAAAATTAAGATAGGTATAGTAATGGAAAAAAGTGTGATTTATGTTGTTTATTGTGAAGTCTTTTTAGTATGTTGTTGAAATTACGATTTGAACAGTTTCAGAAAATGCTCTTAATGAAAAGTTGATGAATCGTGACTTCTCTCATGAGTTTTAAAAATTGACCCCATTGCATATCCATAATATTTCAAATATTTTTTAATATTATATTTGTTGTTCCGAATGCTTGGGAAATATTTTTATTTACAGTATTACGATGATGCGGTGATGAATGTAAGTAACACAATTTGAAAAATGTTATTGAAATTCTTTTAATAAAATTTAAAAAATCTTGTTTTTAAAATTTTTGATTCAGTTTATTATTTTAAGCAGAACACATTTTTGTTGTGAAGTTGCAATTTCAGAATATAGTTCTGTGATATTTTTAATACATATTAAATTAATCGACTAGAAATATATACCTACAGAAAAAATCTATTTATTGAAAAAATATTTTAGTTGTGATACATGTATCAATTTTAAAGAGCTACAGAATATTAGTTTATAATTTGTCGTAAACACACTTGGTTGATATAGCATAGAAAAAGGTTCATCCTGGTAGCAACTAAAATATTTTTTTAATAAATAGATTTTTTCTGTATATCTTTTAGTTGATTAATTTATTACATATTATTAAAACAGCGGTTAGACCATAGACCACCAAATATATAGACATGAATTAATGCAAATAATATCTTGTCCCAATATTTTCATTTCGGTATCACCCACGTGATGCAGTTTTCTTACAATTTATATTCTAAAAGAAGCTGTTTTAAAAAAATAACATGCTTTTTTTGTATGTCATTTTCAACACTTTTTACGTGGTTGACGACTTTTTAACATCAGCAAATCACTATTTTTCAAAAATAAACAAAAATCTAAAAATTATTACGATCCCTTGATTTCAGCTATTTAAACTCAAAATCAAAAAAATATCCCACAGAACGCTCTGAATAGCTGAGCAATGCATATTAAATTTCGTGAATATTTTTGCTTGTCCAGTGCAGTGCACTCTACAAAGTAATAAGTAAATTGAATTAAATTATTATTACCAACTTACATTGTCTTATTGAACACATTTTAAAGATTTTTGTACTGATATTTTAAATTTATCAATGAAGTAGGCGGTGAATAAATTTACTAACAATTTAAAAGCTGATTTAAAAAAATACATATTGTTTACACAAAGATTTAATTTTTGAAGAGTAAATACTTATATTGTTGCATAAATGTATCGTAAACTATCAGATTTTTGTTTCCACCAAGAATGTGTGTAAAATGCCCCTCGTCCCGCAACTAATGTTCTAAACCTCCTTTATATGCACACTTTATTTCATGTCTATTTATTTACTGGTCTAAGGGCCAGAGTGTTTAGAAACAGATAGAAAGATGCAAATGCTGAAAAGATTGGACAAAATTTAGAATGTTTGTGTCCGTGGTTCTTTTAGGGTGGGCCTTATTCCTGAAAAAATAAAAGAAGGCCAACTCAGATGGCGTGGCGTGTGGCACGAAGGGAGGAAGATGATTAGATTAATATAATTATAAATGTCGATAATATAAACCACGAGTGTATTAATTGCTCTCGCTCTATTTTTTTGCCACACATTTTCAAAAACACTCTTCACATTGTGTTACATAAAGGACTAACTATTCTTATTGAAATCCATAATAGTTATGTAAATATTAAAATATTTTGTCACAATACACAACATTTTTTAGTACGTAGGTATGTATCAACTAATAGGATTATCGAAAAGTTTTTCTTCTTTCTATTGGCAACGCGGTTGTTTTTTCATTTTGAATCCATGAAATGAGTGTATTTACACACACTTCATTTGTTTACATTCTAATTTTAAACATCTGTTTTTCTATGTTGTTTGAATTTGCACAACGTTTCTTGACACGCTTGCTTGGTGTAGTGGCGGAGGGTTCAGGCCACTCAGAAGACCACCGAGATAGTCACATTTTTGTTATTTGATGATGGTTTTAAGGTCTCCTGGCGATCAAAAAAAGCGCATTGAAATTTTCGGAAGTTATGTTACGAGACCCTCTGCAATAGGGAGTATTTTTATTCAAATTTTACAAAATAAAAACTCATCAATGTTTCGTTGGAAACATTGAATTTTTTATTGTACAATAGTGATACGACATATCAACATATTGTAAATAACACAACTAATAACATGATATACAGAGTGGCCCAAAAAAAGTGAGAACATCTTGTAACACATGAGTTATTTCAAAACATAATATAATTATTTATAATTCTTAATGTGATATTTTTTGCACAATATATTTGAAAAAACCAAATGTAAACCATGGGAAAATTAATAATCAAAGATGGCGACCGGAAATTGTCGAAATAAAATGTAAGATAGGTAAATAGGTAAGTAAGTAAATTAGTAAATTATTTAATCTATTGTTGTTAATATAGTTAAACTAATTTTGATGTAATTATATCAATGTTCTCATCTTTTTTGGGCCACCCTGTAGGTACCAACATTTTGAATGTAACACAACTAATAATAATGACATACATATGTAAAAGTATATCGCACATCTTATAGAAAAGTGTAGTAGGTCAACATTTTCTGATTTATGTTTTATTTTGGAATAGTGAAGTAAACATGATTCTCTACACCTTGTGAAAACCGTATTAATGTTAGTTTTCCAGTGTCTCCTTTCAACGAGACCACGTGTTCATCATTCCCTGCGGTAAACAGTAGAATTTGTGATTCCCACATATTCATTCCATTCATAAGTGTATCAATTCTCTATTTATCAATAACACAATTAAGATCCTACGACAGATAAAAGTTTGGTTATTGAATTTTAAAAATGTTTATTATATGTTTTTGCTCTCGTGTAAAATTGAATTTTTTTGACTTACGACACTTCTACAGGATGCACAATATGTATATTTGGTGTATATATGTAATAATAATATGTCATACATATATATAAGGTGTCGTATCACCAGTAATGAAACAAGATTGTATCTATTTATGATAATATCTAAGGCATACATGATGGCAGAATGTATTGTAAGTAATTATGAGACATTTTTGCGTTAGAAATACATCACATTTAAAAAAAATACAATTTTCATTATTACTTTCAGAGTGAACCCTCGGAAGACACTTATTTCATTGCTTTTTTTAAGAATCGTTTCACGGAGTCTGATTCTGGTGATCCACATTGTTTAACAAGAGAGATATTCATTTCGACATGTTAGAATGAACAAAACTGATAAAACATTTAATGGAAGCTCGTTCATAAGCCGCAGGACTTAATATTAATTTTAAAAATGTGTACGAAAATTTAAAAACAAATGTATTCACTTTTTCAAAAATTCTAATAAAATTTCTTATGTCCTGTGCAACGTAATCTCAATAAAATCATCTGTATCGAATACAACACACTTAGAATGTTAATTATACAGTTTTGTTTATTAAACTGTAATCAATAGATATTTTAAATATTATCGAATGTGGATTTCGAAGAAAACTCACTTTGTATATTTACACAGATAATTTGTTATTTATTTTAGGAATAATATTTTCCACTTTATCACTTTAAAATACCATTTATTGAACCTTCACTATATGAATATCTTACAATGGTTTGTTCCGGTTCATTGTAAGATAAATAAAATGAATTAATGTAGTTTATTTGATTTATGTACTTAGTATTTCACAATAGTTTTTCTGAAATATGTAGACACACTGTTTATTTAAAGAAATCCAGCTTCCTTTGTAAAATAATTACGGTTGTGCAGCAGCTTGGGCGTTGGCCGTAGAGGGAGAGATCTCGGAAGTCGTGGAAGTGATGTCTTCGGTTTCGTTTCTGGCCGGACCCTCCGCACTGTCTCTCCAGAGGGCTCGGTATCTCTTGGCTATGGTTTCCCAGTCAACAACATTTTCTATTCTTGTTGTACTGGAGAAGCTCAGCTGGGAGCCGAGTGGACTCAGGTGGACAACAGAAAGCGCAACAGAGTCTGAGAGAAAGAATAAATAGTTTAGTGTATAGTCATACCTTGTTATTCGACGCTTCGTTAATCCTGCATATCCTGCTATTCGACTTTGACAATTTAATCGGTGACAATATTCTGCGCGCACACTATTTTTGAGGTTATGCACTCAGTCTGCGTTATACGATCGTGTTGACTTGACATATTACATTACTGTCGAGTTAATTTCAACCCTAATATGGCACCCAACACTAAAGTAGCAAAGAGGCCCAGAATTATGTTAATTGTACCTAGAAAATTATTTCTTCATTTACATACATATTTGTAAGTGTTTAAGGTGCATTGCCATTTAGCTATTGAACCCTACACAATCCATCGTAAATAAATATATTTTTTTGTATTATTTGAAATTCAAGTAAATTATATGTACATATACATTGACTCAGTAGAACCAATTAGCGTCGATTAACGAGGTATGACTGTATTTGTTGTATTGTATTGGTGCCCGGCGAACTGGATCACAGAGGCACTTTCAAGGGATGTATGGTGCGCTATTAAGACTGCGGTCATGGACTTCCATGTCCCATGAAACAGTTAAGAAGAAGATTTGTTATTCAAGATCTTGTCTGAATAATTATAGATCAACCTTTAATATTATTTAAGTAGTTTAAAATAATAATAATATAATAGCTATCATATTCAACATCATCATTACAAATATAATTTTTTCTAGAGAACATAAGTCATTTTTAAAAAAGACTTTCAATCTCTTAGTCAGAACTGTAATATTTTCTTCAAAAGTGTTTGTGTCCATTAGCACACATAGAAAATTACTCTTTTTGGATAGTATCTTACAATAGCCTTATGTTCCTCTGTGATTCCGTACATCCGCGTGAGTTGCACAGCGACCAAATTATGCAACAATAATATATTAATAAATAGTTTCAAATGATTGTGGAACATTCTTGATCAACGCCACATTAGGTATATCAAAATTCATAGATGGAAGAAAAATGTGTAATTTATGGACAAAACTAATAAACAAAATAATATGAGTATATATGTCAGTATAAATATTTTGCTATTGTATTTTTGTTTATTTTTTGTGTAAATCAGGATTATACAAACTATTAATTTCTTTGTAGATCTAGTGTTAAAACATTTATCTAGTCACCATGGTCTGGGTTTTCAAGGTCCCTGGGAGATTATCAAGTTGGTCCTATATTCCTTAGTATTATTTTGAAAAATAGTAATATGTTTTCCATATAACCATATAGCCATACAACCAAAATTGAATAACTGTAAATTTAAAAATAATATGTATATGATATCAGCTGATTAATATTTGTGTTTGTATTTGTTTTTGTGTGTAACTCTAAAATAATCAATTTTTACTATATCAAAAGCGTTCTCATTACGATAAATGTGACCAGTTTGGTGAAATATCAAATCATTTTTGCCAATGTAATATTTGTAATAATTCTAGAAGAGATATTTAAAAATCTTAAAATTACTTTCCTGTTTAATTTCATGTCAATGTCATTTTTTAGTTATTCGGATTTGTTTTTATGACGATGATACCATCTCAGTTTAAAAATAGAAAATGGAATTAATTTAATATAATATTTTGAGTATGTCCAAATCTTTGTAGGAACTAATTGATATTTGACTAATAAAGATTTGGACATACTCAAAATATTGTTAAAAATATACTAAATATATTAATATATAATTAATTAATATATATATAATAATTAATTAATATATATAATATACTAAATATATAATCTAAAATATGAAGTTAAAAATTGAAAAATACTACATTTTCAGACGTATTCTAGTATATGTTAATAATTCAAATGAATTTCCTGTACTCATAAAGGATATTGCCTCCGCTTCAAATTAAGTCTCAGCTTCAGCGACATCTATACTATTACATGAGAAAGAATATCAAATTTTAAAAAAAAGTCAATAGATGGCGACAGCATAATTGGTAATAAATAAGTGAAATGTTCCATCTTGATTTAATATATACAACTGTTAAAAATTTGATAGATGTGGTAGCGTGGATAAATAGGTGAACGTTACATTGTGTAAAGTGATCACTCAAGCCAGCCGATGACAGGTCGTAAGTTCTGTAATGCCCAAGACTTCCATACTTCTCATATAAAAATAAATAATAGCTTCGTTTCTGAATGAATACATGTATGAATACACAACTATAGGTTTTTTTCTACCATACAAAATTGAAACTGAAAGCGTCAATACAAATTTTACTAGTAAATGGAGAAACACATTAGGTTTTATAAGTTTACCTTTTGGTTCAACTTGAGTTTTCTTGACTTTAGAAAGCCACTTGGCACCTGCCTTAGTTCTAGCGCTCATTTGATTTCTTTGCAATCCAATTAGATGCACCAAACTCGGTCGTTTCCTCTTTGCTATCCGGGCCTAAAACAATTTAATGTTTATAATTAGTATATTTAAATGTAAAAATATAAATTTTCCTTGAGTAAACATTATATGTATATTTGCGTTAATGTTGACGGCGGTCACTGGTGGTGGACTGTATATATTTACTTACATTATTTTATTAACATTACTCACCTTGCACACAGCTATGAGATACATCAGCCAAGTTGTGATGAGATTAAGTGGCGATGGAGCCGTTGTAGTTCGGTGCATATTTCTGATCAGCTTTGAAAGACCATACTTCCATTCAATATCAGATTGTGCCTGTGGAAAGAGTAATTAGTTCATAAATTAAGAATAATCGAAAAGATCTTGACAATATATATGACTCATTATTTTGTTTTTTGTAGATTATTTAATAATAATAGAGAGCTTGGGTCAGGTCAATAGCGACTGCATGGATAGATACATTTTTAAATTGATATAATGACATTAACAAATCTATTGACGGCATTAACTCATGACAGATAATGATCTAAATAGTGGCTCTTTTATTTTTTGTATCCAAACACATGTTCATGGGACAAAGCTTAATCTCAATGGATATATCATTGAATCCTAATTAAAGCTTACAAGTAAAATATTTATTTTGTTGTTTTGTTCGATAAATATCATTATAAAGTTATTTGTGCAGATTTATAGTATCGTATTAAAAATTTGAAAATAATGTGTTTTCATTTATATTATTGGATATTAAAGTGATATCAAAACTTGTGAAACGAACACACCACACCGTTAGCCTTTTGAGGAGTACGAACATATAGAACGGACAGTGCATTTTTAAAATTTGGTTTTATAAATATCGTGTCCACAATTCCAAGTAGAAGTGACGTATGTATTTCTGAATAAAAGCATAACAAAAACATCTCTGAATAAAAATGGATAATTTTTTGATTCACTAACAAAAAGATGTTACTCCTCAAAAAGTTAATAATATTCCATATTTTCTTATCAGTTAATTGAGTAAGAATATTAATATTAACATATTTTTATAAATTATTTCTCAAATAAATAATATGACATAAAAACAAAGTGCTGAATTACAATGGTATATGTACACGAATAAGACTTTTGTATCAGTTGTGTAATTACACTCTGCGTACAATATACACGCGGCAATGAATCATAGCTCGCTTCGGGTTCAACTCTGTACTGTTCCTTAAGCGCTTTTGAGATGAGTCTTTAGGACAAATCTCATTCGTGTACACGCCACAACGGATGCAACTGTCCTATACTTGTTCTCTATATTTGAGTATTTTTACTACTTTGTATATCTGTTTTTTTTTTATTTTTATTGCTAATCAATATCTGTTTTACACATCTTTAACAATATTTTTCAAGAGATACTATCATAGTTTTTTTGTCTCCTTCTTTATGTTGATTATCAGTTCTTATTTTTCCTTAGATCTCTTATTACATACATAACAATGAATGTATTTCCATATTTCATAATGTTTTTCACAGGTACTGGTTTTGTCAACCATCATATGATGAATTTAATGATAAACGCAGTAGAGATGCGTGTAGGTAAATATACTGGGTGGCCCAAAAAAAGTGAGAACATCTCGTAACACACGAGTTATTTCAAAACATAATATAATTAATTATAATTCTTAATGTATTTTTATGCACAATATTTAGCTAATCAGAAATCATGTTCAATGTATCCTCCTTGTTTCTCAGCGACTTTTTGTAAGCGCCTACGTCACTCGTTTATGCTTCTGTCAATAAAGCGCTGCCCCAGATTTCTCCATTCCTCAATTATTGCCAACATGAGCTGATCAACTGTGGTAAATTTTTGCCGAAGGTAGAGTTTTTCTTGTAAAACACCTCATATTGCATAATCTACTATTTCTGTTTGTGTGAGATGGAGCTCCGTCCTGCTGTAATGTCCAGTTATGGCGACCACATGTCGCTTGAATTACAGGCATCAAACCTTGTCTGAGAACATGTTCACAATAATATTCACTGTTTACTTGGGCGCCTGGTTCAACAAACACAACACTAGTCTTCCCTATTCGAGACACACCAACTGATGTAATTATGTCTTCCTCCATATGTTATAAAATAAAATGTTATTTAAATATACAAAATAATTTTATGTACAGGATGGCCCAAAAAAAGTGAGAACATTTCGTAAAATGTGATATAATTACATCAAAATTAGTTTTACCATATTAACAATAGCTTAAATAGTTTACTAATTCACTTACTTACCAATTTACCTATATTACGTTTTATTTCGTCAATTTCCTGTTGCCATCTTTGATTATTATTTTTTCCATTCTTTATATTTGGTATTTTCAAATTGATGCCAAGAATGACAAAAATCACCGCAGAAGACCGTGTTTTGATCAAAAATTTGCGAATTGAAAAATGATGGGGTGCTAGGAAAATGATCAAAGAGTTTCATAACAAAGACTGGAGTATAGTTAGACATTACAGCAGGACGGAGCTCCATCTCACACAGCCAGAAATACAATCAACTTTCTTCATCGTGAGAATGTTAATTTCATCGAGCCAGGCATGTGGCCACCGAACACGCCAGATTTAAACCCAGTAGATTATGCAATATGGGGTGTTTTGATGACTTCTGATTAGCTAAATATTGTGCAAAAAAAATTACATTAAGAATTATAATTAGTTATATTATGTTTTGAAATAACTCATGTGTTAGGAGATGTTCTCACTTTTTTTGGGCTACCTGTATAAATTTGGGGTGTTTACATACTAAATAGTCCTTGTGTTCTTTTCAATGAGATGTGAACTCGGACATAAGTATGTATTTATATAGCAATATATTGTGTACATTGTATACATTTTGAACATATTATAATATTTGTATTATACACGGTGTATTCGTTTTAGGCAGACGCAGATAGTGAGTGAATTCTCAGAATAATGTTTAAACACGTTTGTAACGTCATATATCTATTTACTTGCATCTGGCTTAAGAGAAACTTCAATTCGAGCTTTTTATTATTCTTAATCCAATTGGTTTTGTAAAGAAAAGCAAATAGCTAGTTTTGATCATAATTTTGGTGTAGAGATAGATCTTGTAATGGATTGTGTTCAAGTTTATGCTTTTCTGATGAAATATGTATTGGTTGAATTTCATTGTCTTGTTTATCTACAATTTTCAGCCATGAGGACATTATTGCAATTCCACGAGTTATGTAGTATTTGTTAATATTTTGTCATATAATTTGTAGTGTTTAGAGTAAAAGTAAAGGTGAGATTGTATAGAATAGTTGCAGATTGGGCACCGAAGAACATTACCTGTATTCTCTGGTACGTGTCTGACATCATAGCAATGAGTAAATTGATGAGCACGACCACGGAGACCAACATATAAATGCCGAACACTATTTTGTAAAGATAATCCGTCCACTGCGGCTGCAGCACGGCGGGGGTGGCGTGCGTCTGCTCCGTGGTGGTCTGCCCGAACACGGCGAAAAAGAGCAGCTCAAACGATAGAATCGGGTTCATTTTCACTGCAATCAAAAAATCACCAAAAACACAATAAAAGAGATCCAGTTACCTGTATCCGTTGGTAAGTGTCGGACATCATAGCAATGAGCAGGTTTATTAGCACGACGACGGACACCAACATGTAAACGCCGAAAACCACCCTGAATAGGCTCAGGGTCCACTCGGGCCGGGACTCGGGAACGTAGTTCAGGTCGTCAGGGGTGGTCTGCCCGAACACGGCGAAAAACAACTTCTCGAACGCGTCCACCGGTGTCATTCTCGCTACGGACAAGTCACCAGGACGGAAGCATGAGTTCCTCTTTCGTGAGGAAAAAACAGCAACAGACAGATAAGGCCAAACAATGCTCTAAGACACAGAGATGCTTTAAAACAAATTAAACAGAAATATAAAGAAACAGCCAAAATCATAGAAAAATAAAGAATAACAAATTCATTCCCAAAAGTCAAAATAATATTTAAGCGTGAAATAAAATTAAAATGGCGGACGATGAAAACAAACGCTGAGCATACCCCATGCGCGGCAGAAGAGCGCAGCAGCCTCTCTACCCAACAGCCTAAACATTGCCTAAATCGGTTCAGTACTCATAAAACGTGCGACCTGGAACAAAATATAACTAAAAATAAAATACAAGGCTCATCAAGTGTGCAACGACATTCCGATCATTGAGGAGGTGTCATTCGTTACCGACATAACACGTGACAAACTTGGATACCACAAAGTAAAAAGCGGCACATTCTAATAATCACTAAAACGATCAAATATAAATCTAACATCGATATGTCACCCTCTGTAACACTTCAAATAAAAGGGTTGAAAACTCCATGCTATGATCGTACGATGATATCATTCAGGGCGAGATGCAACTTGCAAAATATTATGGACTTTTTCACAAGCATTCGAAGGTAACAATCCATAATGATAAGTGTGTTGATGGGACGGTGACAGGACGCATTCAACATCAATCTAATGTCCTTTGCCAGGAACGTCACTACACATTCTGCATCGTGTGGTCTCCTTTGCGCGTCCACGACTACGGACCAAACGTGACTAGGGTGTAGGAATATCTCCGCGCAATGAATAATGTGTAATGACAGTACCGGTTTAAGATGTCCTGATTTATAAACTTACTCCCGGCTTTGTGTTTTCTTCTGTAGTTATCTGTGTAATAAGTTTTTTTCGGAGATGTTTCTATCCATTCAACATCACTCGGTATCCCGCGTTTGAGTCGGACGGGGGATAAAGTATCTATTGCACAAGTGTTCATGTTAATTTATGTAGTTAAAATAATATCTAAAAGTTTCGGAATTCATCTGTCAATTAAAATATAGAATTTTCAAACATTGTTGTATCAGTAAGAAATAAATAGGAAATATATATTACCGTCTGAAAAGTATAATGTGGGTCTCGGCCGGGAGAGTCTTCGCACTTCCTCGGGAGTCATGTTTTTAAAGGGCTGGTTTAGGGCCACGATGTGCATCGAGAATCCAAACACGAAGATGGCCAACACTGCCAAAAATCTGGCCAAATCCTTCATCAGGTCTCCGATAATAATGGCCCAAGGTCCGAACAGGTAATGGAAGGAGAGGAAGTCCAATATCTGCACGCAGGCGAGCAGAAAGGAGAGAGCGAAGAACTGGTTCCTGCAGTACATGAGAGTTGGCCAGTAGATCTTCTCTACGATGACAATTCCTGAGAGATGAGTTGCCACTCCGCACATCCCGAAAACGAGGACCATGAGCTTTATCCATCCCAGACCCGACTTCTCGCTGGGGTTAGTGAGTTCAAACAGCAGCAAGCCGCTGAGCCAGACCAGCAGTCCCCATTCGTACCAGTACGGCAGGAGGCTGGCCCGGACCACCGGGTAGATGGGCGTTATGCCCACAACCATGAGAAGGATCATCAAGTGGATGTGGGATGTCAGGTAAGACATGAACTTGATAATGGGCACTTTGTTGTACTTGGGTCCCCCCGGCATGGTGAACACCACCCACACGGGTGGACAGATGATGAAGGTCACGAACAGAAACATGATTCTCCAAGGTGCCCAAGTTAAGGCTCCACGCCACAGTTCCTACAAAAATATTAAAAGCCTTAAAGTGTTGACTGCGTCACATTATCTCAATACATTCTATTCATATATTTAACATTTTTTTTATGCATGTTCTTGTTAAAGTCGTACAAACAATTCGTAAGTATTCTATAGATAAACTAGATTCTCTCGAAGTATACAAAGAAGAAAATATATTATACAGGGTGGCCCAAAAATGTGAGAACATTCCGTAAAATGTGATATAATAATAATAATATTATTAATAATATTAACAGCGTGACCAGGTTTTTTTATATTTTTTTTAACCCGATTCGCCATATACATATATTATGTTATACATTAAAGTTATGAAATAAATATAATGCTATGAAAAATAAAAAGAAAACTAAGGAAAGTATTAATAAATAAAAAGTAAAAAGTTCACACATATATATACACACAAAATATAAATATTACATATATAACTACTTCAGTTATGGCCATTGTTGTATATATAGCTATTCAGTAGTTACATATACATCAAAATAGATAATTACATAAAAATTAGTTTAACTATATCAACAATAGCTTACTTAAATAGTTTACTAATTTACTAACTTACCTATATTACGTTTTATTTCGACAATTTCTTTGATTATTAATTTTCCCATTGTTTATATTTAGTTTTTTCAAATTGTTGCCCAGAATGATACAAATCACTGCAGAAGACCGTATTCTGATCAAAAATTTTCGAATTGAGAAACGTTGGGATGCTAGGAAAATGATCAAAGAATTTCAAAACAAAGCCTGGAGTATAGCTAGACATTACAGCAGGATGGAGCTCGATCTCACACAGCCAAAAATACAATCAACTTTCTTCATCGTGAGAATGTTAATTTCATCGAGCCAGGCATGTGGCCACCGAACAGCCCAGATTTAAACCCGGTAGATTATACAAAATGGGGTGTTTTGATGATTTTTGATTAATTAAATATTGTGCAAAAAAAAATACATTAAGAATTATAATTAATTATGTATTATGTTTTGAAATTACTCGTGTGTTACGAGATGTTCTCACTTTTTTTGGGCCACTCTTTATATACTAAGGTTTGCTATTTTAAAACTAGAAAATATATAAAATAGCAAATTTGATTGTTTTAAGTCACAGACCAGTAAATGAATAGACATGAAATAAAGTGTACATATAGGAGAGAGGTTCGGAACATTAGTTGTGGAACGAGGGGCATTCTACACACATTCTTGATGGAAACGTAAATCCGATAGTTTATGACACATTTATGCAACAGTAAAAGTATTAACTCTTCGAAAATTAAATCTTTGTGTGTAAACAAGACGTACTTTTTACATTAATGCATATTATATTGTCAGCGTTTAAATTTTCCTTCCAATCGAGTCATATTTTTTAAAAAAAGGCGCGGAGCTATTTGATTGCGTAAGTGGTACTAAGTCGATCATTTAGACAAGGAATTTGCGTTAGTTCATGTCTATATATTTGGTGGTTTGTGTTTTGGGTCAATCTAATCTAATGATATGTAAAAGTATGCTTTTTTGAGCAAAATATTTTTTAGTATTAGGTTCGGTAAGGTTACATTAATTTATATTTTAAAAATAGAAAACGTTTTGTTGGAGGTATTTCCAGAATGTTACAAGTATAATAGAATGTTATCTTTGTAGACACCAGCGACAAAGAAATACTTAACGAAATACAACCAACAAATTACCTATTTCTTTACCTGGAGATATCTCTGAACCACGGTGTGGGCTATGACTTCCTTCTGTTCATTTTCTATGAGTACATCCAAGAACTCCATATTTCTTCTATCTGTCGCTGTGAGAATCCTCCCCGCAGAGTCTGATCCTGCCGCAAGTGCCAGAAGTTCTGTAGCCATGGCTTCGCACTGCTTACCGGCCGCTATCAGATCTTTGGCACGCTCCTTTTCCTGTAATTCAATGTATTTATAAACAAAATAAAATATGTGTATTGTAAAATATATTACACTAGAAGTCCCTACTTGGCACTGTCCGAGATTCACATTTAGTTATAATTTCAAACGGGGGCTTAGATAAATCACTTGGAAAGATGCACAGAAAAAAGTCTATATGTATAATGCAATAATAATAACTTTTATTTTAAATACTAATTAAATGTATTAATTAGAAAGATATACTTATAAAATAAGTTTCAGCGAAAAATATTGTTGTCGCTCTACCGGGATTCGAATCTGGATCTCTTTCCAATCCAACGATAGATGTATTAATTTGAAAAAGTGTAACATATAGGTTCGAAAAATCGGTACGTAGCTATAATCAGCTGTTCTAAAATTTTAAAGCTGTGGTAAGAATAGAATGTTATCCAGAATTTTTAAATCTTTTTATTTGATTTTTATCACAGATAAATATTTTATAACATTTGATATTAATTACTTTAATGGTAGTCCAACGTTTTACAAAAGATAAGATAAAAAAATGCATGTTTTGATGTCGCATAACTCCTAAACTGTAAATATTTTACCTAAGTGTAAATAATATTTTTTGTTCAAAATTGAATGAAGAATACTCCCCCGAAGTTTTTGCTACTAGCTATGAAACACCCGGTATAATAAAATTGATTCTACCTTATAAAAAAATGTGATTAATATTGGGGACGTAAAATAGTGTTGTTAATTAAATTTTTCATACCTTTGTTGAAAGATTGATAAATATATTTGAGAGTTTAGCCGCAGCGTCTACAGGAGCCGGTGATACGAGAATAAATTCTTCAATTGGCTTGTTATTGTGGTTCTTGGAACACACCATAAGGTTGTACACAAAACGTCTGTCTTCCATCAAAGAATATGTGTCGTGCTCTTTATGCATGAGATACTCTAATACATCGTTATGTCCTTCGGATGCTGCGAACCAAATCGGAGAACAGTTGAAGTTGGTTTCGCTTTTGGGAGATGCTCCAGCTTCACAGAGCAATTTCACAGAATTCAAATGGCCAGCTTTGGAAGCGTAATGTAAAGGGGTCCATCCGTTTTTGTCCGCTACGTTGATCTCGGCACCTTGCCCCAGGAGGACTTCCAACATCTGGTAATGTCCGTGACTTGAAGCAATGTGGAGACCAGTTTTTCCATGGCGGTCCGTGCTCTGTAGAAGCTCGGCTGATCTGCTGAGAAGAAGACCCACCACGGACATGTGGCCACCGAAACATGCGAGATGCAGAGGATTATAACCCTGAAAGTATACAAACAGGATAATGTATTTCACAAGTTTATTCATTAATTAATCCAGATAATTATTAAATATTTCAATACATTTGTATTTAGTGACAAAATGAATATCGGTTTCTTCAGGGTATGGAGGTCTATTGTCTCCACTCTTATCATTACCGGCCGGCGATACTGAACGCACCCTACAAATACCGGTGCGTTAAACGAAACTTCCATCCGCCGTAAAGACACCCAGTACCGACGTCATGGAAAAACACGATTGTAGCCAGCGGATGAAGCATGTAGAAAAGTATCAAGATTGGGATGAGCGGCCAACAAAATTAGGTTGTGGTGGCCAACAGTATCTTATAGAAGTGTAATTTGAAGCTTATTTTGGTTTGTACAGTCTCTGGTGCATTCTATATTTTTATATGGTGTGGAATCATGAAGGTAAGGGAGGGAAGACGGATTGATGCCTTTGAGATGTGGTGCTAGAGATACATGTTGCGCATACCATGGACGGCAAGACGCACGATCCATTCTGCAGGAATTAAATATCAAGGACCATTTGCCTGAGACGAATCCTTTAATCGTTTGAGCATTTTGCGAGAAGGGAAGGTAGCACATCTCTGGCGACAGCCCTAAGGTCTGGAGGAGTTTAGTTATGAGGGCGGAAGTTTTTGGAGATCGCGATCCCAGTCAGTGGATAATGAATAATGTTTCACTGGACTTTGCGTGACGGATAATTAGCATGTGGGGGCACGCTTTCAGCTGACGACGACGCGGGTAACACCTGAAACCGGAGATCAGGCTCCTGCCGAGAGAAATCGCGTCCAGTCTCACCCGATCGCTCGCACCGACGAGCGCCGCTAAGCCGCTCCGCCAACGCTTCTTACTTAAAACATGATTATATAGGGTGTCTAGCGGAGAAAAATCAAAGTTCGATTACTTGTAAACCATCAGGGCGAGGTGAGTCGGAGGGGTATTGTTCAACGCGCGTGATTTGCCAGTCGCAATGAGTCACTGGTCGGGAGCACACCGCGCGTTCGCGATTGAGCAATATTACGGTGATTCATTGGTTCGTGCGCGTCGCGCTCTTTGTACACACATTAATATTCGACGATATATAACCAAACTCCTCCGAGAGCATCAACGTCAGCAGCGACGCTAAAACGTGAAATTATGCGCAATTCGCGTAAATCGATAAGGAAGATTGCAGCCTGTACTGGAATAAAAAAACCAACGATGCACGTTGTTTTGAAAATTAAACTCCGGTTTCACCCATACAAACTGCTAATCGTGCAGTTTCTCAATGAAAATGACTATTATTTACGTGAAACCTTAGCGAGAACGATGCTGGAACGTTTTGGAACAGCACAAACGCTTGGAAACATATTGTTTACTGACGAAGCACATTTTCATATCAATGACTGTGTTAATAAACAGAACATGAGATACTGGTGCCCCGACAACCCAAGAGAACGCTATCAAATCTTTTGCATTGTCCAAAAACGACAGTGCGGTGTGCAGTGAGGGATAATTGGCCCTTATTTTTTTAACCAGCGAGAGACAGTCACTGCTGATGTGTATTGCAGAATGATCGACGAGTTTTTGGTACCGCAACTGCAGCTGTTTCCCGGGTTCAATAAAATAACACAATTTCAGCAAGACGGGACCACTCCACACACAGCTAGAGTTTCAATGGAGAAGCTGAGGGGAATTTTTCCCAATAAATTAATCAGCAAGTACGGAGACATACCCTGGGCACTTCGGTCACCGGACCTTATATCGTGCGATTTTTTTTTGTGGGGATACCTTAAGTCGAGAGTTTACAGCAACAATATTCGAACAGTTCAGGGCCTACATGAAAACATCCGCCGTGAAGTTGCTGCCAATGAACCGACGCTTTGCTCTTTAAGAGTTCGAGTGTCTTGAGAGAAATATATGGCATTTAGACGATATTGTTTATAAGCCGTTAAATTCGCATCGTTAAACTTCATTTTGTATAAATAAAATGTGAAAATAACATTGTAGTTTTATTTAATATTAAACTGGACACCTTTTACAAAAACCTGCGTTTTATTCCACCACCAACATTGGCATTTCTTCTTCTTTTTTCAATTCCGGAAACATTGTGGCCGTCCGCAAGGCATTTGGCTATTGACGATTGGTTTCTGCTTTACATTAATAAATGCGACAAATGTTGTTTTACCCATCAATTTTGTTCTTCAGCATGGTTCACTTACATTTTCAGTAGTCGCTGCCTCGACTTGCACTCCGGCAGAGTTGAGCAGCAGTCGCACCACATTCTCATTCCCGGAGTAGGCAGCCAAGTGCAGCGGAGTCATTCCTGACTCCGTCCCCAGCTCCCCCACCAGTGAGGTGCCGCTCGGAGTCTCCGATTTTACTGTTCCCGGAACGTGCCCCAAGAGTTCGCGCACCGTGTCTGGAATAAAATACATTGATAATGAAGTATGGTAAATCATAATTTTTTTTATATCAGGTACGTTGCTGCTGAGGAACCTCGGTTTACAGACAGGAAGGCAGTAATGAGGTCCATAGACTGAGATTTCGGCGGATGCGCAAAACCCCAAACGCACCGGCGCTGGCCGAGCAGGCTGGCAGTCACGTGTTCCATTGATGAAAAAACAGCTTCTTAATGGGCAGCAAAATACGGTAACACAAGAAATATTATTTGAATGGAAAATGTTCTAGATCCTCGATCTACGAAATGTGCGCGAAGTGGAAGTAAAGTGCAAAATTTTGTGGAAAAATATCACCCTGATCAAATCGTGTTATAAATCTGTTTAATGATAATGTCATGTCTCATTTGACAAGCTTGATGTTTTCATGAAAGGAGGGTCCCCTTCCAAACAATAGCACTTTACTACATATTTTGTAAGATAAGTTAAAATAGAGTTTGTTTCTACGTTTATTCTTTTCGTTTTATTACCAAAACTATGCATTTTATTGCTTTTATAGGATTTCAAGCAAAAAGTTGCAAGTAAAGACGATGAAGAGCTATTGTCTTGGGGTTTTAAACAGATTAATACATTTTAAATTCATTTTTATTGGAATAATTGTTTCGGTTTATGAACGACTCGGTTTTCGTTCGTTTTACAGTTAGTACAAGTTTTTTCCAATTATCTCACCTGCTTGGCCATAGTACGCAGCGACGTGCAACGGCGTCAGCCCCAACTTTTTGCTGAATATCTTTAATGAATTCGAAGTGCGCATGACCTCCAGTACTTGACCGTGGCCGTTCTGCGCTGCCAAGTGGACGGCCGTGAAGCCGGCTTTGTTTTCATCGGTGCACGAGGCCCCCGCGCGGACCAAGGCCTTCACCACGTCCGCGTGACCGCCTTCGGCAGCCAACTGCAGCGGTGTGGAGTCCGTGGTCTTATTTCTCGCTGAAATCACGCCGCTTCTGTCGAACTTCATCAGCTCTTCTATTACTTTGACGCTTCCCTGGACGGCGGCGATGTGAGCGCACGTGTTTCCATCTTTGCTGGTGGCCATTACTAAGCTGGGGTGTTGCTGCAAGAACAGCTGAGCTACTTCCGAGAAGTTGTTCTGGGCCGCTGCGTGGATGGGCTTCTGTCCCTGCTCGTCGGTGGCGTCTATGTTCGCTCCCAGCTCGAGTAGCAGGCGGCACACTTCAATTTGGCCACTGGCCGCCGCCAAGTGGAGCGGAGTCTGCTTTTTGAGGGTTAAAATGTCTATTACGGCGTTGTGGTCTGTGATGAGGAACTTCACCAAGTGAGTAAATCCGTTCATGGCTGCTAAATGCAGCGCCGTGCGGCCGTTTCTCGATTTGGAATTGATGAAGGCCTTCGCTGTGAGCAGCGCGTCGCACACTTGAAGGAATCCCCTCTCCGCCGCCAGGTGTAGGGCGGAACGACCTTCCGTGTCAAATACGTCCACCCTGGCGTGGTTGGCGAGCAGGGTGGTAACCAGGGCCATGTGGCCGCGGTGACACGCTATCAGCAGAGGAGTCCAACCGATGGAAGACTGCCGATTCATGGCTTTTCCGACGTCGGTGGACGTCATGTGCTCGAGCATTTCGCTTATGACGTCGTTGTTCCCCGCGACGGCGCAGTAGTGGAAGGCGGTCTCTCGCGCCTGGCGGGTCTCGAGGGACACGTCGGCCCCTCCCTGCAGGAGCAGCCTCACCACCTCTCGGTCCGCCCCCGGGATGACCACCTCCTCGTGGGCGATGCGGCACGCGCAGTGCAGGGCGCTCGCCCCGTCCTCGTTCACCGAGTTGATGTAGCCGGTGGTGGCTTCGGGGCCTTGGTTCTTCATCACGAAGTCGATCAGGTGGCGCACGATATCCGGTCTGCAGCTCCTGCACGCCATGTGCAGAGGTGTTTCGCCAATCTGCAACCATTTTTGTAACATTACTAAGTGACTATTCAACCAACAATCAACAAAAAGAAAGAACTTTTTTGTAATAATCTATTAAAAAGCTTTGTACATTTGTCTTGGATAAGCGGGAGTGCCAAACTTCCGTAACAGTTCCGGATAGGGTAAGACCCTTGGGGTTTCCTTCTATAAACATTAATATTATTTTAACTGCTGCTGGGTAGATTTAAAATCACTTAACTGGCGAACGATAATGACATTTGACGTTTGACGTGCATGATGAGCGTAAGTACATTGTGTAAGACGTGGGACGGCGAATCTCTGAGGCATGGTGTGAGCATGACCATTCACTGTCCGTAGAGTGCAGTAGAAACATTTATTCAATGAACAGTGAATCGTGACCCACCTCTTACCCAGGACCGTTCTATGAGCAAAAGCTTCCACGATTAATGCTAGATACAATGCAGACTCGCTATGTTGCAGTGTAGTCTTGTTGTAATGCAACACAGCCGCCAGCCAAGAAAGATGTAAGTACACTATCACTAATTGAAAAAATAAAAATTCGTGGACGGGAACTGGAGAACAGCGAGGATCGAACTAAATTCACCCCGTTTCGGAGAAAGGACAATACGAAAATGAAAATAAAGAATTACTCGCGTCACGGAGAACCGAAATACGGCAAATTTTAAACCAGATCCAGGAGAAAGACACTTAAAGTGACCTGGGTGGTTGCCCATTCCGCTTTCTCTCGCTGACAAGCTTCTAAGGATTTCCCAACGGGACACCCACACCCTAACGAGTACCCGGAAGAGTTAGAGGTCTCTTCCACATTACAGCAGAATATCGTTCCTAATAGGCCAGTTTCCTTCTAGCATATTCTCTGTAGATTCCGCATTTCTAGCATTTTGTGGACATATGCCATTTTATTGGCAGAAGTTTTTCGGTAGATTTAGTATCAGGGCAGTGAATGGTGACCCTCCTCTTACCCAAGAACATTCTATGAGAAAAAGCTCCCATATCAGTCCTACTCATTCGCTGCCAGGCTGGCATTTTTTTTTCTCTACACTAACTCAGGTCGTACTGCATCAATGCATTCAAAAACAGTATCATATAGTGTCGAGACAGTGAGAGGTGACGCACCACTTACGTTCTATCGTTCTACGAGCGACAGCTACCGTATAGGTCCTTCTCATTCGCCGCCAGGTTGGCATTATTTTAATGCTAAAAGGCAACCGTGCCCCACCGCCATGCTACATGGTACGGCTACCAAACAAACTACACCCCTCACTGTCCCCCGGAAAAATATTTCTTTATTATTCAGGAGGGATTGGAAGAAGTTCCTACCTACTAAAGCAAGGTAGGAACTTGAATCTTTTCCGGGACTTCATTAGGGTGTGGGTGTCCAGGTGGGAAATCCTGGGGAGACCATATGCGGTGGGGGACCGGTGCGTTGCTACGTTTTTCATTTTATTTTGTCTGGCAACCCCAGAAGGAGTGCTTTTTTATAAGTCTGCTCCTCTGCTCCCCGCGATCTGTGCCCGCCTCGGTGACCTTCACACGAGATCAAGAACACCATTTATATTTGTCACTGATCCGTGTAAATTCAATAAATGCGATATAATTTCAAATAAAAATAGTAGCCATGTTTGTTAAAACTTTGACAGCTGTCAAGAGTTATTTTTATTCAACAGTCTGCCATTTTACCATGAAGCGTTTCACATCGGAACAATGTTTATAAGTTGTTAACACTTATTATCGAAGTTAGTCTTCTCAGTCGGCTCGGCAAACCTAGCGTGCGCTTCGTGAATTTTATGGTCTACATCTGAGAAAACTATTCGTCGAAAGATTATTATTCTTCACACGATGTGAGGATGCTGATGAGACTAAAAAATTCTCAGAGTGAAGCCAGTATTGCCACTGTAAATGAAAGCCCAAGGGATGATACAAAGTTATCGATTTATCGACGTTCATTACATGGCGCAACATGGCGTAATTTGGATAAAGATCGGGGTCCACACCCACACAGGATCCAGGGCCTACTGTATAACTCGTGTTATTTGTGAAATTGTGCATATTTGAATATGTCCAAGAACACACAATTACTGGATTTTCACCTACAACGGCTCTGTTATTAAGCGAATAGAGACAAAGCTATTTTTTATTATATTTAATAGAAAACATATGAAAGTATGTGTGAAAGTTGTATGAATGTTAGTATGTGGACTCGCTTCAAGTACCACTACACATCGCCATCTATGGATCATATTTGATAATTCATTTTTCTTTTTTTTTAAATTTAAACAGCATATATGTCATCACTATGAGATTCTGATTTTTTTGAAATTATTTTAAAGCAATATTCTTTTATCTGTAAAATGTTTTTTAACATATTATACTAGAATACGCCTGAAAAATCAATATTTTTAATTTTTGATATATTTGAATATGTCAAAGAACACACAATTACTGAATTTTCACGAACAAAGGCATTGTTATTAAACAAATATCAGATATCTCACAGAGACAAAGTTATTTCTTATTATATTTAATGGAAAATATATGGAAGTATGGGGTAATTGTAAATGACATCGAATGATCTTTCAAATAGATAAAAAATCATTGATTTTACTTGGTTTTCTACATTTAATTCCATTTTAGGGTACGTATTTTTTTAATGCTACAGAGGCGGCTGTTCGATAGCGCGCCGCACACAGCGACAGGGCGATACCGCACAACCGCCTATAACAAAGTTTGCTCTCAGTATCATCAGGACAGGACGGTGAGGACGGTGCACGACCTTGGACTTGTAGAGCGGGTCGCCGCCGTCGTCGAGCAGGAAGAGCAGCGTGGGCAGGTTGCCGTGCGCCGCCGCCACGTGCACGGGCGTCTGGCCGTCCTCCGTGGTGAGGTTGGCCCCCGCGCCCGACTTGAGCAGCATCAGCGCGCAGCGCTCCCCGCCCGGCACGCGCGCCGCGATGTGCAGCGGGGTGTCGCGCAGCCTGCCGCCGCGGATGTGCAGGTCCGCGCCGTAGCCCAGCAGCGTCTCCACCACGGCGGGCTTGCACGACTCGGTCGCTATGTGCAGCGCCGTGTGGTTGTCCTGCAACAGGATAAAGAGTCATCTAAAAACTGCGCTTTTGTTCACGTGCCATTGTCAAGGCCTTGTCCCGAAACTTGCGGTGTAACCGAACTTGTTCGCGGGGGATGCATTACTGTGGGCGATTTGACAAGTATAAAACGATGCTTTGACATTTGATATAAATATTAGAGGGTTTTTTATCAGTAATTTTTTACCCTTCCAATTCATGTATTAATATAAAACACATATGATGTTTATAATAATAAGGTAGTTTGTAAAAGTGTCAAAGCGATTAGCGCTGATGCAGTTGTAGCAGTAGATTTGGCGGTCTAGCCGCATGTAGAGTACTCAGAGTATCGTAGACTCTAAGGAATTGGAAAAAAAAAAATTGATATAAATATTTTGTACATCAGAAGTGAACATACAATAATATAATTCACTTATTAGTTGACTGTATCCACCTCTGATATATAAAGTATCGTCCTGGCTACTTTGCTAGACTACTGCCTGTGTTAAAGTAGCCAGTTTTTTCCGTGCTGTTGCGGTGTTATTTAATAAAAATTAAAAATAAAGAGTCAGATTCGACAGAGATGTAGAAAAGTACGTAGAGACAATTAAAAAGTGTAAATGTAATTACAATTAATTTTTTTTGTGAGTGAACGATTTCCAGTTAGTGTTAAATGTGTTGTACAGTTTCGAAGCTAAAAACATGTAGAAACGTTGAAAGAATGTCGTCGTTGCTCTCGGAACTGGTGTGTAGATATTTATTTGTTGTCTTGTGTTGTTACCGTGATTGAGTTGTGGGGTGAGTTGCTGTTTGAATGGAAATATTATACATTTAATATATTATTATACAATATTACATTAAATGTCGACACAGTTTTCCCAAGGATACTGAATACTGGGTGAATGTATTATATACGAGAAATTATATATTATAACTGGAATATTCTCGAAACTAAGGTTTTTACACATTTTTCCTTTTCACTATTGAATAGAATATAAAAATAACAAACTGGACCTAAATATCTAATTAAAATTGATATTGCAAATATATCACGAACCTCAGCTGTATTTATGAGAATTTCACGAACCGGTGTAGTATGTCGTTTTGCTATGGCATATTCCCAGCTCCATTAAACAGTCAGAAGCGTTGGGTTTTAAAGGATACGTCAGTGAATATGGTCTGATTTTTATGTACTATATTTCCTGTGCGATTAATTCCCGCCGGTAAATATTTTGTAACCAGTTCACTTGAATAAATCCAACGTGAAACAACTTGATTTTTTATTGACGCAGTACATCCTGAAATCTTAAATACATAACCTTCACGCATGCCTCTACAAATCATTATCAGTCAGTTACAATATCCAGAAGATCCAGCAGCACCTGAGAAGGAATACGAAAATGAGGAAATTTTAGTGCTGTTGAATACATGTACAAAATAGAATAAATAGTTTCTTACGTTGGTTGTAACATCGACCTTTTCCCCTTTCTGGAGCAGTGTGTTGATAATCCCAACATGGCCGTATCGAGCTGCCGTGTGGATACTTCGCGCGCCTCCCTGGAATAAAAAAACA